>CM053507.1:130438284-130580906 GCA_028627145.1 Eidolon dupreanum | reverse complement strand
AAAAAATGAAGACTCAGATGTACCACAGTAGGTATCCCAGGAAATGAAAAGGTACAGCACTTTGAGAATATTTTAAATTCCAAAAATGTTAAAGAACAATTCTGAGTTACTTTTAGGAATAATTTCCTTTTAAATTGCTTACATAAGAGAAAATAGATGGAAAATCCAATAAAGCTTATTATGCATGTGGGCTACAATAAGAACAAGAATTAAAAGCTCAGTAACTTTTACAGGCACAATAATTAATCATTTATTACATAATTATCTGATCCTATTTTTTGCCTTATATTATTTTTTTCTAGAGAAACACACATAAAAATTTCTCTTTATAATGTTAAAACAATGCATAGTTAAATTTTAATTAAAAGGAAAAGAATTTTTAATGTAGTTTCTGAAATAATGAAATCATTAAAAATTTAAATCTTCACACTGTGGTTTTTATTTTTTTACCGAAAAAGTCAACACTTTCACATTACAAGGCAAAGATTATGAAGTGATTGTTTTCCAAGAACAAAATCATCAGTGTTTTAAAAAATATAAATTGCAGTTAACTCTTTCATTCTTTCTTTTGGCTGATAATTCTGTGCAGCAGTCACAATCTTTTATGGGAGGTGGGAGGTTAGATTTGGAGAAACAACGCCTAAAAATCACTGGATATGTGAAAATACATTTGAATGGGGTAAAACCTCAAGAGCTTTTAAAATTTTTATTACAAATGCTTAAAGGTCACTATCATAGCTGTGCTTAATGCACAAAATGATTCAAAATAAAAACCAATTGCAAAGTGATTCAGGTACCATAGATATTGTGGTTGCCACAATGAATGAATGAATGGAGTCAAGTATTTTTTGAAAAAGTGGCAGGTGCCTTGGCTCACTCAATATGCTATTTCTGTACAGTGCAGTGCAGAAGTGTGAACTTATTTGAATTTTGGAAATGAAGAGTATTTTTATCTAACAACAATCTCACACTGCAGCTTCTTTATATTAAGTTCAAATTTCAACAAACGCTTTCCTAGATAGCATTTTGTATGCTCACTCATTCTTCACTGCCAAAGGCAACAAAACAGGAACATCTAATAATTTTAATTGCTGTTAAAAGCTTGTTTAAGTGCATGTGGAAGAATTTTGGGGAAAGACAATAAAGTCATCTCTCTTCCCTCTTTCTTAAGGATTAGATCCTTTAAATGGTTAACTTTATTTTAAAATAATGTACAGTATATTATTATATTCAGAGGATAAACTACTTAATCCTGTTGATTACATTTAGGAAAAAAAAATTAAAATTTTGTTATAAACCAGATAGTCAAAAGTTAATAATTAAATTGAAATTTTATTTTTCACATTTATAAAATTTTAAGTTTGATTTATTGCTTCCTGAAACATAATTTAAACAAATCAAAATTGGGGTGGCTTTCTCTGGATTATGATTTCACAAGTCTCAAAGGCACAGCATGACTTGCCAGTTGGGCTGTTTCCACATAATTCTATTAATGTGGATAAAAGTTTCATTTTCATAAAAAAATGATGTTAATAACAATATGAATGCATTTCAGAGTCAACAGAGAAAAAGAGGTGCACCCAAAACATGGTGGTATAACTGAAAAATCAGTGTACTTGAAATCAGAAGACTCAAGTTTTAATCTGGAAAACTGAGGACACTTAAAGTATACTATAAATACTAAGAACCTTCTCACCTAAAATTGAAACTTACTGACTGGATTCACCATCACTCATTTTTCTGTGGAAATCTCCCTAAAGGATCTATAGCAGTTTTGTAGGCCTCTAATATTCAGAGTATGATATTATGAGCTATTTGTGGGATGATTTTAGGTCTAACAAAAAATGACATTTTACTTTAATAATTTTCTATTATAAGAATGTATATTAGAAGAAAGTTTTCTCATTTCAACAATAATTAAGATATTGTTTATTTTTGTTATTTAAAGTATTTATGTATTAAAAGAAATTCTATAAAATATTAAATATATAATACTACAAGTGGTAATAAAATTATATATACATGGTAGAAGAAGCCTAATTATTGGGAAATAAATTCTGTCTAAGTTATGTAAATCCCAGTTTGAGAAACGCTGGATGACATATATTTGAGATTCTTTCCAGTTTTTAAATACAGACCTTTAATGAAAGTGAACCAGTAGCTTATCACTAGATGATATAAAAGAGACCACACAGCGAGTACCCTAAATATAAATTTTGGAAACCCTAAGTAAGTTTTCCTTCAAAACATAGTCCTTTCTGTCTTGGGAGTTCCTTTACATTTGTTATTCAAGGGCTTTTAAATCTTGAAAGACTATTCAAGGGCTTTTAAATGGAAGCTATTATATGGATATAGATCATCACCTAGGACCCATCCAGAAAGATTACTGAATCAATTCTGTATCGTACTGGTGCAAGGACAGATATATACCAAAAAAACAAACCAAACAAAACAAAATAGAGACTTCAGAAATAGATCCGTTTATATAAGGTTAACTGAATTTTAATAAAAGTACTAAAGTATTTCAAGAGAAACTAAGGTCTTTTTAATTAATAATGTTGAAAAAACTGGATATCCAGTTGGAGGTTAAAAAAGACTTGACTCTTTTCTCATACCATACACAAAAATTAATGCAAAATTCACTTTATATCTAAACATAAAAGCCAAATCTACAAAATATCTAGAAGATGACAGAGAAAATCCTTGTTGAACTTGGAGTAAAAAGAAATTTCTTAGCTAGGTTACAAAGAGCACCAATAATATAAAAATTTTTTTAATTGAACTTATTCAAAATGAAAAAGTAACTGCTCTTTAAAAGACATTGATATGACAAGAAGGAAAGTTACTGATTAGGAAAAAAAATCACAATATGTACATTTAATAGAAAAAGTCTCAAGCAAACAAAAAAAAACTCTTAAGACTCAATAAGAAGATAAACAACTCAGTTGAAAAAACCTGGGCAAAATTTTTATCAGGGACACACAAATTTTAAATTATAAGATATCACTTCACATCTACTAGAATAACTAAAAAAAATTGACAATATCACATGTCGGCAAGGAAATAGAGCAAATGGAAGTCTGTTATATGCAAGTCAGAATGTATAAGCACTTTGGAAATCAGGATTAAAGTTCAAGGTAAGCATATATTTAACTATATGATACACCAGTTCTACTCCCAAGTATTTATCCAATGGAAATAAAAGATTTGTCCATGTAAAATTTTGCACAGGAATGTTCATAGCAACTGTAAACATAATAACCCCAACAACCCAAAGTTCACTAGCAGATGAATGGATAGAAATAGGGTATTCATACAATTTGATACTACTCAGTAACAAAGAAGAAATGAACTGTTATATATGTGACAGAACATGGATCAATCTCAGAAATGTTGCACAGAGTTAAAGAAGCCAGAAACAAAAGAGTACATAGTATACTATTCCATTTTTAAGATATTTTATTATGTGTATGGGGGAGGGCTGGCTTGAAATGGGCATGAGGGAACTTTCTGGAATGATCAAAATATTCTTTATCTTGATTTGGGGTGGTGGTTACTCCTGTACAAATTTGTCAAAACTTATTAAACTGTAACCACAAAATCTATTCATTTTATTTTATGCAAATTATTCTTAAATTAAATAAAAACAATTACGTCAAGAAGTAACATGCACATAGTAAAGTAACAAGATATTAATTTCACTTCTTTCTATAGGAAAGATATGTAACATACATATGTATGTGTATATATGTGTGTGTGTGTGTGTGTGTGTGTGTGTGTGTGTGTGTGTGTATATATATTTATATATATATATATATCAGTGCTGATAAAGTCTGATAAGATGGACATATTCTAATATCAATGGTTGGAGTACAAATTAGTACATTTTTGAAAATAAATTTGCCAATATTCATTAGCTTTTGACTATGTATACCCTTTGATTAAGTAATTGTACTCTGTAGAATCTATACTAATGAAAAACACAAAAGTCCAAAGATATATGCGCAAAGATACTCATTTGCTATAACTTGTAATTTAGAAAATTGGAATGAAACCTGAATGTCCAATGAGCACGATATAATTATATCAATTATGGTGCTCTATGTGGTTAAATGAATAGCTATTAAATAATATTTACAAATGATTTTGACTAGCATAAAAACTTACTATATTAAATATTTAGCAAAATAAAAATATATCAAATAATATTAGAATATTATGTCTACAGTGTAAACCATGAATGTTAAAACTTAAAAAAAATAAATGTAAATGCTAACAGTAGTCATTACTGGAAAGCAGAATTACGTTTGTCATTTTTTACAGTTTTTTACTTTAATTTCAAATATTTTGTGAGAAAAATAGGATTAAAATTATTTCATAATTTTAAATATTAATCTTGTTAGTATTTGCAAATATAAATGTTTATAATATTGATGATGTTAAAATTTTATAAGGTAAACATATTTAAATATATGTTATATACGGTTGTAAATTATACTTAATGTTTTTGACATACAAATGAAACATACATATATTTCTTTGAATATAAGGTATTGCATTACTTTTATCAGTTTGGAATATATTCTTTGAGCCCTTTCTTCCTTGCTGTGACTTCTGAAAAATAACTTCTATTTATTTTTTCTTTGGAGGGGGCAGTAAAAATCTGTATGAAGTAGATTTACATTTTTCAATATTTTTCAACAATCATATTTAATACTTATGATAGGTAGTGACAGAAACATTTGATACTTATCAATTCTCACATGCTTCGTAATTCCCAGCTCCCTTTCAGTTGACATGATCATGTGATAAATTTTGGCTAATGGTGTGACTCTGCAGATCTTTCTTCCCCTTCTGCAGTAAACTGGAAGCCTCCTTGTAAGATTGAAACCCAAAGGTGTTCTGCATGGACATCTACTAACCAAGGGAGTGAGCAAATAAGCAACAGAATATACACTTGTAGAAAACAAATCTTTGTTACATTAAATCACTGAGGTTTCAAGATTTGTTTCTCATTACAACTTCAACTAACATTACTAAACAATACAAATATTGGTACTAGAAGTGAGGGAGGGCTGCCATAAAAAAACAAAAAAAGGAAAACAAAACTCTAAATTATGTGGCATTAGCTTAATAGTTAGGCAATAGGAAGTGAAAAAAAGTATACAGAGGCCAGAAAGATGATGATTTACGTTTTCCTATATTAAAATACTTGGTAAACCTTAGTAGTATGAAGTAGTGCTATTGGTGACATTTGGCAAGTTATTCCAGGAAAAAAATTGAGATTTTGAAAAATATTGGAAATGAAAAAGAAGAAAGTCTAGTAATTCAAGGCCTTGTAGAATTAGAAAAGTGACTGATTCTAGACACCAAGCCATAAGAGATAGTATTTAAGAAAGCTCCTTCAGTAAATATAAAATGGGCAATTGGTTAAAGTGATTCAGGACAAAGATCACCTTAAGGGTATGACCTTCATACCTATTCTGATAACCTTAAGGTACTCACCATTAAGTCAAGCAAGGAGAAGCTAGCTAGGGGAAAGATAACAAAGAAATGTAGAAATCTTGAGAGCCATGGTTATGACACTTTGATGTGACTGCAAGCAAATTAGGGTAAGTGAATTGAATTTTTTTGTTTTACTTTTAAGAAATCAAGAGATTGATCCAAAACTATCTGCGATTATTCAAAACATCATACTTCTTAGGCTCCCAAACTTCCACATTGAAAAAGGAAAGCTCCAAGAAACAATTGTCAAGGAAATTTTTTTCTGAGAGTTGAATCATGGCCTAATAAAAGGAGCATCTAGGTTGGAGAATCCGGCAGGATTTCAGAATCGCTATTAACCAATGCAGGCTATACGTCTCTCATTCTTTCCCTTCTTGATAGGAGATTCTAGTGAAGTTATCTTACTCCTGTTCCACCATAGTATATCAGATGAAGGAGCAGCAGAAAGATTACTTTTTGTTTGATAAATGTATTGACCATGAGGAGTCACAATCAAATATGTGGAATAAATTAGAGTAACATTTAATCTTTGAGCTGGATGAAGTGACTGACTGTGGCACTGAGTTGTCTCCTTTGGGAAGGTTTGTGTGTGTTCTATGAATAGAAAGAAATTAACAAAGGGATAGTTATTGACCAGAAGGGTAAATGGTGGTGGAGACACTGAGTGATCATGGAATAAAGATGGTCTCTCCCACATTTCCAAGTTCTCTTATAGTTATGCAGGTCCATGTTGATAGTCACGAAGCTAAAAATATAAATCAGGTTTGTACTTCAATATGAAAATTTGGGGCTTGTTTTTGTTACAGCATAACCTAGCTTATCCTGACAAATAAATATGTTTGTAAAATTAATCTGGAAAACAAAAAAAAAGTTGAAAGCAAAAAATAACATCCATAATATGTTTATGAATCTTTTTTTTTGGTAGGTAGTTGATATATTATGTCTGTTGTTAGAAATTTAGAAAATGCTGTTCATAAAAAAAGAGAAAATAAAATCACTTGTATTCTTACTTCTCAGATATAATCACTGCTACCATTTGTGTATTTCATAAAAATATGTAAAATGTTCACTAGTAGAGTCAAAAATTTTTATTTTTTACCTGCATTTAATATATATGTACACATATGTATATATAATTATAGTCTTCCTAAGACAAATACATCTCTTTTATTCTTGATTATGAGAGTATCATAATTTGTTTTATTTTTATAAAATTTTAATTCCAAAATCTCATTACATAAAATTGAATTGCTTTCATTATTACATTGCAGACTATATAGTTCAGATATAGTTGGAATATTAGTTGTTCCATTATTATGTATGTTGCCTCTATTTTCTTCTAATATATCACTTAATCCCAAACTTTGTAGTCTTTTATGTCACTTTTTAAAAAAATACTTGTAGAACATTTTGATTTTTTTTCTTAAATTCTTCTGGTTTCACATCTTTTAAAAATAAAATTGCCCATTCAATTACAATAAAAATTAGGTTTACTTTTCCTAAATATTAATATAAGATTATTTGTATGTTGTTTTGTTTATATTTCTTAAATTTTGGATCATGTAAGGCCTCAAATTGCTATTTATTTGCTTCAATATTGTTTAGAGAACTTATTCTCCCCTTGACCAGTTTGCAATGCCACTTTTAATCCATGTGATATTCCTGCATAAATGTGTGAATTTGCATCCTCTATTCTGTTCGCTGATTTTATTTGTCAAAACTAGTGCCAACCAATACGGTTATCTTAATGTATTCTTACAGAACAGTTATCTTTTGGGGAAAATTTCTTGCTTGCTTTAAAAAATGGCTACTTTTGTACAGTATCCCTTCCAGAAGTATTGAATAATTAGCTGGTTGAGATCTATGGAAAAATATGTTTGGATTTCACTGAATTATAAATTAATTTACTCAAAATTGACCTTGCTATAGTATTAAATCTTCATAATCAAAAATCAAATATTCATCTCCTTTTATTCAAATCTTATTTTATTCAAATTAAAAAAATTCTTAGGTATTGGAAATAGTTCAAGGACTGTCAAATGCTCACATTCAATGAGTTAAAAATATACCAAAAATAATAAACAATAAAAAACTTAAAAGAATTTTAACTATAGTAATGAAATGGAAGGAAATAAGCATTTTTATTGAAATAAGGCATAGCTCATATTGAAAGGAAACTACACTAGTCAGGAAGAGTTGATTATTATTAGATATGTCATAACAGATTTAATTTATTTTAAGATGCATATCTTTTCATGTGTTTACTCTAAATATCTCTGAAATTGTTATGCGGAGTACAATCTATGACATCTTAAAATGGCTTTCAGCTAGGCAACATCATAACATACATATCATTGCCTGTGTGCATGAGCAAAACTTGATCATAGCTGGTAATTTGTTATGACATGAATTTTAATAATGGACATTATTAAAACATACTATATGTACCACTACTTATTATTGTTCTTTTAAAATTTTACTATGACTTAAAGGTGAAAAGTTATTGTGTACCTACTTAGAAAGGCAAGAGAAGAAAGCAGTGGGGCACAGATTTGCTATTTGCAAAGCAAATATTTCCATTGGAAGAATAAACTGATTCTACATTCTTTGCAAAGTCACAACCAAATGCTTAATGAGACTCTTGAAAGGAAGAAATCCATGGTATATAATGTGTGAGGTTTTGTTACTAATAAATATGCTAAAGTGTTTCTTATCACACACAAGAAAAAGTAAGCATCAAAACTTGGAGAATGTGTGTGTAGGGATTAGAGAGGAAAATTAGAGACAATTGTTGGGCAGAAGAAAAGCTATGTTCCCAAGGAGAATATTTGGTAGAAACATATGCATAATGATGACAATGATAATTTGATTGATTTGAGAAGAGTTGAACTCTGAATGGGAACACATATTAGGATGATCTTAACTAGCTTATCTCACTCATATGCCTTTTCTAATGAATGTTTCCCAAACTTATATAATGAAAAAAAACCCTACATCTAAAAATATCTAACAGATATTTTAAAAGGTATAAAAATTTTAAAAACCTAATGGATATAAAGCAATGGTTCTTAGTTTAATTGGAAGCATTTTTTTCTTAGTATTATATAAAATAATGATGATTCTTGCAACGGATAGTGTTTTAGGTTAGATGACATATTTCACATCAGTTAGAATACTTTTGTTGTAAGTAAAATAGTAAAAGATTCAAACTTGCCTATATGCTAAAAGTAATTATTTTACTTAACTATTAAGTCTGGCTTTTCAGCTTGATTCAGGTAAGCCTTGAGCCAGGGACTCATAATATCATCAAGGAATTTATTTCCATGTCTCACCCTGCCTTTCATATGGTGGACTGTATCTCTTCACATCAACGTGACTTCCAGCAGCTGCTGGGCCAATAGGCTTCTTTTTCCACATCCCATTAGGGTAAAGTTGGAAATTTTTCCCAAGAGTCTGGAAAAAGTTAGCAGAAAACTCTGATTGGACCAGTTTAAGTCACATAATTCATCCCTGGCTCCCCACAGGTAATAGGGAACTCAGCAGGAATAGAGATAGGGAATGGGTGCAAGGAAGGCAGCCACAAATGACAAGGAAACACGCTTATTTACCAAGTGAAGCAAATTCATCAATTTCACACACACCATTACTCTCAGGCCTAATTTCCAACTACCAGCACTCACATCTCTTTGCCATAGGACTTCTAGGGTCTCCAAAACTCATTTTGTCCACCTACTGAGCAGGCCAGAGTGATAAGAAGTTAGAGCCTCCAGTGTTGATGGATAAATACTCCAGCTCCTAGCCCTTTTGCTCTTTGGATGGGATGATTTTAAGGTGTATATACTATCCTGGTTCCCAGAGAAGGATTAAATTTTACAAATGGTAGATAAATTAATAACACAACGATTGCTTTCATTTCTCTGTCTCACTTCTCCACTCCCTGTCTGGTGATTCTTTTCCCAAATAAACTCTTTACACTTATGCCTTTGGCTCAGAATCTACATCTGGGAAACCCAAACTCAAACAGTGATATTAAAGCTTCTTTTTCCTTTACTCATTTCAAATACAGTGTTTATTTTGCAAAATATATCTGAACCACAGTTTCTTGCTGAAAAAATGGAGATAACAATACTTACACCACTTTCTTGACACAAATTTTGTGAAGGTTAAATGAGATAATGCATATAAAAACATTTCATAAGATGCTGTACAAATGAGCATAGCTATAATTATAATTATCATATACTTTAGAAAAACCAATATCCTCAATTATTGGCAAGTAAACAGCTAATAGTATTCATCTGTGGTGGGATCCTAGGCAGTTTTCTGCCTTCTCTTGAAATCAAAAGGACAAGAATTAATAAAAAATTAGATGACTCATCACAAAGGGATTACTTAAGGCATTCCTTTGTGTAGGCTAGAGCTGCTCATTTATTTTGTGTTAAAACCAGAGATGTCTCAGCAGGAAGGGAGCATAAAGTAAACAGCGGGGAAATGCTAGAAAAGGGCAAAGGGAAGCTGCCTGTTGGGCACAGGTCACTCAAGGTCACTCAGGGCTAATGTAACCTGAACTCACATTTTGTGCTCCACAAGTCTATTGGCTGAGAACCTAATCCATGCCACAGTCCTTTACTCAATGCAGAATATTGGTTTTCAGGAAAAATAATTCAGATCCAACTGTCAATAGATAGTTGCAAATTTCATGGTCATTATTTTACTCAAGTTTGGAACTCAGTATGCCTCACTTGCTGTATTTTATTTTTAAATAAATATGTTATTGAATTTTAACATACATTCAGGCAAGTTCACAAATGATAAGTGTACAGTTCGAGGAATTATCACAATGTGAACAAAGTGATCATTACCACACAAATCAAGAAATTATCAGCACATCTCATGCCCCCTCCCAGTCACTATTCTACTCTGCTCCATAAAGTTTAACTTTAGCTGGATTTAAAATCAGAGATTAATTTTGCCTGATATTGAACTTCTTATACATGGAATCGTATGGTAGATATTGCCAATGAAAGAGCATCTAAATCTACAGAATAGTTTTCTAAGAGTTTATTTGATCCGAATTTTTGAGGACGTGCCTGGAAGCAAGATTTCAGTAGATGGAGAAAACGCTCCAAAGAAAGGCAGTTTTGCAGCTTATTTTATACATTAGAATAAAAGGAGAAGACTTAAAGAGGGTTACATGAAATCTATTGGTGGTAGATTAAGGAAGTGGAGAAAGCAAAGCAGGGACGTATCTCAGATTGGATAAAAAGCAAAATGGAGAAACACATATTTCTTTTACATGGATGGGTGTAGGGTAGTTAATGCTTAACATTTATGGTGTACAAAGATGGTGTGAAGGCGACAGGATGACAATAAGAGGTTTTGTGGTCTTGTCTTGTGCTCTGGTACCTGCAGTTATGTCTTTGAGGGATCTGGAAAAGAAAATTTCTTTGACATTTCAAAGGTACATTATCTTAGATACATAAAAACAGGGGACAGGGCTCAATTAAGATAAAGATTGGCCTTTGCTAAGGAAGTTATAGGCCTGGGACATTACTACCTACCATGGCCTACCTGGTTAGGAATTTCCATGTTTGAACCATCCTGTGCGGTTACTTTTGGTCAGCGAGTTTGTAATACCTGCTATGTGAGTGCCCCATGAGCTTGACAGATTTAGTACATGACCCCTTTTTGTTCTCAATATTGTTTTCTGTCTGGCTTTTTCAACTAAAATTTTGATTGTGAGATTCATCTATGCTATTGTTCATAGCCATATTTCATTTATTTCATTGCTGAATAGTACTGCATTACATGATTTTACCAGGAATTATTCAACCATTCTACTATAGATAAACATTTTTGTTGTTTCCTATCTTAGGCTATTATTACTAAATCCATAATATAATGTACATTCTCATATAAGTCCTTTTATGGATATGTGTACTCATTTCTCTTAGGCATACCTTAGAATGTTGGGTCATGGAGTAGGTATATATTAATTTCATTAAAAGTGACATTTTCCAAAGTAGTTATGCTTTCACAATCCCACCAACAGTTTATGAGAATTCCCATTGCTATACATCCTTATAAACATTTGGTATTGTCAGTTATTTTTATTTCACACATTCTTATGGTATCTCATTTGCTTTTCAATTGCATTTTACTGATTACTAATGACTTAACATCTTTTTAAATACTTTTGGCCATTCGAGTATCTTCCTTTGTAAAGTACCTGCTTAAATCTGTTGCCCATTTTTCTACTGGCTTATCTGTCTTTCATTGATTTTAAGGATTTTCTACATACATCAAGAATATAAATACTTTCTCAGTTATGTGTCTGTGGCCTACTTCTCCCATTCATGGGTTCTCTTTTAATTCACTTAATGTATTTTAAGAAACAAAAGTTTCTAATTTTAATGTAGTCTAATTTATCAAACAGAAATTATTCATTCCATGAGGTCATAGGGATATTCTCCTTTATGATCTTCTAGAAGTTTTGTTGCTTAGATTTCTACATTATTTGTAAAATCTACCGAAACTATTTTTTTATATGACTAAAATTAAGATTCACTTTTTTTTTTCCTCATAGATATTCAATTATTTGTCCTATGCCTCAAAAACATCCTTTAATATTTCTTATAGTTCAGGTATGCTATTAATAAATTCTTTCAGTTTATATTTGTCTTAAAATTCTTCATTCTTCTTTATTTTTGAAAAATTCTTTTTATTATATTTAGTACTCTGGGATGAGGGATTTTTCTTCTTTTAGTAATTTAAAGATGTCTCTCCACTGTCTCTGATTTATATTAATTATGACAAGATGTGGGCTACAATTTTTTTCTTTGTTCTGTATATGTTTTTAAGATTTTAAGATTGTTTTTAATCTTTGTTTTTTTAGCAGTTTGAATATGATGATTCTAAGTGTGGGTATCATTATTATTTGTTGTTTTGTTTTGTCTTCTGTGTTAATTGGGCCTATGGCTTATTATTTTTCATTAATATTAAATAATTTTGAGTCATTATCCCTTTAAATGTTTTTTCAGCCTCATTCTCTGTCTCTTCTCCTTCTGGAATTGAAATATATATATATATATATATATATATATATATATATAGACTGTTTAATATTGAAATATATATATATATATATATATATATATATATATATATATATATATATATAGACTGTTTAATATTGCCCACAAATCTTTACTGGTCTGTTCTGTTTTATTCAATCCTTTTATTTCTTTCACCTTCTTTGGGATAGTTTCTATTGACCTAACTTCAAGTTAACTGACTCATTCTTCAACTGTGTTGAATCTACTGATGATCCCATTGAAGGTATGCTTCATCTCTCTTACGTAAATGTTTTTCACTTTTAGTGTTTCATACATTTTTTTTTTTGACAGAGTATTTCTCTGTTGTTTCTTTATTGCATAATTTTGGGTTGAAAGTTGACATGTTGTATAGGATACTAGAGAATAAGGTAAACTGTGTTTACAAGGGGAAAACAGCATGACTTTTGGTAGAGCTTTAGTGTAGGAAATTGATCTGTATTTGAGTTTTGTTGTTGCTAAATTCTTTAAAATTCCATTAGCATTACCTTGTGCTTAGGCTGAGATCTGGTGTATTGAAGATTGTTTTCACTGTGTTTGCTTTACCTTCAGTCATAGGTCCTCTCTTTGAATCCACTTCCCAGAGAGAGTCTCTCTCCAAGTTCTTGTCTCTCTCTCAGAATTTGAGTGTTGTTACTGGTTACTCAACCCTGATGGTGATAGACAGGGAATGTGTTCTGTGTCCTTTGGGTCTGATTTAAGTCTTAGTCAGGTGCTGAGACCCAGGATATCAGGGACTAGGCATTTTCAGTGACCCTGCCCCTCTCCCAGTGGCAAAGAATCTCTAGTAGTCTGGGTTCAGGACATTTTCTTGCCCCTCTGCCAAGGTAGGGTTATTTTTCCCATTCCCTAGCTGCAACGAGTTTTCACTTGTGGTCTCCAGGCAGCAGAGTTTGATGTCTCTCTCTCCCAGAGTCTTAAAGCTTTTGTTCAATATGGAAGAAACATCAGGCAGGTCTCTGGATTTCCGACAGTGACTGCCATGCCCCCTCCACAGACCTGCACCACAAAGGAGGCCTTCACAGCTTCCTCTCCTTGCTTCTAATCTTGTGATTCATGTGGAGTTCTGTTCACAAGGACCTTTGAGTAGGTTGTAACACTTTGGGGTCCGTTGCTTCCAGAAGTGCGATAATTTACTGCTGGTTCACAAATGTCCTTTAATTTTATAAATATTGTGCTTGCATTCTTCTTATTGAGTTGTATGGAGTCCCAAACCAGATAAACAATTGTTCACGTGTTGGTTGCCCAGCCACCTCCACTATCCACTGGGCTTGAGAAAAATAGTGAATTTGCAGATTATGTGGTTTAAAAAATTGTTTTTGTTGTAAGGTAAGAGTGACAATTCCCAGTTTTCCCAATTCGAAGCAGAAATTAGAGGTCAATTTTTATACATTATTATTATTTATCTTTAAACAGTAATTTGTCCTTAAGAGAAATCAAGAAACAAAGAATTTTTTTTTTTTAATTTACTTTCATGTTTAAAATTTTTTGTGTTCTTCATTCCGTTGGTATCTCTGAATTTTCGTCTTACATCATTTTGCTTTGGGCTGAAGAACTTTCATATTCTCTGTAATGTAGATCATCTAGTGACACATTCCTTCAGCTTTTGTTTATCTGAAAAAAGTATTTTATCTTCAGATCAAAAGATACTTTTGCTGACTATAGAATTCTCGGCTTCCTTTTCTTCTTTTCCACCCAGCATTTCAACAATGCCAGACCATTGTCTTCTGGTTTGCACTAATTTTGATAGAAGTCAGTGATAATGCTTATCATTGTTTATCCATTTAATCTGTTTTTTTTTTTTTTTTTTTTTTACTCTGGCTCATCTTAAGATGTTCCAATGACATTTAGAACAGGATTGTCTGAAGTTTTCCAGATGTAATTGTGTTATAGAGATATAGTTTCAATATCATTAGTAGAACGAAACGCTTCTACAATGATGTTAAGACAGAAAGAAGCTGGGTCATGACAAGAAAAAAGAGGAAAGTTGGGTAAGATGATTGATTTGTCCTCCTCTGCCTAAGACTTTCCCAGTTTTAGCACTAAAAGCCCTACATTCTGGGAAATTCCTCAATCTTGTGAAAACTGGGCAGTTTGCCTGGGGATATCCAGATTTTAAAACTAAAATTCCCACATCTTGGAAAACCTCTCAGACCTACGTCAACCAGGATGGTTGGTCACCCAACATCAGCTTATCTCTTTATCCTTTTTTAAAAAATTTGTTACTAGCTTTGTTCATCTCCTTGCTATTGTTTATTTGGACTGTTATAATGGTCTGCTAACCGGTTTTCTATTGGCTTTTATCATTGGCTCCATACATTGTTTTTTCTAGCAATTATTTTTATGTTTGTGAACCCAGAGCATAAATAGCCTCTAAACTATGTATTTCTTCAAGCTAGTTCTGTATCTTTGCCTTGAAACCAAAGTTCCTCTCTGCTAGTGGTATCTATCTGTTCATTTGAATACTTGAAAAGACAATCCCTGAGCTGTGGAAAATGATCTACTTTGATTATATACAATGCTCTCTGTTTTCTAGGTCCAATATGCGTGAACTGCCAGTGTCAAACCAGATCTAGAGCAACTTAATATTTCATCTAGTGACTTGACAGTGCCTAATGATGTCCAGCACTCACTATGTGGGATGAATATCTACTATGTTCTTTTCTAATCCAGCAGGAATTAAGTGATCCCTTGCTTCTTAGGCTGTTATTTCAGGAACAAATGTCAATTGTTCTGGGAAAAGAGTACTCATTAAAAGCACATATTGAAAATAGGGTTTGGATGCATACAAAATAAAATCAATCAAGAAAGTAGAATGAATTTTGAATTAAATTTAAGCTTGTGGCTATTGAAAAATTAGGACAGTTTCTATTCTCTAGTGGTTCTTGATTAGCATTAAGCTAGTCATTCGTTTCTTCCACTGATTTCTTGAATGAAAAAAATCTATGCATTTCTTATCTGGAGCAGTTTTCTGAAAAGTTAAGAAGCCTTGAATGAAATGATACCAGGGTGAAATTTTTATACCAGATCATCAGTAGCATGTGGAGTTAAAGTTTTCCTTCTTTCTTACATTGTCTATTTCCAATTAATATCATCATTGCCAAAACTCTCATAAAATTATCAAATTCCTTAACCACTCTAGAAACATATTTGATATAGATTTTTGCAAATGAATTAATTACTTGGTGACTAGAAAACAATAGACTTTATAGTTCAACTGCATGGCTTAGAGGGCATTTAGTTAGATAGTTTTGAAATCGTGTTTTTCATTTGCAGCAGATACCATTCTTTAAAAAAAATCTTGTCCAGAAATACAATGTATAAAAGAAAAAGAAAGCATTCCTCAGCTCACCATTTCCTGTCCCCCAATATTTGTAATCTTATGAATAAACAGAATTATTAACATTTACAATAAAATTGTGCCAATTTTGCACCAAATGGAAATGTAACATGTTCATCAACTATATGTAAAATTGTTCCCCACATTATATGCTTGTGAAGTACTCAGTAGAAATGTACAGTTTCCCTATCAGCTCAAAATTGGATATTTTACACACTATAACATTTCAAAAGAGCTCTAAAGGAAACTTCTCCCCCCAAAAACTAGCGTTTTAAATCACTGTATAAAAATCACCCTTGATTTATGCATAAAATACCTATTTGAAGTGGTGAACAGTCATCTCTTTAAAATTTATCTTTATGAACAAAGTGAGAATGATAATCATAAAACAAACATATTTTTGAACTATGTTAGAGATTTTAACTCATAGAAATATAAACTCATTTTGGCTTTAGATACTTGTTTTATATTCTTTGACTGTGTTTAAAATCTGTGGAATCCTTTCTTAAAATCAAATTTTGTGGAAACTCAATGGGTAAAATAATTTGAGATGGAGCTCTTCTGCCTCAAGCAAGGATGAGATCCTGGGATAATCTGAGGTTGAGCATTTCTGCCTGAAGCAAGGATGGGATCCTGGGACTCTTTCTGTTTGCCTCCCTAATGGCATGCCTACTTTCTGCCCTCTAACTATCTGTTTCTTAAAGCCCAGACCTCCTCTCTGCCAGACTGGAAGCCACTCTTCTGGAGGCTGTCAGGCAGAGTGCTTAAGAATGTAGATTTTGGAATCAGCGAACCCTGGATTGACTCACATCTCTGCCATTTATAAATTTGTCAGCTTAATCTCTCTGAGTTCCAATGTCTTCATTTGAAAAATGAGAACGATTGCACTAAATAGTCTCTAAAGTGGGCTGCCATCATTTCCTTTTTTCTCTTTATGCCCATGCTGCTCCATCCATCAAGAAATATATTCAGTTTCCCATTCTCTTGAATGTATGGCAGCCTTGTGAACTCCCTTTACCAGAGGATTTGGAGGAAATGACTCTGGACCAGTTTCAGTAATAAACTTTAAGAAGTCTAGTAGTTTCTGTTCAGGAAAGCCAGCTGCCATGTTATAAAGATACTCAGATGAGCCTACTAGATAGTGGAAGAATCATATAGATGCAGAGAGGTCACAGGAGGAATACTAAGGCCCCAGATATCTGAATAAAGTCTTCATGGATCTTCCATCCCAACCCAGCCACCAGCTGAAGTCAGATGAGTAAATGATCCCCGTGTAGCAGGAGAACCAACTAGCTGAGACGTGCCTGAATTTTTGACCCACTGAATATTGAGAAAGGACAAATTTTTGTGCATCAATCCATGTAGTTTTGGAGTGACTTGTTATGTAACGGTAGATACCTAAAACAAAAATAGACCCCATCTAATGTGGTGATTGTTAGAATTAAATGAGATAGCAATTAAAAAATAAAAAACCATTAGCACCCTATGGGGGAACATTGTAATTAAATTCAACTGCTCTTAGTGATTGGACTGTACCACAATGCCAGAATTCCAGAGACTTCACCCTTTGTTGAGCTTATATTCTAGAAGGAGCATACAGAAATAATAAATAAGTAAATAATATAATTTGTTAGAATGTAATAAGTCCTATGCGGGAAAATGGGAAAAGAATAGAGCAAAGTAGGTTGAAAATGTGAGGTTGGAGGAGAGGGGAGACAGTTTACAATTTTAGATAGGATGACCAGGGAAGGCTTTATTGAGAAGATTAAATGTAAGGAAAAGAATGTACGGGGTGGGGAACTATCCATGCACATACCAGAAAAGATCACTCCAGAGAAAGGACACAGCTAGAACAAACACTGAAGGGAGGGAACATGTCTGGTCAAGGTTCAGTACAGAGGTCACAGTGGCTGGAACACAGTGTGCAAAGGGAAATGTGTAGGAGACAATGTCAGAGGAGGCAGAGCTATAAACTATTGTTAAACTATTGTGAGGTCTTTGTTGTCTTAGAACATTGAGAAAGAGATGTTCCATATAATGAAAATGATATTCTTTTCTTCCAAAAACTATGAAATTGAAATTCAGCAACAGTTGAAATATCTGGTATTATTTCCTTCCTAACACATATCACAACTTACAAAGACTAATCTTGTTTTTGTTTGTTTACTTGTATATTCTGCCAGATCCTTGTTATGAAAACAAAGACCTCCCCTTTTTATTTCATCATCATATCTGCAAAACCTAAGAGAGTTCCTGTCATAGAGTATATGCTCAAGAAACGTTTTGGTTAAAGGAATTCATGGATGAAAAAATTTATTTAAAAAAACTGTGTTACATTGCACATTTTCACTTGATATTTAAAGAAATTTCATCATACATTTAAGTAAGTACAAAGGAAGTAATTTCTAGTATAATGAAATTTTGACACTTCTCTTTTAAATCTAACAAATCCAATCTAAATATAGAGCCACTTGATACGTGTTATCATTCTTCTTAAAATATATATAAAGATTTTTTTCTTTAACAGTAGGAAATCTTTACATATTTCTTTTTTTAAATAAAATTTGTGTTTCCTTGAATTCATATTTTCACTATACTTTCATCATAGAATTTTGTCTTAAAATATATTTTATGTCAAAATTCTCTGTACTCTATCAAAATTCTCTGTAACAAAATGGTACATAGAAATTGAAAGTTAAATATTTTACTTCTTATTACAATAAGGCTCCATATTGAGTTGTCTTTATAATTATTATTAACACATAGCTAATAAAAGTGACATAGATATGTTACAAATGTTAAATAAATAATAAGCAGAAAAGGTAAAATTTTATTGTATTTCTTAAGAAGATTGATAGGGATTTTCTTCATGGGTGCAAGGTGAATTTTACTTGTTTTTTGAAAACACAGGGTTTAGCATCAGTTTTATTCCTATTTAGTATTTTTTTTTTTTTTTGATGTAAGTACTAAGAAAATGTGTTTGCATAAATAAATAGATGGAAATGAAAAGAATTATGTTACTAGCAATAATCCTGCAATCCTGGCAGCTCTTCTAAGTTACATAACAAAACTTATATAGTGATTTATTGTCAAAATTTTTTTTTAATAATTTATAAACTGATAACTCAAATGAGTTGTGAAAAGCAGAGAATTAGAAAGCATCTGACCTGAAAGAGGGTTTGCCACTTTAGTTATTCACTTCTTGGCACCTGCACTAACGTTTAGAAATGATTCTTTGCCATGTGCGCCAAGGGATTTTTCAACTTGGGCACAGCAGCTGAGTGATACAAGGCATGAGTAGAAGGGGTGCTAAGAGGTACTTGTAAAAAGGGAGGTGAGAAAGGAGAACTTGTGAGGCATTCTCAAGCAGGTTAATGTTAGATGGGAACATGTATGGAAATTGAGGATTTAGAATTTGACTCTCTTAAAATATCTTCAAGCCCATGTATCCTCTGGGAACTCGAGTATTCACAGACCCAATTGTGAAGACTGCTGCCTAAGAGGAAAGACTGGAAAGCTGCCCCCTGTCGGAAGGGGCAAACAAATGTAGTCACCAGAAGACATTCCCTAGAAGCATGACCTCAAAGAAATCATGGTTTGGGAGCATGAGGAACTTCTTTAGGACAAGGGCACAAAGTGGCTGAAGCAGACAGTTTAGAATCAATGTTCTATATAACCCTGGGTGACTGGAGGTGGAAATAAGGCTGGGAGAGGCAGGAGTAGGGGCGAGTGGGTGTCTTTAAGGAGCTATCACCTCCAGATTATTGGGAATTTTTATGTGAAACTTCCCTTAGAATCCCATGGGAAATGTAATAGGATAAAAGAAGAAAATCATAAAACAGAAGCCATATGAAGGAAATTATACACCTCTATGTACTAGTTTAAATATTTTGTTTGCTATCTGTTGGATGCAAGTAAAGCATGCTATGCTATTCAATATGTCAGCTACTCACCTCTTGTGGCTACTGAGTGCTTGATATGTGGCTAATGAGAATTAAGATGTGCTGTGTGTGACATACAAGATTTTGACTTTTCTTAATGTGTTTACTAGAAAATTTTAAATTATATACATTAGTCACATTTTCTCTCGAATAATGTTGGGCTAGACCTTCTCTTTTATCTAAGGAATTTTTTCAAATCAAAATCATTTTTAGATAATTTTAAAGTCATTTTAAATCATGTTTAAGACATGAGAAAACAATAAGCCATTTTATAAAATTTTTAAAATGCAAATAAATAAATAAATGCTCAAAATCTATTAACTAAATAAAATACTATTAAAACAGCATAATACATTATAATTTCAAATTTGAAAAAAAAAAGCTCACACTGGATAAATGACTTGAAATTCTTTACAAAAATGTTAATAATAGATTTATCTTGAATGGTGGGATTATATGTAATTGTGGCTTTTTATTACAGGTTTTTATGTCCTCATTATCCAAAATAGACATGCATACTTTTTATTCTTTTTTTAAAATTTATTTTATTATTAATTTCAAGTATACAGTACATTGGTTAGACATTTATATAGTTTATATAATGATCCCCCTAATTGCTCTTTCTCTCCTCTGGCTCTCCATCCAACCATTACATTAATGCTAACTGCATTTCCTATGCCATGCTCCCCATCCTGTGATCAAAGGGTTAAAGAAGTACACACTTTTTATTCTTAATTTTTAAAAGCATAATAGAAAAATGTGCTTTTGTTACCTATTTACAAAATATTTAATAAAAACTATATGTAGAAAAAATAACAGAAGCAATGAGAAATGTTTATTTTGTTTGGTGCAGTATACAGAACATAACTAAAGTATGTGATTCATGATAAATGTTTAAAGAATATCTTATAGTTTCTTTCTGTCATTGTCTATAATCAATTAGGACTTCTCGCTCTCTTTCATTATCAATAAACTTCAAAGTAATGGGTGCCAATGATAAGAAGACATTAAATTTTCTTCAGAAGAAAAGAAGAACCATGAAAAGAATTTGCTCAATTTTTAAAAAACACTGTGAAGAAAATCTGTCTACTTGGCCTCCTCACAAAAGCCCAAGTGTATAAAGAGTATGTCATGGAGCTGATCTCAACATAAAAACAAAAACAGGAATTAACTGATTTGCAGAGCTCTCTGATACGGCTCCAAATATCCAGCTATGATTTGTCAACACAGAGTGGAAAGTGAGCTGAATTCTTGTAGAATTTGAATCCTTAGTATTTACTTTTAAAAATTGTTTTCAGTTTACTAGAGCAGTAATTTTTTGATTATACACAGCAAGCTAAAAAGAAAATTTGTGGTCTCCGGAAGTATCTAATTTATAAGCAAGGAGCCATTCCACTGAGACAATGTGAATCTGTTTGCAAGTATGTCTCAAACACCCATATCTGGTTCAGAAGCTTGTAACCATGATTTCCTTAAAGGATTAAGATGTGCAACCCGATCTATGAGAAGCACTGATATCTGAAGCCTTCAGAGTGGCAACGGCAAAAGACTTC
Organism: Eidolon dupreanum; assembly: GCA_028627145.1. Classification (NCBI taxonomy): domain Eukaryota; kingdom Metazoa; phylum Chordata; class Mammalia; order Chiroptera; family Pteropodidae; genus Eidolon; species Eidolon dupreanum. Next base: position 130,559,455 of record CM053507.1, on the reverse strand, counting down.
TTAATTAAGGAACAGCAAAGTAGTCTAAACTCAGCAAGAGGGTGACGGTTCAGCATTCATACTGATCACTGATTTGCTTTTTAATTTTCTCCAGCTCATCAACTTCTTTCTTTTCTTAATAACTACTTTATTGGTTCGTGTTTCTCCTGAGGCTTTAGACTAGAGGGAGAGATGTCTATTGAAAATTTCAGGACTGTGTAATTCATGCTGTCTTTCTCCAGTGACTCACTTTGACATGCATGGCTTACTGGGGCAACAACGTCAGCAAAAAAAAAAAAAAAAAAAAAGACTGCTATTCCACCTTTTTATTGCAGCTGATACAAGTTAAGATAAAATAGATGTGGGCGGAAGTGGGTGGAAGACTGCCATTTTAGGAAATGCGATATATACTATAATAGAGAGTAGTACAGATGTCCGAAGCACTCTAAAAACAGAGGACAGAACACTTCTGTTCTGCTTAGAGAACAGGGTGATGGATTTGGGAAATGCTTCAAGAAGATGTGTGATATTTGGGCCCATTCTTGCCAGGCAGGGAGTTTAAAGGCAGTGGGGTGGACGTCTAAACCAGTGGTTCCCAGACTTTAACGCAGATCTCTGTGCCCAGGCCTGCAGGTTCTGATTGAGTAGTTTGGATGTGGGGCCTGAGGATTTTAACTTCTACCGAGTTTCCAAGTCATGCCGATTCTGCTGGTCTGGGACCATACTTTAGATTAACTTTTCTAAGCCAAGGGAAGAAGGAAAATGTAACCAATTCAATGACAATGTACCTTTCCCACCACCAGTCTGTAACACACACACACACACACACACACACACACACACATACACACACACACACACACACACACACACACACACACTGACCAAGGAAAAGGAGAGCTTGGTGTCATGTCTAAAGTTAATTGGGCCCTGACAAGGCATCCTGCTGAGACTTCAGTTTTGTCTTTACAGGCCTTGTGGACTGACAGCTCACACAGTAAGTGGCAGGATTTTAGTCCCCAGTAGGTCTGGTGGACTACAGTTTGACAGCTGGGGTAGGGAGGAGATGAAATGCAGGAACGAACAGTGCTCTACACTACCAGTGAAGTTCAGACTCTGTTGTGATCTGGAACGGCCTCGACGATGGTGGAGAAGTTAGAAAACTATCATCTTCTTTTTGAGTTTATGCTTTATTGATTATGAAAACTTAATAATCTTTGTTCCAGGGCAGGATATGATTTCAGCGCGTGTATGTGAGGGTGTGTATACGAACAGTTCCTCACTGAAGACTTAAAAAAAAACTTTTTAAAAATATATAGCTGTAACTCACAGTAGCTGGGAGAACTTGAATATGACTGAATTTGGTGGGGCTGTGCCCACCCTGAATTGTGCTGAAGCACTTAGAATACCTAATTTAACCTGAACTGTTAAGAGTCTCCAGGGGAGAATTCTAGATTGAATAACTCAGAATTAAGGAAATGAACCATGGATGGGGGTGAAGGCTGGGGTAGCTCTAACAACAAATAGGTATGAGGTTTCCCAAAGATTGATCAAGATTTTCATAGATGACATTACTTTCTAAAAAGAAAGCAAACCCAGAACAAAGGGAAAGAGATTGGGACATGCGGCACACCTACGAACATATTCTCTGTGAAGGGTTTTAATTCTTTGATACTTTTCTTTTTGACTATGGGAAATGCAACACCTGGCTCACGGTTTCAAATTCTTTAATTCACATGTAATTTGCTTTAGTTTTTCCATGCCTTCAATATAGCCTGATGTGTTCCTATAATTTTGTGGAGGTCTTATCCAAGGAAATAAGGAATGGACCTCTAAGAACAGAGATGAGTCTTGTCTTCCCCTAAAAATCTACTTTCTCCACAGAGCTCTTCAGAGGTACCTACATCACCTACACCACAGACAGCCTGAAATACACAGATCCTGTGCCACCACCAACTGCAAAGTCAGCAGCAACTTAAAGTTGCATGGTCTGGGGCTGGGAGGAACACTCAGCATAGAAGGACTGAGGCTAGATAAAAAAACTAGGGAGTAGGTATGACACTATCTCATGCACACTTATTTCTATTATACATGACATGGTAGTGACTAAAGGAGAGTAAAAAGCTGACATTTCAGAAAATTCTACTAAAACACGTTTCTCCACCCTTACCCAGGGCCTTAGAGAAGATTCCTGGGAGTAATAGACCCTGAAGTTTAAGGTTCATTTGCTTCACAGTAAATCACCCGTCACATTGCTCCACAATTGGTACTTCACTCCCCTGAGTACTATTTTTCTGTCTCAGGTAAGCAAGTCCCCTCAACCTGGATGGATTATACAGTCCTCATGGGCTGGAACTTTTTTTAAATTGAAGTATAATATGTATACATAAGGGTGCATGTTTCAAAATTGTGCGGCTTGATGAATTTTTGCAAAATGAGCATGTCCATAACCAACACCCCAGCAGGCCCTCCCTCCTTCCAGTCCCTATGTTACCAGAGTGGGTTCCTCTCCTGGAGTATTGTCCAGGTTTTTGATGTCTCAAACAAAGAATTTAGCAAGACACCGAAATACAGTAGAAAAAAAAGTTTTATTAGAGAGGAAAGTACACTTCCAGGGTGAGCAAGAGAAGTGTGGCTCTAAAGGCCTGGTAACAAAGACTTCACGGTTTTTATCCCTTTTTTCTGTGGGTGGTTACTTTCCTTAGAGGAGGAGTGGGCTTCCTTGATTGACAACTAAGATTGACAGGACTCAGTGATTTATCGTTTTGCTTTCTGCGCATGTTTGAATTCAGTCTGTCATATTAATGAACTTCCGGGCATATGCATTATATTATAATGATAGTATAATGAGACTCAGGTGAGTTGAAGGTCCTTGGGGTCTTCATTGCTCAGGTGCAAGTGACTGGCTTAAACTGGTACTTAAATCTTTGCCTATTGGTTTCTTTGTGTGAGTTCAAAAAATGCCTTCTGGCTTGCTTAATTGTGGGCAGATTAGGGCGGACTCCTTCTAAGATAGGATGACCTCAGTGTCTTTGCAGGCAGACCCGAAACCCCCTAACTAACTCTCCTGCCTACCTCTTTTATAAGAGCCATGAACTCCCTTATTATTAGTATGGATGTTGAGGGATGGGAAGTCTCTTCTTTCGTATCTGCTTCCTGCTGAGAATGGTCTAGTCCCTGCCTACAGGGGTTTCATGGAGCTCTTTCCCTTCCTGCCTCAGTCAGGGTGGGGTCTTGGGTTTTCTACTGAAGTGCCACCTCAGTCCCTAGACAAGGAAAAGAAGATACAAATTTGTTATTTAAATCATACATCTATTAATTTCTATTATTGATTTGCTTATTAAGTGAGTAAAGGGAAATAGCCTTGGTTAAAATATTTCTTAAAGAGTAAAAAGGTAGACCTTTGGCTTAAAGTCTCAGACTCTAAGGGCCCTGCCTGACTTAACACCATTTCTGCTTAACAATGGGCTGATGACCCTTATCAATAGCCAGAGGATCTGAGTTGCCAGGGCAATTATCAAGATTTGAGGGAGGGAGCCTTTTTTCAGAGAAAGGAGGAAAACATAACTCGGTTTAGTAAAAAGATTAACTCTGCCAGAGATGTCCCATTTAATATCCTGCTAAAAGGTTAAAAATTTTACAAGCAATGTCCCATCTCACTTGTTGGAAGCAAGCCTCTAGCAGCATTAACTATCACTAATTGAAGCTCTTTCCTTTTCCAATTTACTCCTCTCTCCTTTGAGTCCATTGCCAAGGACCCACTGTGCCTTGAGAGGTATTTAATCTGGACAGGTTATGACAGCCATGGCAGCTCTTCATAGAAATTAAATAGTGGGATTTCCATGTAGCTCACTGTAGAATCAAGAAGTTGGAATTAGTCATTATGAGTGGTCACAGGGCCCTGGGATGACTGTTTTTACTCTCTCCCAAGCCACCTGGCTGGTCTTGTGGCCTCGTTCCTGATGAAAAAGGAAATGACTATCTCCAAGGATGGATGTCCACATTTGCACACATCTATCATGTTTCAGTAACTGATTCCACAATAATACGTAATCTATATAGTAGCCCAGAAATAGGAGAATGCAGGCTAAACGGTCGGTTTCCTAATTCTTACTCTGCAGTCATTTCTACCATCAATGACACACATTCTGTCCTCTTTCTAAAATGTTAGGTATCAAGTGTTGAGTTAGTCATACTCCCTATACCAGTCGTTTGCAAACTTGAGCGACATCAGAATTACGGGAAGAGTTGTTAGAATACAGATTTCTGAGCTCCACCTACAGAGTTTCTGATTCAATAGGTCTGAGGTTGGCCCTGAAAATTTGTATTTCTAACACACCTCAGGTGATACTGATGCTTTTGGTCCAAATGATGGGGAGACCAGGCCCTGTACCCAGAGAAGAAGAGGGTCCTTTAGGCAGAGAGTGTAGAAAGAACTCAACGTACACGCCGAAGTTGGAGTCAAAATGAAAGTTTATTAGAAAAGGAGTAACACTCCACAGAGTATGGTCTCCTCTCAGAGGCTGAGAGAGAGACAGTGTCAAGGCACTGAGAGGGACCCCAAGTGTTCAGGGAATTCAGTTTATACAGCATTCTTTAGTTCCTGTAAGTTATTGTTTAAAAGACTTTGTTAACCTATTTCCTTTTATGTGGACATACAGTGAGGAAGGGGAAGGATACATAGCTTGAAAAGGTAAGAATATGTAGAGTGAAAGGCCTGCTGGCAGTTTCTAGCCTTTAATCTATAGGTTCCTCATGGTTTCAGCCATAGCGAATGACTCTTGGTTCCTGTTTCTCCTTTACAGGTGTGGGGCATGGGTTGTTAGTAATCCAGCAGAATTAACTCTGCCTTTGTTCTGAAGGTGTCCTCCTGGCCTGCTGCAGGGCTGATCAGCATATTGCAGTCTCTGATTGTGGCTTGATTAACATTTTAATTCTCTTGCCTCCTCTCTACATTACAAGCACTACATTTTGAGAATCAGAAAATCATTGCCCGGGTTTATAATGCACTAAGATCATTTGTCTATACAAAGTATCCCTACTGCTATATGTACTTCTCTTTGTCCCCATTATCTAACCCATTTCTCTTATGTAGGCAATTGTCTTAGGTTGGGTTGAAACTGACTCTGAGATGGGGATTTACATGAAGAAAGTTTTTGTTTAGAGGTATCAGGAGGCATTCAATTTAGGAGAAGGCAAGATTGTACAGAAAGACAAGCCCAACCACTACAGGTTTCCACTGAGGCCTCAGGTAATCAGAGCTGAGCTGGCCCTTCAGAATTATCCTTAGGGGAACCCAAAGGCCTGGCTTTTGTGTTCCCGCACCAGTCAGTCACTGACTGCAGGCAGTCGCTGGGAGGGGGCATTACCTTGAGCGAGGCAGTTCTCTGCTGCTAAGACAGTGTCCAGGGGGATTGCAGACGTTGCAGAATTTCCCAGCCTCTGGAGAATGGAAATTTTGCTCCAAGACAATTGTGTCTGTATATGTTGACTTCCACAGTTATTTATGATGTACTATTCAGCGAGAAAAACAAGTTTTGGAGGCATGTATGCAATATCAGAAAACAAACACACTTTTAGTTTTATAAACTCTTGTATATTTGAGTCTGGAAAAGAATGTGGAAAGATAAATGTTGGTTTCTTAACACAAATTACTTCAAGGGGATCAAAGTGTGAAAGGAAAGGTGACTGAATGAGATTAACTATTTCTATATCTCTGTACTGTCTTAAAGATTTTGTGAACATGTCAATTATATATTGTTATTAAATTTAATTAGATACAATAGAATGTGGCTTATTCATATTACAAAGGAATATCTGCTGTTACAGACATCCCTCCCCACCCCCAGGATTCATTTACAATGTAAATTTCCTTGGTATATTTAAAATAGATCAATTAAAAACATAAAAATATAATTTACAGGTTTTCAAAAGAACACATGTAACAAAATTCCTAGTGCTGAATAGGTTACCTGTAAAACAAACATTTTTGACTTGAAAGTCAATTACGTATTCTGCATGGAACCTTAAATTTGTCTTTAATTTGTCTTTAGGGAGATTTCTTTACTCCCCCCATTTCCTGTTTTGTTCTGGGAGGGGCCACTTAGTGCCACTGAGCCACTTCATGCAGAAGTGTTCTAGTTGCTCAACATTCTCTCCAGTACTAGATAATGTCAGCCCTTTCCGTTGACATCTTATGGGGTCATAGGGGGATCTCACTGAGGTTTTATTTTGCACTTTCTTGGTGGCAGATGATGTTGAGCATCTTTACATATATTTATTGGCCATTTGGTTATCTTCCTTTATTAAGTGCTTTTTCAAATATTTTGCCATTTCAAAAATAGATTTGCCCGTCTTATTGATTTCTAGCACTTCTTTTTATATTTTTGATACACCCAATCCTTTATTCAATATAAGTATTGTGAAACTCTTCTCCCAGTTTATGGCTTGCATGTTTTCACTCTTTATATGTTGTTTTTGATGGACAGAAATTGTTACTTTCATAAACTCTAATTTACAATCTTCTCTAGTTTAGGTTTTTGGTGTAGAAATCTTTGCTTATTCTAAGATTTTCTTCTATATTTTCCTCCAGAAGTTTTGTTGATTTATCATTCACATTTAAATCTCTAATCTGTGTCAAATTAATTTTTGTTTATGTTATGAGGTTAGGTGTAACACATTGAGTCACTTTAAGGATTCAAAGTTTGTGTGTGTGTGTGTGTGTGTGTGTGTGTGCATGTGTGTTATTTAAACTGTACCCAATAGTCACTGCTATATAAATGTTAACTCTCTCTCTCTCTCTCTCTCATTCTCTCTTCTTCCTTCCTTCCTTCCTTCCTTCCTTCCTTCCTTCCTTCCTTCCTTCCTTCCTTCCTTCCTTCCTTCCTTCCTTTTTCACACTGTGCCCTCTCACCTTTCTAATTATATTGTGGTAATATTTTCTAGACATTCTATTTCATTTACTGGAATATGCATTGGTTAACTTTTCCCAAGGAAATAGGCAACATTACTCTTCCTTCTGTATTTTGTTAAAAATCTTTTATTTGGGTTCACTCCTCACAGACAGCAGTGTTGCCTATATTTTTGAGGAAATACATTTGAGATCATTTTCTCTATTCAGCAAGAAGACCTAGGAAACTGATTTCTGAACATTTTCACTGGCTGTGCTGAGAGTCTATAGCAGAAGGCAGGAACTTCTATATTTTAGGGACTTGTTAGTATCCTTCTCTCACCTGCCTGTGAATGTGCTCAGTTGATTTCTGTCCTAATTGGTAGAAAAAAAATTTAGGATTTATTTCACTAATGTTCTTTCTTCCTTATTGGTCTGGGAGCTGTGGAAGGCTTAGGAGTTTTACCAAGCCAAACCAGAAACTTCCATTTAATTCCTAGATCACAACTTTTTGTAATTGATGAAATAATTTCCTTATTTCATTGCCAGTGTTAAATTCTGTTTCTGTTTTTATTCTTATATTTTTCTTCATATAAGTGTGTATTTTGAGAGGTCTCACTTTCTCCATATTTTAGAAAGGATACAATAAGTTTGTTTTATACGTTCATGTATTACATTATAGTAGAAAAATAAAAGGAACTAAAAATTTATAGTTTATAGGCTGGAGTTCAAGTTTAAACTTTGTCACTTACTGAATGTAAGCTTTTCAACATGAGTTTCTCTGGGTGTCAGGTTCTGCGTTTGGAAACAAGGATTATAAAAACCACCAGAATTAGCTCATGCATTGTTGTAAGAATCAAAGTGGATAATACATAAAAATTCTTGTAAATGGAAATTGATATGTTAATTAAAGTTGTTTGTTTTCTCAACACCAAACTAAAAACTTCAGAAACTTCTAAAAGTGTATGATGGTTGGGTTGAGAGCAAAGAGGTCACAACTTGGGCTAATGTCACTTCTCAGGCTCAGGTTTTTGGTTATCCAGCAACAATGTGGAGGGCAACACTCAATAATGATATCTAGCTTCAGTTTTCTAAAAAAAATTAAAAAAAGAAAAGACAAATAACTAAAGGAGACAATCACTTGATAGATTAGCCAAAAAAAAAAAAAAAAAAACAAAACCAAAAAGCTATAGGCATGCATTTTATTCTATTGAAAGTCAATTATTGTCACAGAATGACTCATTATGCAACAAAAGACTAGTCATCTTAATTATTTTTTTCTTGCATAGGAGAAATGATTGATACCAGACAGACATACTAACAAAACTAAGACCCATTAAATAAAACAGAGCTGTTTTCTTCCTCAGTTATTTCTGTATCGGAGTCATGTTATTCATTGGTATTATTTTCACATTACTGCTTACTAATTTGTTGTTGTTGTGTTGTTAAGGCAATTTACCTGGGCAAGCTAAGAGTATCCAGGGGTCATTCAAGATCTGAGATTACCTGTCTTGGACCCAGACTATTTGTTCTCAACTGCATGTCAATGCAACCAAGATGGAAAGTTCTTGTCTTTTTCCAGCAAGGTCCAGGCATGGCGTCAAACCTACTTTCAGTTTCCTTATTTCTATTTCCTCTTTTCCTATGAATTCATCCCAGGAAATAGTGGTTCAGACCTGAAGTACAGAATACAGACTGTGTGTAGTATTCAAATACTACCTTTTAATCATCTACTTAATTTTAGGTAGGTCACTTAATCTCTTCTGGCTTCAGTTTCCTCACCTCAAAAATAGAGATATTTATAGTACTTCTTCTTAAAGTTGCTTAAAATGTTATTGAAATTAATTTACGTAGATACATATATATTAAAACTGTGTCTGGCACATCGTAAGTGCTCATTATTAGGCTATTTTAGAATTTAAATTCAAGCTACTTCCTAAGCTCATAGTATTTTTGCTTTGGAAAATGTTTGAAATTTCATCTAGCCAGCTTCCCTTATTTCTAATAAGACGGTACCTTCCCACAACAAACAGGGCTATTTATTTTTCCTTTGGTCTCAGTGCCTTTTTAAAAATGAATCTGCGTTCAAATCTAAAGCAAAACCAAATACATTTAGCAATGGTGGATGTTTCCTTGCTAAAAGTACTTACCTCACTCTTAGAGTCAAGCTGGAGTTTCCTGTGAAGGCCAGATGTTGAAAGCCTGCTGAGAGAACAGCGTGTGATGAAATCAACAGAAAAGACCAAAATGATCATATCCTGGAAATGCATTTTGTCAACACAAAGTCCATCCACTCTCCTCTCCCCACAGCCTCTGGCTGTGACCACTTAAATCTCAGGACATTATGGTACAACAGCAATGATGGTAAACTCTGTACTCCCTAGTGAGGACTCAGAGGAAGGAAGGTAGCAGTCTTGAAGAGATTTTTGTTGATCTTCCTCTCTCTTTATTTATTTTTCACATACTTGTTTTAATTTTATTAAATTTGTCTGGGTCTGGAGTGAGGGGCATGCAAGTAGGCACGCACTTGTGACATGTTCTAGAGCGGTGGTTGTCAAAGTGGTCCCCAGCAAGTTGCACCTCAGTATCACCTGGGAATTTGTTTGAAATGCAAATGATTGGCTCCTGCTGACTCAGGAACTCTGGTTGTGGAGCTTAGAGATCCGTGTTCTAATTCTAATGCATGCTCAATTTGAGAACCCGGAAAGAGAAGTTAGGGGACCTACTCTCCTGTGCTGGCTCTGCTGCCGGAGCCAGCCGGATGGAGTCGAACAGTCCTGAGTGGGGGAGCGAGGGTTAGGAAAAAAAGACAGAGAAGAGAGAAAGATCTCGGGAGGGCATACAGTCAAAGCTGCAACCTCGAGTTTATTTAGCACCGTATACTTATACAGCTTGAGTACCTGACAAACTGCTCAAAACAAAACCACAAGTATCCAGAAACAATAGTTGCGATTAACATGAATTAACATAAGGCCAAGAGAAAAAGTCCTCCCTTGGAATTTCAGGAACTGATGCTTATCCTCCCTTCAGGGTTTCAGGAACTGATATTTCCTTACAAAGGGCTCCCACCATCTCCGGCTCCCAACACTCTGCGGTTTATTTCCTGTGTGGCCTTGAGATAAACATTATAACCTTTCACACCCTGAGTACTCCTCCACAAAAGATAAATGGAGATATCAGATCCCCGGCTAGTAGATAATATGTGAGAGTACTTCATTAACTATAGTACCATACGGACATGTACCCTTTATTTGAGCTGATTGATATTCGCACAGGATAAGTATATCCAGATGATTTGTTAAGATTGGATGATTTTTTTTTTTAATTAAAAAATAAAGATAAAAGAGCAATAAAGTTGTTCTTAGAGTTTGGGCTGCCTTTTAAGGGCAGACCAGGCTAGACTTGTCAAAACAACTGGTGGGGTAAAGCCCAGGTGGGTGGGAGGCATTCCTGAGGTGGGAGTTCCACTTGGGAGAAAGAGCACAATGGTGACCCCTCCTCTCTTTGCATTTAATTGTATACCTTTAGCCCACATTTGATGACCTCTACCTTTGTGGTAGAGTGAGAGTGTGAGATGGCTTGATTTATTTACTTTAAAGAGTGTGGAGCCACCATCAAGAAAAGTTAGCTTGAGGAAAATACCTTCATAAAATTACATCTGGCAAGAAAGTAGCCTGACTGTTTAGACCCCAGGAAAACATAGTCTTTCTGAGCCCAAGAGAACACATTAGCATTTTCCTGAATCCAGACTGAAAAGACTCAAACTCATTCTCTAGTCATTCAAAAAGGAAGCAATTTTCCAGTGACAATAAGGGCTATTAAATGTACCAGTTGAAATGAGAATAATGTGCGGCTCACCGGGACAAATTCCAAACCAGGATTCTTTTTTTAGTATCAATCAAATTGGTGATGCTGTTTGTTCTTATACATTTCTTAAAAGTTACTTATGTGTATCATTGGATTTTACAGAAATATTTAAAGTATAATATCTGCATATAAAATGCTTTGACTCTAAAATGATATTTTCAAAGTCACAAGTGACAATGAATACATGAATCTAAAGCTATTTTTTCATACATTCCATAAGAATGTTGTCCTTAAGAATTGTGAGTGATGTACTTTTCCTTTCAAAGGTCTTTCTTCCTGTAAGTTACCATCTACATAGAGAAGACAACTTTGTCTCAATGGAAAATTGAATTTCAAATGCCCAATATCAAGCTACACTTTTGATTCATCTATTGATTAAATTACACATTCCCCTTGTAGGTTCAAGGGGGAACAGAATATGACAGCAAAACTGTTGTTTTGTTTTGTATTTTCCCTTTTATAGCAGAACTCCTTTCAAATGATGGGGGCATCTGGTCCTGTGTCATCTACCAAGCCAACATTGACATAGGAAACACCTAATAAATGGAGTCCCTCTGGCATACTTGGAAATTGTGCCTTGGAAAATAAAGCTGCAGAGGATCTGGCTTTGCCCAAGCCATGTATCAGCCTCTCTTACAAACTCTGAATCAGAAATAATTATAGAAAGATTCATAACTTTACACGCTAGGTTTAACATTAAAATCTGAGGTAGGATGTCTTCCATTTAATTTCCAGGAATGTGATAGTGGTGTACCCATTCACTGGGATACCATAATTTCCCTTTAACACAACATAGAGTAAATAGTCGAGCAAGATCAAATTATGATTTATACTGCCTTATCCTCTTCTTGATTTTTAAAATAGACTATTTTAGGCTTACAGAAAAATTGAGCAGAAAGTATAGCATTTTCAAGCACTGCCTGCCCCCACCACATGCACACCCCACCACCACCATTATATTCCGCACCAATGTGGTACGTTTGTTACAGCTGATGAACCTGTATTGTCACATCATTATCACCCAAAGTTCATAGTTTATACTAGGATTCACTCTTGGTGTTGTTCATTCTATGGGTTTTGACAAATGTATAGTAACGTGCATTCAGCACTATAGTATCATACAGAACAGTTTCACTGCCCTAAAAAAAATCTTCACTGTTCCACCTATTTATCCCTCCCTTAATCCAAAACCCTGGCAACCACTGATCTTTTTACTATCATCAGGGTTTTACCTTTTCAAGAACGTTATATAATTGAAATCATACAGTATGTAGCCTTCTCAGATTGGCTTCTTTCACTTAGTAATGTGCATTTAATGTCCCTCTATGTTTTTTCATGGCTTGAAACTCATTGCTTTTTAGCACTGAATGATAATGCATTATCTAGATATACCGAAGTTTATTTATCCACTCACCTACTGAAGGACATTTGGTTGCTTCTAAGTTTTAGCAATTCTGAATAAAACTTCCATAAACATTCTTGTGCAGGTTTTTGTACAGACATATGTTTTCCAACTCACTTGGGTAAATACCTAGGAGTGAGATTGCTGGATCGTATGGTAAGAGTATGTTTCGTTTTGTGAGAAACTGCCAGACTCTCGTCCCAAGTTCCTGTGCAATTTTGCGTTTGCATCAGTAATGAATAAGAGTCCCTGGTACTCCACATCCTTGCCAGCCTTAAGGTACTGTCACTGTTTTGGATTGGGCCATTCTAATAGATGTGTAGTAAGTAGTATCTCATTGTTTTAATTTGTAAATCAATAATGACATATAATGTTGAACATCTTTTGATATGCATATCTTTTTTGGTGAGGTTGTTCTTTTAATTGGATTGTTCATTTTCTTATTGTTGAGTTTTAATAGTTATGTATATTTTGGATAACACTTTTTTATCACATATGTCGTTTGCAAATATTTTCTCCCAGCCAGTGGCTTGTCTTCTCGTGCTCTCGATGGTGTCTTTTGCAAAACAGAAGTTTTCTATTTTAGTAAAGTCTAGCTTATCAATTATTTCTTTCACAAAATACACCTTTGATGTTGTTTTTTAAAAATCATCACCATATCCAAGATTACCTAGATTATCTCCTATGTTTTTTTCTAAGAATTTTATAATTTTGTATTTTATGTTTAGGTTTATGATTTTGACCTAGTTTTTGAGAAGGGTATAAGATTTGTATCTGGATTATTTTTATTTTAATGTGGAAGTACAGTAGTTCCAGCACCATTTCTTGAAAGGCTATTTTTTTCTTCATTGTATTGTCTTTGCTTCTTTGTCAAAGATCACTTAGCTATATTTATGTGAGTCTTTTTGTGGATTTATCTATTTGTCTATTCTTTTGTCATTACTGCACTATCTTGATTACTATAGCTTCAGAATAAATGCTGAAGTTGGGTGGTGTCAGTGCCCCAATTTTGTCCTTCTCCTTTAAAATTGTGTTGGCTGTTCTAGATCTTTTGCTTCTTCATCTAAAATGTAAAATCAATTTGTCGATATCTACATAATAACCTGTTGAGATTTTGATTGAGATTGCATTGAATCCATGGACTCAATTACTAAAAATGGACAGCTTCACAATATTTTCGAACACGAAATCTCTCTCTAATTCTTCTTTGATTTATTAAATCAGAGTTTTATAGTTTTTATCATAAAGATCTCACACATATTTGCTTAGATTTGTAGCTAAGTATTTCATTCGGGGGGATGCTAATGTAAATGGTACTGTGTTTTTAATTTCAAATTCTACTTGTTAATTGCTGGATATAGAAAAATGGTTGACTTTTGTTCATTAACCTTATATCTTATAATCTTCCTATAATTGCTTATATTAGTTCTAGGAGATTTTTGGTGATTCTTTTGAATCTTCTACATAGATGATCATGTAATTGGTAAACAAAGTTTGTTTTTTCCTTCCTATCTATATGTATTTTATTTCTTTTTCCTGTCTTATTGCATAAGCTTGGACTTCTAGTACTATGTTGACAAGGAATGGTGAGAGGAGACATCTTTGCTTTGCTCTTAATTTTAACATGAAAGCTTTGAATTTTTCATCATTTTGTGTGATATTAGTTGTAGGATTTTTGTAGATGCAGTTTATCCAGTTGAAGGAGTTCCCACAATTCTTATTTTGCTGACAGTTTTTATCATGAGTGAATATTAAATTTGTCAAATTCTTTCTGCATCTATTGATATGGTTATTTAATGATTTTCTTCTTGAGTTTGTTGATGTGATAGATTACATTGATTGATTTTCATTACATTAATTAATTTTAGTTGAACTAGTTTCGTATGCCTGAGGTAAATCTTACTTGATCATGGTATATAATCATTTTTGTACATTACTAATACTTTGTTGAGAATTGCTGCATCTATGTTTATGAGAGATATTGATTGATTTGTAGTTTTCTTTTCTTGAAATGTCCTTGTCTAGTTTTGGTATTAGGTAATGCTACATGTAGAATGCATTAGAAAGTATTCCCTTTTTTAGAAGAGATTGTAGAGACTTAGGATAGCTTCACCCTTAAATGTTTGATAGAATTCACCAGTGAACCCATATGGACCTGGTGCTTTCTGTTTTGGAAGGTTATTAATTATTAATTCAATTTCTTTAATAGATAGATATAGGCCTATCCGGATTGTCTATCTTTTCCTTGATTTTTATAGAAACATTTAATAATTACTTATTTGCACAGTTCCAACAAACACATAACAAAGTTTTTTTTTATAAAAACATTTATATTTCCTTGATTATGTAAACAAATTTTCCAAATTTTCCATTAATTTACATCCCTTACTTTACTAGCTCATTTCCATTCTACACTACTGCCCTACATTTCTTTATTTAAAAGTTTTGGGGGCTTTTCTCATCTTTCAGTTCTTAAAATGAACTGTTCTCCTTAAGAAGAGAACTGTCATTTATTGATGTTAAATATGACAATGTAGAGTGTTAACCTTGCCCAAATTTTGATATTTTGAGTCATCCCTTTACCAGAACTTAATCCAGCCCCAAGAGAGAATTCTTCCTTTTTACGATGGAAATGTGCATGGGAGCAAGTGATGAGTCACTCTGAGTTTATGACTCAAATTCCGTACATTTGAATTAGATTTTACCTCTGCATAGTTATAGGTTCCATCCTGGACTTTATGGAGAAACAAAATGGTATGTCCTCACCACAATCATTTCGGGGGAAAAAAAACAAGTTGACACTGAATGTTTGAAATATATAGCCCTACATTATAAAACTAATTATTGACTGTACCCGATATTTTAAACATCTGCCTAGACATATAATACAGTGTTAAAGGTATTCAGTATATCAAATTATGGAAGAGAGGTTATGATTTATATTTATATAATGCCAACTTATTTAATATCATATAATTATATAAAACACATATTATATATAATATCATAAGGAATCTTATTCTTCTTACTTTATCACATTTCTCATCTTTTAAGATTGTAGTCAGTGACTTTCTAACACATTCATGTGAAAATTGCAACAGACCTGAAATCCAATATTCTTAAGTTACATTATGAGGAGTTTTGATTTTGAACCTGGAAAGTAGGCCTTTCTTCCAAATATCTCTACATGACATGGCTGAGGCAGCTGCTACTATCTTGCCCTTGCTTTGGGAACTATGATTGGCCATAGCTGGGTCCATTATTACATCCAGCTTTGGGGATTAGGGGAATTCAAAAATAAATGGGAGTAGGCAAAACCTAATAGGGCTACCTTTGGTTAATATTTTTTATTCTGATGAGATTTTTAGTAAAATTAAGAGTAAATATAAGTATTCTATGGACTAGTTTTATCTTTATGTAAAATCATATAGGCAAAAGCCTAACTATTTTGGTTCTGGATTTTTCTTTTCAATTTCAGGGAAACTGTGTATAAACTAAAAACATAACTGAGAAGGTCACTGTTATAGACAACCAGTTACCCTTAACAGAATAGGTTTTATCACAATTTACCAAGTCTTCTGGCTTTGGCACTCAGAGAGTAGTCAGATAAGGCTTAGTTTTAAAACTAAAAAAATATCCAGGCATTTATCGATGACTGTAATCAGTGAGTATACTGAACATTGAGGCAAGAGAACTGATTTTAAATACTGATGCTAGAATTCACTGCATACTCTTGAATAATACCTTCAACTGCTTTGCCTCAATTTCCTCAACTCAAAAATTGTTCTGAGAGTTATATGCTGTAATGTATAGGACAACATGTAGCAAAGAGCTGTAAATGTTGCAAATCTTTAAATGTTACTTCAATCTGTATATAATGTTTTTTTTAAAATTGGTTTTAAATTAACTACCAGATAATATGTGAGAAGTTTCTTGCTCTATAACATGTAACATGTATCTTTAGTCTGGCCCTTATGCAGTAACTGACACATAGATACTGGTATTTTTGCTAAAAAAAAAGAAGGGAAGGAAGAAAGGAAAAAATGAAAGAAGGGAGGCAAACAGACATAACCATGAAATTATTTAAAAAGTCTATAATTATTTATGAACATGCTTAAAGGGCAGCAAAATGAGTTGCAAATATGTTGTATGTGAATTAATTTTATTATATCTCTTTAGAGTTTGATGATGATTTTTTTTAAGGATCAGTTGTCTTTATTTCACATTGTACGAAACACTCACTTTGATTATGCCCCTCCAAGTGCAGGGTACTGGAGAAAGCTTTTTGTTTTTATCTCCAAGATGATAATCCTAAAGTAGTATTGTCCTATTGAGCCTATGTCATATCATAATTATTGCTTTGTTACTGAATAGTTGTAGCAAGTTTAATTGGAACATCAGTAGTCATCTGACTTGGGAGATCTGATTAAAACTGTAGGAGGCCGACAGAAAACGGAAGAGATTAACATTTTTAAGCGCCAGTCTAGGAACTGGTTGTAGCCCAATCATTTGAACAGTTTGCATTGCTCAAGGGATCTATATCTCACAAGCTTATATGTGATGCTAGATTCTCAAATCAACCCATACAAGCCTATTTAATGGTTAAGACACCTGAAGCAGTCTTGATGACTACAGGGCAGTCTGGTCAAAGTTTTCTTATGAAATGGCAGAAATATATATGTCTGTCTTTCTAGACTCTGTGAGATAGAGTTCCTTCCTTCTTTCTAATCCCTTCAACTTCCATCCAGCAGTGAGAAGGATGTGTTAACTGTAGGATTTAAGTGTGAAATGTTCACCTTGGACTGAGTTTAACAGGAATAAAGATTAGAGGATGCATTTTTGGGATGAGGAAAAAGATAGATGGTAAGTGACTCTAAAGGACCGTATTTAATAATATTACTACTATTAACTTTTTTTCATCCGTTAAGTCTCTTATGTTTTGGGAAAAAATGGAGGATTTGAAGAAAAAATTATATATACACATAGCCAATGTCTAGCATATGTTTTATCTATAATCATATAATTATATATGGTTATAAATTAATCATAATTTAAGAGCTACAAGAAATCAACTATTTTTGTGTATTATTACAAATAAACCACTTGCATTTTTCTGATGGGTCAAAGAAGCTTTCTACAATGATTCCAATTGTGCAGGGAGCAGAAAGTGAACTTTCCTAACCTTGCAAGCAAAAAGTCTCCCTAGGACAATTTTTATTGAACTATTGAGCAGGGGGCACTTCTCTCACTTTCGTATTAGTTCTTTCGTCCACAGGTCTTTGGCTCTAGAACATTAGAGCGCTTTACTCATTATGAGCCGTGCATTCACATCTTAAACATTTTACTTTGAAATGAGAACTGTTCTCAGACTGTGGTCTTAGGTTGGGGGCTCATGTGGCAAGGCTGCCATCTAGTGTGATATAGGCTTCATTACATATTTAAAGTAGGAAAAAAAAAATCGGAATCGAATTGTATAGTGTGTGTGTGTGTGTGTGTGTGTGTGTGTGCGCGCGCGCGCACGCGCGCGTGTATGTATGCTAATATGCCACTATTATGAACTGTATTTTCTGATGATTTTAAGATGCAAACAGGTCAAAGCTCACTAACAGATTTTTATTCTTAATCATATTTTACCATGACTAAAAATATCTTCGAATTGCAGCCCTCATTTGGGGTACTTTGCAGTATCATAGGAAAATATGAGAGCACATCCTTGGGCTCTGATGTTTGGGAGAAATCTGGATTGCTAAAATTAGATTATGTGTATAAAGATTGGAATCAGCAGATTTTTTTTCTTGCTTTATTGCTAATTTTCAAACAAATTTAGCCAGTTCATATAAATACTGTTGGTGTCCTTAACTCCCTCACAGCTTGACAAGGTATCAGTAAATTCTTGCTGAAGACTTTTATAAAGAGAACTTTAACTAAGAGGTAGCATAGGATGGGGTAAAGAGTGTGGGTTTTATAAGTCAGACGACCTGGGTTTTAATCCTGGTCCTCCTATTCTTGGTACCTGTGTGGACTGTGGGACTGTTAATTTATGTTGACATGCCTCAGTTTCCCATTTGTAGATAGAACTAGCAATAGCAGGTACTCAGAAGGATGCTGTGAGAGTTATGACATACAAAGAAGCTTAGCTTACCTGTTTTTGGAATTCTATTCTATTCTATTCTATTCTATTCTATTCTATTCTATTCTATTCTAATCTAATCTATTCTCTCTCTCTCTCTCTCTCTCTCTCTCTCTCTCTATATATATATATATATATATATATATATCATATATATGTATATATATATATATATAAATTTATTTATATACATATACATATATATGATGTTTTTATATATATGATGATGTTTTTATACAAATAACCAAGGACAGTCAACATTTGAGTTTTAGAGTCTGCACCATCTTATTTAGAATCATGCATTTCACAGTTAATAAAGAAAAAAGCTTAAACCTACCCTCATGTTTATTTTTCTTCTCTAGACATCAGCCAAAGAAGGCGGACTTGTTTTTTTGTGTCGAAAAATTGCATTTTAAGGTTCAATGCCACCAAATAGCCAAAAAAGGTATGGGGGCAGAACTTTGGAAGCAAGAATGTTATCAGAATTTTTCAAACAGTAGGAGAAAAGCCAACTGGTTTGCAATGAAAAAGCATCTGCTCTTAGAGTTTAGCTCTTTCTCCACCCTTTACTGAATTATATTCAGTGAATCAAAATGAAGTGAAATGCCATATCTCAACTGCCTGAATGATTAAAAACAAAAACAAAAACAGAAGCTCATTTCATGATACATAATGAAATCATAGAATTTAGAGATAAGACATACAGAAACCCAAGGAAGCAACAAAATTAGTGGTGAAGGCTAACTTCAGAGGCTTTTCCCAATACCTAAGCAGACTTCAGCAGACAAAACGAAAGTTTACTGATGTTTAGTAAGCACTGATTAAGCAAATCATTTAAAGCACATATAGTCTGGAGAAACCACCCCAGCTTTGCAAACATTGTTTACTCATATAATCTCCTGATCTCTGCTCCTCTTAGCAGGTGTAGAAGCTGATATTTACTGGGAATGAGAATAAAGGCCTGGTGTGAGTAAATTACTCTTGCATCTTGGAGAACTGAGCCAGAAATAAAAACAAGAAGCCAAAAATGCCCTAGAGAAGTGATTCCTGAGTATGCAAATGCTTTCTAACATGGACACAGGAGGAAGTTCGGAGAGCAGAAACACTGAAGAGCAGAGTTGACAATCCAACTATCTAACCGTTCTTGGTCTTATGAGAGCTCATTTTTCAAACAATCATCCAGACAACCACCAGCTGTAGCAGATACCTTTGGAGCTGTACACAATCTCCCCTCCGCTCACGTCTAACTTCAGTAGCAGCTGTGCTGGACAGTTCCTAAGCAGGCCGACCTGGCATACCTGGACTTGCCAGGGCTTTTACTCAATGCTTTCTCTAAAAAAGTAGGGGAGCTTGCTTAGGAAGTATGAAAAACTGGAATCACTAGAAAAGTGCCCCTGCCACCCATTCTTCTTGGGCAATTCTGAGGTTGGTTAGGCAGCTTCTCAAAAGGTCTTTAGGAGGACTGAGTCCCAGTTGCCCACAGAATAACCAGCTTGAACAACAGACACCTTTTAAAGCTCTTTCTTCCTCTCATTCTTTTTACTCTTTTCTAATGCTTCCTGGGATAACCTCCTCCCCCCCCCCCCCAAAATATGGCCTGCTCTAAAGTTCTTGTCTTAGGCTCTGCTTATAAAGGAACCCAAACAGACCCTATTTTCTGTTTTAGATATGTCTGGCTCACTCTTCATTTTCTAGGAGAAGCATTTAAGAATCACTCTTAACTCACCTTGGCTTCCTTGAAGGAATCTTAAGTTGTCTGAAACTTCTTGGAGGAAAACAAAAGTCTATGTCCACTAACATTGATCGTATTCTCTTACTAACTGCAAATATATCTTTCAGAAGGGGAGACGAGGCCTAGATAGAGCTAACTGAAGATGCAACTCTCATTCCTGCAGATCACTTCCCAGGGATCAGGAAAGGCTTCAGTGCTGCCTGCCTATAGCAGAGCCTTGGTGTACATTTTTATGTGCCTGTATCCCTGAGTTGTTTCTCTGAATTACTTTGCTATCTCTAGAAAAGGAGGTAGAATATCAGGCTGTTGTATGCCCCTTCACACATGTAGTTCACAATGGTTACAGCCAAACCAAACATTTACTTGAGCCATCAGAAGCATATGTTTTGCTCTTTAAGATACTCTGAAGCCTGGTTAGAGAGGTTAAAACTTTGGTAATCATCATAAACTGTATTCCTGCTGCATTCAGGCAGGCATAATATAATAAAATTGCCAGCTGACAGTTTTCAGCTGTCAGCTATTTCCGGAAATTCTTTCTGGTCATTCTTTGCCCAGGGTCTTGCCCTCCCCGAGGCTGCTGTCCCATATCATCCAATGGCTAGCTGATGGGCATGTGTAAAGACACAGCCATCTCAGCCCAAGGTAGAACAAGTATGCAGGGCCCAGCTGCAGAGCTTCCCTCGGGACTGACTGAGACCTTTGTGGAATCTTCTTTACAACTTAACCTTTTCCCTTGGCCCAATCTTCTCTCTTTCTCTTCCCTTCTATAGATATTGATCCTGAGAATATGCCCTAATAAGTTGTTTGCATACTAATACCATCTCAGTGGTTGCCTCCTGGGACACCTACTGTATGGCATCACATGACCAGAGCTTGTCAGGACCATGAAGTCCTTGGAAAATTAACAATGCAGCCCTTTTATACAACATATTCTTTTAGTGTCTGGTCAGCATTTACTCCATGAGATCAATACCGATGAAGAGTGTCTTATGCTCTTGTTTTTGCTTTTCTCTTTTTTAGCCCTAGAGGACTAATTATATGTTCCAAGTGATGATAAGGAATCTAACATGAATTCCTGGATTAACTGTCAAGAAATTTTCCAAGTACTTAGATGTTTTAAAGCAGGGAAAAGATCGACTCCATAGGAAGATGTCCAGGCATCCAAACCCTTAATCTATTTTGGGCTTATATGTATAATCCTGAAAAGTCATTTAAATTTTATAGGCCTTGGACACCTCAGACACAGAATGTAGATAATTGTGTTCAACTTACAGAATTATTGAGAGAATTCAATTATATAATAATATAATGTCCTCAGCACAAAATAGCCACTCAAAACAAATTAACTCACTTTTCACACCTTCAGTAAACTGAGCCATTCATACTTTTTCAGTAAGGTAAGAAGTTATAAATTATTATGACATAAAAACTATGGTACTGTAGGCAATATTTGGTTATCCCATGGACCTTAATTAAACAAAGCCATCTGTATGTTGGAAAAATAGGGTCTCCCCCAAGGACTGAGTCATAAGCATCTCCTAATGGTGTTTGGTGATTTTCATCATGTCAATGGCCACTGTCTATGCTGAACTCTTGTCTTCCTCACCCAAGATTTTCCTTTTTGGGAGGTTACATGTTTTAACAACAGAGGCCGTTTCCTTCACAGCTGCCTAACCAGGTCTTCAGAGACATCTCCACTCCTGCCGATAATCAAAGTAGCTTTCTAGAATGTAGTATTTCCCCACATGATGGAAGAATAGGAAGAGTGATTGTAGGAGATAAGAGGACACAGACATTTTTTTAAAGTATTCTTGAATTATTAATTCCATGGAGATATTGCTTGCCATTTTTATTAATCTTAGCATTATCTAATCTCCAGTCTCCATGATAATAGTTTATTGTCCTGACTCTTTCTGACCTTAAAAAATAGTTTAGCATAATTCACACAAATCCTATCAATATGTGCAGTAAGCAATTGCAAATCAAAAGAAGATTCAGGACTTTAGGTTCCAGTGGCTTATCTATACAGATATCTGGTTGCCAGAGATCCAGACATCTCATCCAAATATCCGTCATTTTAATGGGCAATGCAACATAGGACAAAAATTTATTTTTTGATATAATAAAAATGTGCTACGAATTTTTAAAATATTCTCATAAATTCAGTAAGCTATTGAAATAATAAATATTGGGGGGAAAATGAAAAAAATGAGGTGATCACTCAACCTATAGAGAATGACAAAATAGAACAAAGTCAAAGGTGAAGGTTAGGTGGGTACTCAAATGGAAGTCCTAATTCTTCTCTCAACCTGCCAACCGAATTACACTTCTCGGTCTTTTCTCCTCATTTGCTCTCCCATTCTCTTACAAGCCTGAAAATCTTAATTATTTTTCTCTATATTCATCATCATACCATGACACTATTAGGTTTCTAAAAAAGTTAACTGAAACTGAGTTGAAATAGAATCATTCTCATTAATAGTGCCAGTGCCAGACAATATTTTGAAATACGAAGAACTTTCATTTAATGCTGTTCCAGCTTTGCATCGTTTATGTTTATTTCTTCTTCTTCTTGCTGAGTCTCATCACCCTAATGACTTACTCAAATGTGATTTCTCATTGTAATGATTAATGTGGGGTGGGATGGAGAGTTTAGGCTTAAAAACTTACCTGCTTTGTCTTCCATTTCACAAGCCATGCTTTTTAGTTAATTCTCAGCCTGGAAAACATTGTAAATAAATCAATAATAAACTATTACCTTTTCCAGTTATGGTAATGGATACTTCTTCTTCCCTTTCAACCTGATTTAAATTTTCTCTAACTTATACCTTCTCCCCTTTGCCTGTCCTTTTGTTCCAACACTGCCAAATTTTGTTAATTCTATTTTGTTATCTCACTCAAATCATCTCCAGTCTACTTTATTAATGATTCTTAAGTGATCATTTGCTAGCTGTTAGAATAACTTTCTAAAGTATCTCTTTGTTTCCAGTTGTCATTACACCCCTTAATTCCAGTAAAATAAAGAAACATTATCCAATAGAAATTTATTCCCTTTCCACTTCTTTATGCTATTATTGTCATATCTATGTCTTTATATGTTGTAAGCCCAACAATTTTATAATTGTCTTATGCAACTGTCTCAAATCAGTTAAGATGAGAAAAATATATATTAATACATATTTACTTATATGTAAGTACAGAATATTTTTTAATTACTCTTTTAAAATTTTCTCACATAAGTTTGTTTATTGCTGCTCTTTGTTTCTTTGTTTAGGTTCAAGTCACCATATGGTTTCATTTCTCTTCATTCTGAAGTGCTTCCTTTAGGATTTCTTGTCATGAAAATCTACTATCCATAAATTCTTTTAATCTTTGTATCTGGAGATATTTTAATTTTGTCTTTGTTTCTGAACTGTAGTTTTGCTTGATATAGAATTACTGGTTGACAGTTTTATTCTTTCAGCACTTTGAATATGTCACCCCACTGCCTCCCGGCCTCATCAGTTTCTGTCATCTGCTAATTTTAATGCAGTTCCCTTGTTCGTGATGAGTTGGTATACGTGTGTGTGTGTGTGTGTGTGTGTGTGTGTGTGTGTGAGCTACTTTAAAATTTTTTCTCTTTGGCTTTGTCTATGATATGTCTCAAGGTGGATCTCTTTGTACTTATTTTAATTGAAGTTCATTAAACTTTCTGGGTATGTAGTTAATGCATTTTTTAGTAATTAAATTTTGGAAATGTTTAACCATTATGTCTTCATATGTTTTTTTCTCATCTTCTGATGCTCCTTTACACATATATTAGTATGTTCCATATTGTCCAACATGTGTCTGAGGCTCTATTTTTCTCTCCATTTTTTTTTTATTGCATTTTAGATCATCTTTATTGATCCAATTCAGGTTTGCTGAGTCTTCTGCCATCTCAAATCTTCTGTTGAGCTATTCTAGAGATTCTTTCATTTCAATTATTGTACTTTTCAATACCTGAAATTCTTTTTGGTGAATTTTTATAATTTCCATCTCTTTATTGATATTCTCTACTTCCTGATCCATCATCATCATATTGTCCTCTAATTATTTAAAGATGATTTCATTTTGCTTTTAAACATATTATAATAGTTGCTTTATTTTTGTCTGCTAAGTCCAACATCTGGGCTCCCTCAGAGAGTATCTACTGAAACAGAGATAGTTTCTTCCTCTATATTGGCCACATAGTCTTATTTTATTTTTGCACACCTTTTATTTGTTTGGTAGTTGAATACTGTATTTTAAATATTATAATGTATGTTTTAGAGTCTACTTTTCACCTCTCTCAGGGGTTGTAGATATTGTGGGTTTTTTCTCACTTATTTAGTTGTTTAATGATTTTCCTAAACAAAGATTGGCTAAAAGAATGGTGAGAAATTTCAATATGAACATGCTTTATCCAATCCATTTTCTGATTTCAGAGAGAGACACACATTTCTAAATCCTTAGAGATATAGAGATATTTATGTATTCCATAAATATGTTTAAGGGCCCTACTATGTGTCTGACTCTGCAAAACTGTGGGAATACAACAGTGAATAGGAAAGTAACTATTTTAAATTTCATGGAGTCTGCAATTTCTTAGGCATCACAAAAGAAGAGAGAGAAATCATAACAGTTCACATTCAGGGAGTGGGGTGGATATAAAGAAGGAATAATGTAAGGTTTTTTATTTCTATTTTTTAAAATGTGGCAATATTGGCCATTTAAAAATTATTTTTCCATAAAATAGCTCAAAACATGTAGTGAGATTCTGAAATATCTCGGGCAATGATTGGAGTTGCAAAAGAGAATCATGCACTTTTAGGATATCTTTGGTTTTCATTTATTTACATATTTATTTAAGTCGGTGACTAAAATAGTAGATTATTACTAAAACTTCATTTCTTATCCTGCAACAGTGGAAAAAGAAAGCAAACAAGGGAAAGGAATCATCACTATTTTTTTTGTATCCACAAAAAAACTTCACCCTCTTCAATATATTATCCACTTCAGTGCTTATGTACTCATGCAAAGATTCTGATCAAAAGACTGATTTTATTTATTTGCAATCAGGCAAGTTATTTTACTACAATAGTTAGAAACTAGATAGTTCTCCTTTGAGTATTGGTATTCAGTTGGGTCTAGGAAATAACTAGAAACTTGTAAATCTCTAATCAATGAAGATGGAAAACCACTGATACATGCAAAGCAGTAGCTCTGACCTATGCATGGTGAAATTTTCAAAATTATAATAAATAGGCTTGATTGAGGGATCAAATATGGGTTTTATAATGTAATTTATTTCTGTATGCTTGCTTTTAGGACACACATTACAAATCACTATACAAATCATTGCAATCTATCCAGCAAATACAATTCATAGCTATAAATATGGCATTGCATATATCAAAAAACTACAGTGTCAGGAGCCAAAAAATGACTTTTAACAGGAATATCACAAAGTACGGCATATTCGAGACACATCTAGTTGATTTAATTGTTTTATTATAGAAGCCGTGAGGTATTACAGATCAGAGAGGAAGATTTAGATTTTGAAATAATAAATTATATATTCACCAAAAAATACAGATAAGTTATATTGCTTCCCATTTTACAAGCAAAATAAGAAAAAGATACTCATAGAAATGAACCAAAAGGGATATCTGTCTTGCTTTCAAAGATTTATTTCTCCATTTACCTGTGATTTGTCCATTTTCCCCCTAAAATATGCAAGAAGAGCAGGCAGTCTTGCTCAGGAAATAATTCTCTAGCTTCATTGTGGAAGGACTCTTCAGCTGGTAGAAAATCACATTTGTGCTCCTAAGTAATGATTTGGCTACAAAGCATAATGAATGGCAATTTTTTAAAAGGAATATAATTTTCAAAACGAACTTCACAATACCATATTCAAGAGGTGTCTTTGTTCTTCAATTAATAGAAACAACTTCCCCAGCTGAGCCTGTGAGTCCCCAGCGTCAATGTGGTTTTATTTCAGGGCTCAGAGAAAAGTCAAGATAGGTGGACTGCAGGTATCAGTCCACTGCAGGAGGGGGAGGAGCCTGAGCCTGAAATGAGATACAGCTCTTTCTAGAGCAGAAGAAACTCTGGCAGTTTTGAGATGGGAAAGTATGTGTGTGAGGGGTGGGGGGGCGGGAGGGTGTTTAAGAGAAGGGTTGCTAAGAGAATTTCTGGCTGCCCTGAAATTGCACGTGCAATCTTCAGTCACGCTTTTCTAGTGGAAATAACAACCTAGGAACCTATGTTAGTTTACTATTGTTATGTGACAAAATATCACAAATTTAGCAACCTAAAACAACATGTATTTGTTATCTCACAGTTTCTGTGGGTCAGCAGTCCAGGCACAGCTTAAATGTGTCCTTTGCTCAGGCTACAGTCAAGATGCCCCCAGGACTTCATGCTTTTCTAGAGGTTGAGTTGCTCCTCAAAGGTCATGCAATTATTGGCAGAGTTTATTTCTTTGCATTTAAAGGACTGAGATCCCCATTTCTTGGAGGCCACACAGCATTCTCTGCCACTTGGCTCTCTCTTCAACATGGCAATTTGCTTCTTTGAGGCCAACAGAGAGCATCTCTGCTGCTTCTTTTCTTTTGACTCTAGACACTCTTTTAAAGGGTCTAGATTAAATCAGGCTCACTCAGGATAATCTCAGTTTTGATTTTATTACAATTAAATGACTTGGATCTTAATGCAAAAAACCCCTTACTTTTCGTCATACAGTCATGGGGGATACATTCTGAGAAATACCTTGTTAGGCAATTTCCTCATTGTGACAACATCATAGAGTGAGTTGTCACACTTACACAAACATAGATGGTGTGTATAGCCCACTACACATCTAGGCTATGTGGTATATAGCCTGTTGTTCCTAGACGATAAGCCTGTGCAAAATGTTAATGTACAAAACAAAAGATTAAATCAATCACAAGCAAAAATGATGTAATCAAAACACCGGTAAACACAGCACACTGTTTTACACCCAACTTTTTCTTTATATATAATTAGCAAGAGTACTCTTTAAAATAACTATAAAAAGCATAGTATAAATACATAAACCAGTAGCATAGTACTTTGTTATCATTATCAAATATTCTGTACTGTACATAATTGTATGTGTTAAAATTTTATACAATTGGCAGTGCAGTAGGTTTGTTTACACCAGGATCACCACAAGCACGTGATAATGTGTTGCACTATGACATCACTAGGCAACAGGGATATTTTTATCTCCATTATGAACTTACGTGATCACCATGGTATAAGTAGCCCATCAATGACTGAAATCTAATTATGCAACACATGACGATACAATGCAAATTAACCATGGACATCCATCTATTCACTGGCTACACCCATACTTGAGGGGAGGGGATTACACAGGGTGGATACAATTGGGGCTCTTATAATTGTGCCAAACCACAGGACACAAGATGAGGGAGCAGGGTAAATCACCAAAGCTAAGGCAGAATAAATAGGTAAACACTAAAATCTAGCAGAAAGAGACTCATTATTGGGCACCAGGGCTTGACTTGAACAGGAGATTGAAATGGTAACTCAGAAAGACCAAGACTATGAACAAAGAAACTTCAGCTTAGAAATTCCACATAGAACAAAGGCTTAATGTTAAGACCACCAGGAAGAGCTGTACTCTATAGAGGTCTGTTGTTCCAGTCTGTCTTGAAATAAGAGTGATGTGGGGTTAACACCCAAGCATCATGGACATGTGAGACTGAAAAAAAATGGAGTGGGGGCAGGAGGAGAGGATCCAATTTAAAGCTGTATTAGGGGTTAAGGGCAAGATTCTAATTCTACTAAATAAAATGTTCCTGAGTTAAAATATGGAATTTGAAAATTTCTGATTTCTGCCGCCAATCACTTTAAATTTCTTTGACTTCCCAAGGGAACTGTGTTCAAAAGAAACAATAGTGAAATTTAGAATCAAAGTAGACCTTTATTGATATTCAAAAAATATTCAATACTATATTGAAAGCTATCTCATAATAGCTGAACCAGAGAATGGAGCTAAAACTTGAGCCCTAAGTGAAAACCTCTAACCTTCCCACTATTTCTCTATTCTCAATTTCTCAGGGTGAGGTAAAAGGTCAAGATAAATGGTGGAAGCTGGGCTCATACAATTAAGTTAAAGCAGCCTTGTCTATTATTATATATAACCTGATCCAATGATATCCTGGGTTATCACCATCATGACCTCTCCTGGTGGTAGAAGTGAGGAAGTTGGATTGTAGACAGTTTTGTTCCCTCTGGATTAGTGGAGAGGTTCTAAATGCGCTAAAATGAATAAAGCCTATTATTTCTGGCAGTTGCATAGGAGAACAGTAGGCATGCCTCGGGGTGGCAAAGAACATATTGGGTCACTTTCAACAGCAATAGAGTTGGGCAAGAAGCTTTTTACGCTGGTACTTAAGACTTTTTTAACCTTTGGCCTGATGAGCACCAGGTAAAGAAGCAGTGGACTCAATGCAAGTTCCACTAACTACCAGAAGGTTGTTTTCATTGTCTTATCTGCTCTGGTCATCACTGGCTTGCCCCACCCTGGAACGCAGGTATCTGAGTTCAATTATTTAATATCCAGTTTGAATCCCTAATATTAGACACTATGTGGTATGTTAGGCACTGAACTAAAATCATAACATTGTGATACATACAAATTATGTTGTCATATTCTGAGTGCTGTATTACTTAGTTTAATTACAATGTTGTTTTTGCTTTTACTGATGCTTTAAAATGTCTCTTGCAGTTATTTAAAAATATATAAAATGTTTATTTTTCAGAACGTACAATGTACGTGCTTACTGTAGAATCTTTGGAAAATATTATAGTTTGAAGCAGTAAATAACCACAACATGCATACTTAACACATTTAACCCTTTCCACTTTTTATTAAAAATTCAACTTATTAGTCAATGATTCAATAATAATCTTGGTTTGAACTTGCCAAATTATGCTTGCTGTGGCAGAGTATATGTGCCTGTGGCTGGTGAGACAGAGCTTTGGTGCATGATGTAACTGGCGTGAATCACTAATAAATATAAGAAGTTGTGCACATCTCTGTTTATTTCCTTTAGGACAGATTTCAGGAATTAGAAACCTGGGTCAAATCGCAGGAAGCTCATTTAAGTCTCTTGATAATGTTGGCCAGTTTTATGTCAACTTAGCTAGGCGATAGTCTCCAGTTGTTCAAACACTAATTCAGGTGTTGCTGTGAAAGTATTTTGTAGAGTTGATTAACATCTACGATTAGTTGATATTAAGTAAAGAAGATTATCCTCAATAATCTGGGTAGGACTGATTCAATTAGTTGAAAGGACTTTAGAGCAGAATTGAGACTTCCCTGAAGAAAAAGAAATTCCTCCTGAGGACTGCAGCCTCAGGCCCAGCCCAAGAGATTTTAGTATGCTTTTCTCCTACGAATTCAGATTTGTCTAGCCAGTCCCCACAATCACTTAAGTTGATTCTTTGCTATCTATCTATCTGTCTATCTATCTATCTATCTATCTATCTATACACATACACACATCTGTACATATACATCACATATGCACATATATATGTATATGATGTGTGCATATGTCATGCACACATATACATATAGGTCAGGTAAATAGATAGGTAATAATGATTCTGTTTCTCTGGTGGAACTCTGATTTTGGTTTCCATTTTCTGTTCCAGAATTATCATTTCCATATTTTATAAGAATGTCCTACTTGGCACATCTGAACCAGCATGTAATATTATTTTGTAAAGTTGAGGACCCATTGACCAGTTATGATTGGAGACCTGATCATAATGGTGAAAGTGAGCAGAGTGTATTAAAAAGGAGGCTGAAGAAATCATGGTACCTGATGAGGAGTTTACTGTCACAGTTTCTAATAATGAAATCCCAAATTGTCAAAGCAGATCCAGTTAATAACATGTATCTTTTAAAATTCTCACATTTTTTCATTCTCGCTTTGCAATTGTCTAAGTAAATTAAAACTGAATCCATAAATGATTTACTCAATTGCTTGTCCAAGTATTAGGGTTATTAAAAGATTTCAAACTCCTGATAAATTCATTTAGCTACTTATCAGTACTGGAATGGAACATGGTATTTCAGAATTCAAACAGCTATTTATCAGACTTTCTTTAGCTTACAGTTAGCCACCCTTTATAAAATAATCCTTGATCTCTTCTATCAAAGGAGGGGACAAATGGGGACAGTTGATCAGACATAGATTTGTATAGCAGGAAACTCATTCATAGATTGTAGGAAGGTATGATAACTACTGTGTATATAACCATTACCGAAAAGACACATTGCTCAATGGGACATGACAAAGCAACAACAACTTTAATTTTAGCTTTCAGTTCCCTTTTTAAATCTTCACTGTTGGGCAAATTCTTCTGCTACCTCTGAATCAAATCTTTACTTTTCTGGTTTCTCTCCAGTAAAACTAACAATTCTAAAGTCAATTGAAATTACAGATATACCCACAGTTTAGTAATTTAAAAGTCCAGTCTCATATGTAATTAAAAATATCTCTTCTTGTTGTTGCTCAGGATTCCTGCAGACAGGAAGGCCAGAGTCAGAGATAATGGTGGAGTTGGCATCTTTTCCATATAGCACTCATTCTCCATCATCTGACAAACTTTGCTTCTGACCTTTCTGGAGTTGGCACAAGAGAGGGAGATGCATTTAGGGGGAAAGTTCCCACTTAAGGTAGGCTTCTAGTTACCTACCTTCATTGCTCTTGAGATTTGTCAGGCATTTGAAAATGAACTTTCTGGAGACACTTAACCAGGTTGTTGGAGATATCTCATGACTCTCAATCTGGGAGAAATTTTCTGCCTATCATCAACTTGATGAGGGAAAATGTATCTGTAGCATGGCTGGATTCTTACTCTCTCCCTCACCGGCCCCTACAAATCCAGCAATCCACCTAGCCTTTTCTATTTACTCCCTCCAGGCTGCCCTCTTGGACATAATTTAAGAAGACCCATGCAGAGTCCCTTACACACAACTCATTCATGATCTACGGGTGGGGGACACATCCATCTTTTTCCCTGAAAAACTCCAGCAGCACAGGTGAATTCTAACACAGTATCCACTTCCCATTTGCCCTGCCATCAGATCAGCTACCCAACCAGTCTCTCTTGCTGGTTAGATTTCTCAGGTGAGAAAGAAATCTGAGTCCACTCTGTGTTTACAAACGACAAGAAACATATCTAAGTGGTTGGATTAGTTTTTTCCCTAGTTGTAATGGGAGGTGGCTGCACCCTCCAACCAACCCCCCTTCCCCAATCACCACTCATGAGTACACATTTTAGACTCACTCTACCCAAAGCCCTTCATTTCCCTTATCTCTACATTTCTACCCCTTTTATACCTTTGTTGTGGGGGAGGAGCTTTAGCCACTCCTTCTAAAAATTTTGCATCACTGTTGTCTTACACTTCATTTTAGGATGCAGTATCAATCTAATTAGGCCATTGGTTCTCAAACAGTGGTTCCAGACCAGCATTATCGACATCATGGGGTAACTTATAAAAAGCACCAAGTCTCAGAGCCTACCCTAGACCTATGATCAGAAATTCTAGGAGTGGAGCTCAGATGTCAGCATGTTAACAAACCCTCCAGGTGAAGCTGATGTATGGACATTATTTTAAGGCATCTGCCAAAATTCCACTTTAATATCCTCTCACATGTGTACTAGGATGAACTTGTCTACTCACATAATCTATTTCTCATAATAACTTATATGTTTACAGATTCAAGAAATAATTATAAAGATGATAAATCATAATTACATTTTACTACAATTGGAGCCTGCTGATAATCTGACACTCATCAGACCTAAATTACCTTAACTTGAAAGTTTGGCCAGGAAGGGCAGCTGGAGTAACATGTCATTATCCTCCGTCTCCAATATTCCTAGCTCCAGCTTGCTCACAGAACTGTAAAATAAATTATTGTTTTGTAAAATATTGTATTAATTTTTTTGACTTTGTGTTTTTTGTTGTTGTTGTTTTTAAGAGACATCCCTTTACTTTACTTGCCACCTTTTATAGTAATCTTTTAGGTCCTTTTGTTGGTATAAATCAAGATTCCTCGACTTTCGGTACCATTGATATTTTGAACCAAATGATTCTTTGTTGTAGGAAGTTGTTTTATATGCCAGTAGCATTCTCTAAGTTACAACAATCCCAAATTTCTCCAGACATTGTCAAATATTTCCTGGGAGTCCAACCCAACTCTCATTGAGAATCACTGATTTAAGGGTACTCATTAAGTTCCCAAATACATGAAACATTTCCTTGATAGATTCTACACATTTCAAGACGAAGAGGAAACATTCTGTTTTGGTCAGGGCTTCTAATTACCATAGAGATAATTTTGAAATATTCTAAATAGTATTATTTTGCAACTTGAATTTAAAATGCATCTTTAGATTGCTGAGCAAATATTCTTGAGTTCATCTGATTCATATCATCAATTAAGCCCTTAGAATGAATCTGAGAACTCACTGTCTGAGAATCCTCATTTATAAACAAAACAAGTTCCACGAAACACAATTACTATACATTTTCTCAAGGAAGGGAGTGGTAGCAGTATCGTAGACTGTTGATTTAAATTGTCTTCTTTTTTTCTTCTTTCATTAAGTGGTAATTCAACTCTTCATCATTCGTGATTTTCTTTACTCACTTCAGGCAATTATTGCTGGCGATTATGATGTTAATGAGTTATGCAGAGCAGACTGAAAAAATGAAATATATTTTTAGGAAGTTAAGTTAATGGAAGCAACAACTTGAATGCATGCAAAAAGCAGGCATCTTTCTTATTGTGCCCTGATTGATTTTATAAGTCAGGTGTTCATATGAATAGATAACCTTTACTTAGCGCGGGTAGTTTTTTGACAAGAAATTTACTCTGATGAGCCATAAAGGAAGTCTTTTGAGAGATTGCCTATTCTGCATTGTGTCTGATGTATATTTTTTTATGTCGCTTGAGTTAATTTTAAGGCCTCCAAATCTAAGCAGAAGGTGCTGATAGACATGAAAACCAGAATCCTCTTCCTAGCTCCTTTGTAGCTGAATTCTAATGGTCCTGACATATTGTGGTATTGTTCATCAGGGTGACATAAAATACAATCACACACACACAAATGACTGTGGAAAAGCAAACTCAGAAGACAACACATATCAATATAATATTTTCTTTTACCCTTTTCTTCTTATTTTTGAGTGACACAGCAACTGAATTAACCTTCCTTTTTAAATGCCTTTGATCCAATCAACTGCATATTTCCCCCTCAGATGAGATGAAATATTAGCATTTCACTCTCAAAGGCGCCTGTTTCTTTTTTTTTAATCTCTTGTCTTTTTAAAAATATATTTTTTTAATTTTTCAATTACAGTTGGCATACGATATTATATTAGTTTCAGGTGTACAACATAGTGATTAGACACTTATATAACTTACAGAGTGATCACCTGATAAATCTAGTACCCATCTGACAAAAATAGTTATTACAATATTAGTGACTATATTCCCTATGCTGTACTTTACATCCCTATGACTATTTTGTAACTACCGGTTGGTACTTAATCCTTTCCCTCTCTTTGTCCATCTTCCCATCCTGCTCCCATCCCATCTGGCAACCATCAAAATGTCCTCTGTGTCTGTGAATTTGTTTCTGTTTTGTTTCTAAATTAATATCCAATACTGACATACTAATAGGATAGACCTTAATATGCTAAGACTCTCGTCTTTATCTTTGGTTTTATAAACTACTTTATTTTGGCATAAACTTTCAAACTAAGGTGCTGTTGAAAATATTATACATCAATGATTTCAGACTTTGGTGAGGAGGTTGGAGATGGGAGCAGAGAACATGTGTAGGTTAGTAACCCCCTTTTTTCAGGTAAGAACATTAAAAAATAGTAAATATTATTTTAAAAAATCACTTAAAACCAGAAAAGACAACTATTTCAAAGTAAATAATTATACTTAAGTAGATAATGCATTTGGCAAATATAAAAATAAACTTATATAGATTATAGATATCAATTTTATCCAATACAATTTTCTATGCTATATATATGCTGTTCAATATGGAGCTACATGTGGATATTGAAGAACTGAAATGTTGTAACTGCAAGTAAAGGATTGACTTTTTAATTTAATTTAATTTATTTATTTTGATTAGTAAAAATTAGTAAAAATTTATTTATTTTGTTTAGATATGCACATGTGGCTAGTGACTACTGTATTGAACAGAGAAAAAATATATGTGATTTACATATTTGTTTACGTGTTCCTATTGTTCTCATTTTATAAAGAATCTGACATTTTGCTATTATTATTCTATTTTTAAACTGCTTTACTGGTACTATACCATACAACTCACTCATTTAAATGTGTGATTTAATGACTTCTATGACACTCGTGGTTGTGCATTCATCACCACAATTAACTTTAAAATATTTTCGTCACCCTAAAAAGAAACCCCACACCCCTTAGATATCACCTATCATCTCTAATCCTCTCCCACCCCATCCCCTCTAGCCCTAGGTAACCACTAATCTACTTTCTGTCTCTATTGATCTGCCTATTCTGGACATCTCATATAAATGGAGTCACACAATATGTCATCCTTTGTGAGTGGTTTCTTTCACTCGGCATAAAGTTTTTAAGATTCATCCACTTGCAGCATGTATCAACATTTCATCTTTTTAATTTCCAAATAATACTCATTTCTACAATGAAGTCAGCTGGCATTTCGATGCGATTGTGTCAAATCTGTAGATTAATTTAGAAATCATTGCCATCTTACTAATATTAAGTCTTTTTATCTTTGATTGTGGAACATCTTTACATTTGTTTAGGTCTTTTTAAATTTCTTTCAATAATATTTTATAGTTTTCGGAGTATACAACTTGCACTTCTTTTGTTAAATGTATTTCTAATTATTTTATTCTTTTTTATACTATTTTAAATTTAATTCTTTTCTTAATTTAATTTCTTTGTTTTCTCACTGCTACCATATAGAAATGTAATTGATTTTTTATATTGATATTGTATGTTGCAATCTGTGCAACTCATTTATTAGTCTTAAGTATTTTAGTAAATTCCTTATAATTTTCTATATAAGAAATCATGTCATCTGCAAATATAGATGGTAATATGTCTTCCTTTTCAATCTGTGATGTATTTTATTTCATTTTCTTGCCTAATTACCCTAGCTAGAACTAGAACAATGTTGAATAGAAGTGGCTAGAAGTGTTTCTGATCTTAGGGGTGGAAATAATATTTCAGTATTAAGAAAGAAGAGATCGAGGAATTAATATTGCCAACAATTGTCATCATCTTCCACATAAGGTGAGCACAAGCAAAACTCAAGTTATCTCACAGCAAGAATGGTACATCCCTCTGAGGTATTTTGTAAAATCAGTGTCTGAAGAATGGACCCTAGAGATAAGTATGTGATTATTCTAATGGCCTCATACAATCAGAGCCCTACCTGCTTTGTGTGTGTATAGTGGGGCTCGGGGCAAGATAGTGTCTAACATCTAAAAATAAAATGGATTAAAGATCTAGGATAACATTATTAAGAAGAGAAAGAGCCAGAAACAGAGAGACAAGCAGAAGTTGTAGAGCTCACTCAATAACCCAAGGGATGGAACAGTAAGTACTTTTCACCCAACTGCATAGCTGGCTAATTTAATCACAGCAAACCAGAAAGCTTACAGGTGGGCCTCCTGAACATAGTTTTTCATCTTTGGTCTAAGCATGAAGTCGAATGACTTCATAAATTAAAAAATGAAATTCCCAATTTAAGAACTTAGATCTTGACTGCAAGAAGACTGTCTTAGCCATCGCTCTATATCTGTGCATATATCCTGTGTGTGTGAATTTGTACACATTATGAATATGCACATTATGTGTGAGCATTATGTGAAAGTGAACATGCACCTTTGCATAACTGGCATTTTCCAGAGTCAACCTTCACCTAATTTTCAATTTCTAAGGGATTTCTTTGAAAAGTGTTAAGAAACCATTCCTTTGCACTTATCTGCACAATTCACTTGTAAATAATGAAATCTCAGAAAGATACAACATTGATACACTTCTGTTTTTTTCTTACTTTCTGAATATGTGCAGTGACACTTTTGATCTCTCCAGAAACATCAAAACTGGCTATAGATAGAAAGGACTCTTCTAAAATTTGTAATTTGTATTTTTTCTTTATGTGTCTGTATCTCTTAATACATTATAGCGCACACATGATAATGTGGAAAATATACACATATCTTTTTTTTTTTTTAATTTAGGATTAAGAGTATTCTGGAAATTCATTGTAATGGTAATAAGAAATGCATGCTCATGCATTATTAATCTCTGCTATAAAAAATGGAATTTATAGTAACATGATGTTTATTGCTTGTGCTCCTGAGATGCAGAGACATGTGCCTTCTTTGCCAGGCACTTTAAAGCAGAGCTGTTCCACTTCATGCTGATGGCACTGTAGCATCAGACAGCACCAATGACATTACTCAGGGTCTTCCAAACGCATTTCTAGATTTCATTATCAAAAAAATTGTCTGCCCATTTGTACCGCTTGTCTTAGTCCAAACTGACAGCATGAACTGGAGTGACTCCAAATCTGTTTTTGTAGGGATATCTCACAGATTACAATGGAAGCCG
The DNA here is from genome assembly GCA_028627145.1 of Eidolon dupreanum. Classification (NCBI taxonomy): domain Eukaryota; kingdom Metazoa; phylum Chordata; class Mammalia; order Chiroptera; family Pteropodidae; genus Eidolon; species Eidolon dupreanum. The sequence continues at coordinate 130,522,729 of CM053507.1, read as the reverse complement.
TAGAAGTGTATTACAGAGTTCCATTACATTAGCTCACTGTCTTTCCAAAAGACCAAAACAATCCTAGGAAAAAAATTTGTTATTACTGTCTTGTTTTGTTTGTTTTGCAAGAGGTCTAACAGATTTGTACTTAAAATTTTCTGCTGAAAAAGTTGAACAGTGTTACACCAAGTTTTCTTAGAACACTAGGCATAGGGATAAAATCCTAGTTTTTCAGGTATGTCACCTATGCTAACTGTGATCTCATAGACTGATTCAAATGTCCACAGGAATGAGTAGAGTTTGCATTCCCACCTTCCCATCGTGTATTCAGGGTTGCTATAGGTTTGATGTAGGTTACTCAGTTTGGGCTAGATATTTCAGCCTATACTTTTCGCAGCTTAACCTAATCAAACTCTTTCCTAGTAGCCCCATAAAGTAGGGCTTTATATTAGGTTGGCCATATGAAATTATCATCTTCTAAAGTCAAAAGTGATTCAATATAGACAGTTTCACTTAGTTCAACCTAATATTTGGTCTCAACTGAAAAATAACTGAATGAAATATGACTGCCTCCTTTCCTTAAAAGTTTACTCAGAGACCCGTCCTCTGAACAGTCCCAGAGAAAGCACTCTAAGTCATTTCTTAATTCTATTTGCAGGAAACACAATACTATACAAGTAGTTGGGCAATTATGGCTCAATCTGAGACTCTTCTATTTCTACAGCTTTAAGTTACTTCTTAATAGTGACTTCCATGTTATTCACTGTGGTTATCATAAATTTCCTTAATATTTTTAAATATGCTTTTAATTACCATGGGGGGAAAGGTACAGCTAGGATAACTGAGGCCAAATGTGAGGAGAATGACTTTCCTTCAGCTATCAATCGGGTAGTAATGATGTCAAAGTTCTCCTGTCAAATTCAAGTCCTTTTTTCATGCTCGCCTGCTGCCTTCTCACAATAAGGCTGTTGGTTCTGTAACTGTCACCATCAACCACAAAGCTTTAGTCACCATATTTAGAGCTATATAATGTCACTTATCTCTAAAATGGGAATAATAATAGCATCTACTTCATAGGATTGTTGTCAGAATTAAGATAGTCAATAAATGTAAAGTATTTAGCAGAGTACTTGTATTTGAAAAGTACTGTGCATGTTAACTCTTACCATTAGATTTTTTATTCAAAAGCCTCCTGCTCCAGGAAGTTGAGATTTGATGGAAAACCTACACTTGAATTTTACTACAACGAGCTTTTATATGCATGAAATCAACAACATGAAAAATTCGATCAAAGATTGATTATGAGTAGGTATATTGCATTCTGTTCTAATAGGGGTGTTATGTTTCACTATTCAGGGAGTTCATCCATATTCCTCTTTGTTTATAGTCTTATGTTGGGCTGAGGAATATTTACAGAGTAATAAAAAAAGCCAAGGTGTTTGTCATAGCACCTGGAAGCAAGCATACTGTGGGCAGGTGCTGAGAAACCATTTTCCATCCCTGATGCCAAAACACCTCAGCCCTTTCCCTGCAATGGCCCTGGTCTTGGACATTACCGAGGCAGCCCCTGCCAACCCAGCAGGCTGTTTGATGGCTCAGTGTTCTAGGAACTAAGATTGTGAAATGAATGCTCTGGCTGCATCTCACAACTGGCACCTTCCACAAGGACTGTGGGATCAGAGCTGTTGATCTTGGGGCTCATTACACAATGGCCGGGTACGAAATGCTCAGAAAAGCTCGAAGTGAGCAAATTGACAGCTTATAAGTTATTGCCAATAGACTACTCTTCCCAAAGACCCACAACAGCACACGAGTAAATTGTATTATCGATCTGGTAATAGATAAGTTATCTCTTCTTTACCATCTATATAACAATCACTACAACTGTTCTCTATACGTATCACCAACAACTCTTGCTTCTCTGGTTACTGACAATTTGTTTCTGAGTTATTAAAAATATCTGGATCTAACTTTTGAAGTTAGAATAGATCAGGTGAGAAGATCTCTCTGTTGGTGCCCTAGGAAGCAGGGGAGTCAAGCAGATGCTAGAACGTCAAATCCAGGTGAAGAAATGGCCTGGTTTATTCACACTCTGTACAGCTAGCTGTTTGTAGAAATGCTATTTATAGATAAGGGCTCAAGGCAATAGGGAGTCTAGTTGGGGAAGAGAGAAAGTTTGAGGACAAAACAAATGAGAATGTATTGTATTTAAATTGGGATGGTGAAGTGACGGTTTAGGGGAGAGCAGTGAGGGGATAAGCCGATGGAATTTGCAAGAATGAGCTGAGCAGAGAGGCTCAAAGTGTTTGAGTGTGAGCAATCCAGAATCTATATTCAATGACACTAGGAGAGTAGCATATTATGTTAATAAGGCAAAGGATCAGCACATTTTCTTGGTTCATTAAAGAAATGAAGCAGGTCGAATAACAAAATTTTAAACTTAGCAGTTGCCCAAGAAAAGCCTGTCAGTGAGAAAATGAATTGGTATATTTTTAATACATGACATTTCCTCCATATTTCTTTTAATGAATTAAAACTGAAAGTTAAAAAAAATCAGTGAAAAAGAAAGGTAACAATGCTGAAATCAACTTAAGTGAAAATGCATCCTCCATTAAACAAATATCAATAAATTTGCTTTTGTTTTTGATGCAGGAAGCAAGATTTGCCTAAGACAAGAATTCCTGTTGATGCCAAATAGGAGATTACTAGATTCTTAAGCTTGGGAAACTCAAAGTTAAACAAACTTAAACAGATTTCCTAGTTGCAAAGTTTCTGAGTGTTAAAAAAAAATGAATGAATTTGCCAGTTTCTAACTGGTGGCTGTAGAAAACATTCCCCAAACTTAATTTAGAGAAGAATCTCTTAATAAGGCCCACCTGTAAGGACTAATATTTTCCCACCACATTTGAGAAATGTCACCAAGAGGTCTTAGAAATTCTCTTTTATGGGCCTTGGAGTATCTCAATAGGCCTCATTAAATGGTAGGTATTATTATATGTGAAACACTTTACATGTATTATTTTAAATTCTTACAACTGTCATGTACACATTATATGTTACAATTAAAGAAAAAGACTCAGAGAGGTTACTGGATCTACAGAAATTCACAAAGTTAATGAATGATGGAGCAGGGTTTTAAACACAGATCTGTCTTAATATACAGCCTCTTTTTCTGTATAAATACAGTTTCTTTCATATAAATATGATTAAATGTTAAAGTTTCTCATTCTGTTTGCTAAAGAAAGTGTTATTCTTCTATTCCTTAAAATTAATTATTATAAGGAATACCCTTTTGATAAACTTAATGCCTGATGTAAGTGGTTATTGTAAAAGATGGACTGATTAGGAAAACAAAATAATGAAATCATTCCATATGAAGGGGAATGTAACCAAATTTTGTTGCTGAGTAAGACTTGAAAATTATTTTCAAGGCTACATTAATGCATAATATACCGGCTTTCCCTTGGCCCATGCTGTTACTTTGCCAGATTCTGATTTGATTTAATAAGTAACAACTTAAGAAAAAACATTTGTGAAATATCTTTGCAATGCTTAGAAACATGTTCAACTTGAAAGCATATTGGAGACTTTATTGAACCAGAAGGACCATATACTACACAGATCTTATTTTGCCTTGAAATAAAAGCCTCTACTTTTCTTGTCCTTACTCTCATTTGTAAAGCCCTGCCTATAAGTTTAAATCTGTTTTCATATGGAAACTCTTGCTAATTTACCTTTGCTTCAACTACATTAAATGCCTAACAAAGCACAACTGCCAAGTTCAAAGACCTTTGCCTTCCCAGCCATACCTCTCTTCATAGCAAGGGTCTTCATATTCCAAATGGATGATTACTAAAGAGAACTATTCAAGGAATAAGCCGACTTTTCTAACTCTAGTGCTATCAAGTTGAAAAAAATTCAAAACTTTTCTTTCATTTCAACTGCACTGTGAAATTGTTTTCACTATTTCATGAATTCAGAATGTCTGGTTATTATAAATTGATCAAGCTTCCCCCCCCCTTATGTGACACAAACTGTCTTCTAACCTAAAATTAACTTTTATCTTGACTCTATTTCTACCCTGAATGTGGATTCCTGAAGCTGTTAAGATTTGTGCTTCTGAAGGCCAGTTTCCTGTTTCTCAGACAGCTCAGGACCTGGGATCACAGGCTGAGAAAGTCATCAGAGATTTAGGGGTATTCAAATAATGGTGCCTTTCTTTGAAGATTCTTTCACATTTACTACAATGGCTTTCTAAATGGAGCAATTTTTTTGTGAGAGGAGGTGAGCAGCTGTGGAGAAAAGATTGTAACCCGGGGATTTGAGTAGGGTCGTGTGGCAAAAGACAACACGCAGTTAACTTTGAAATTCAGGTAAACAATGAAGAAATTTCCAGTATAAATATGTCCCAAATATTGCATGGGACATACTTATAGTAAAGAATTCTTCATGAGTATCAGAAATTCAAAGTTAACTAGCTGCTCTGTATTTTTTATTTGCTAAATCTACTACCTTTGATATGAGAGAAGTCTAGACACAAAGGACAAGAGTTGGTCATGGGTGAAAGAGATGCATATGGAGCTGAAGGGGTGAGGCAAGGATGACAATGTGTGTGGGCATAAAAAAGGGAAGAAAGAAAATGTGCTTCTTAATTTCAAGAGTTATGCTTCATGAGAATATTTGAGAAATAAAATGAAAATAACCCAATCATTTTTATAAACAATTACAATCAGATAAAACATCAAGTGTTAATGTTTTATCACATTGTCATCTACATGAAATTTGGGCTTTGTAAATTCTGAATTCAAACTAGTTAATTTAATTTTTCTAAATCATTTTTCTCTTTGAAATAATGACAGTAAGGCTGTGTTTTGTAAAGTTTCATTTATTAAAAATAAAATTATATTTCTTTGGAAAATAATTTGTGTTCTAGGATATGTTTGCATTTGTTCCAAGATAATAATGTTTGCCCTGCATATTTCTCTCACAAATAGACCTCTGAGCTATTTTGGCCTGGCAGAAACCTTTGGTTCCCTGAAACCAGTCTCCCTTACTCGGGAAGCCCAAAAATTATAAGATCACTTCTGAGGGCAGATAGAGAGAGGGAGTAAAGTGACTCTTAGAGCAAGAAGTGTGAGGAGAAAACTATTTCCTAGAAAAGAAAAAAAAAAGAGGCTGAGGCAGAGAATTGGAGGGTGGGGATGCCATATTTCTTGGCGGTGGTGCTCCATCTGTAAACCGATGAGGGGATGCATTCTTTGAGTATGGCTACGGAAGCTCATCCCTGGAATGGTCTCAGTCATTCCCAGCCTTCCAAAATAGGCCACATTGCTTGAGCACAGACAGAACACAGTCAGACCTGAAGGGTCCCTGAGAACTAGAGCCATAATGCCTTAGTGGTAACCATGACAGACTGATGACCGACGACCTAGCAGCTTCCTCATTTCTAAAAGTTACCTCAGATTCCAGAACTTTTGTATAACACCACTGGGCAGGGGAGGGTGAGGAAGGGCATGTCATATGATAACTGTAATTAAATTTTTCAGTAGCACAGAAAGATAAATCGGAACTAAGTTGATTCAAGGAAACTAAAGTAAAATTTCCTGCACACCTGTAGTCTAAGATTTAGACCCACTTCACACATTGGCTTCCTCTGCATTCCACACTGATCAATTACAAGGAGGAAATCTAATTTTTTTCTCATAATTATGCCTAAATTATCATGATGCGGAATAACAATTTCATGAATTTGTTCCTAAGATACTGTGGGTTCCAGATAAATTCCCAAATTGCTTGATTTTGATTCAAGTAGGGAAGACTCTAACTAATTGTGTTGCCTTTAAGATTTTAAAATAATTGAATCTCTGCTTCTGTCCTGATCCAAGTCCTAGAGAGTAGTTTTCAATATAATAATATTTCCCTAGCATTACTTTAGCAGTCAAACAAGAAAATAATCCAAAAAGCCTCTTGTATTCACAGAGACAATGCTCTTATGATGAAACCACAGAAAGAAGTTGTAATTAATGCAGGAAATAATGCTAACAATCTATTAACATAATCTGAATGAAATCCTTGCACTGTTAAATGCAGACACTAAGTGCTCATATAATACTTTATTAATTAACAAAGTATTTATCCACAGGGAAATGAGGATAAGAGACCATACACTTTGTCAGACTACAAGAAAATGTATTAGTGCTTCATAAGAAATGCATACAATTCAAACAATAGCGTGATTATCTTTTTAAAGCAATTACATTTAATCTCAGAAGAAAGAATAAATACATTAATTCTTTCACGTTTCCTGATAAGCCACCAAGATATATAAGCGATCAGTTTCTTTTCCTGCAGCTCTGGAGGCTGGTGGCACTCCAGTGTGTGCTGCTCAAACAACTTATGCAATAAAATACTACTTAGCACATAAAAACACATTATGAGGATAACTGACTTTTGGCTGAGTAGAATTCTCTTCTCTGGGAAACAGTGTTTTGTACTTGACTTTGCAAGTGGGTAAAAATTCCTTTCAGCTTTGGAGACTCGGATGACAAGAAGAGATATCACTCATACATAATAATTGTGTTCGGTATGGAATTCCAAATCTGTTTTCCTTCTTGGTATGCTGGGTGGCACCAAACGTGATCATTGAAAATGTCTTTTACCTTTAAAATTCTAAACAGTATGAAGTCAAAGTAATTGTCTCCATGATTTCTTTCTCTTGGCCCTATCCAGATTCTTTTTGGCTTTCCAGCAGTGGGAGGTGGCAAGCAGAAAACACAAGTATCCATTGACATTAGCTGATTATTGCAACTATGTGATGATCTATCCACGGGCCATGCGTCCTCCAACAAATGACAGAGAATTTTCTCCAACGTGGCTCTTGTTTATCACCTCCCAGACTTTCATAGCTCCGGTTTCCAGCCCTATACCATTCCCCTGTCCATCAAACTCAAAAGGCCTGCTCCAGCTTCTCTTACAGTTGCTCCATAGATGCTGCCTTTCTTTGCTGCTGGCTCCTTAGAAATAGCCCTTCCAGGTTTACCCCTGGACCTAAGACCCTGGGTACCCTGTGTCCTCAGAGGTTGTTACCTCTTGCTTGAGTTGCAGCAAGTAGATGGGAGCTGGTACAAAACTGCAGAGAGATCGTGTGGCCAGGGGTCCATGTATTTCTTGAATAAGAGGATATTTTGAGAGGATCGAATTTAGAATCAGGTGTCTAAGTCCTAGATGCCACATGGTGTGTTGAGAAAATAATAGAACCCTCCAAGGTTTCTGTTTTATAATCTGTAACATGGCAATGCTAATTAGTTTCCTGCTGTTTCCCATGGACCATGGTGATGGGCATTTATTATTATATCTGTGAAAGTATTTTGGAAAAGTACAAAATAGTAAATGCACTCCATCATTATTTATGTGAGTCAAATGCTGTTTAAACCCTTTGAAATGTTTTTTCCTAAAACATGCCTGTCTCAATGTCCCATGGGAGAAAATACTGTAAATGTTATATGGTCAAATACATTTGGTAAAAACTGCCTGTAATATCTTGTTGGCATATTAAAGGCTCTGAAAAAGTCCTACCAAAAAGACACTTGTTAAATTTTGATTAACTCAATGTTCACCTTCTTTGATCATTGAATCTTTAAAAGCCTTTTAAAAAATAGTCTTTATAAAATGTATTAGGTATTAAAACTCCGTGGGGGGAAAAATATAAAAATACAAATAAAATAACAACAGATATTCCATGGAACTAGTTTTCTATAGAACATAGTTTTAGAAGCCAGGTCTAAACTTTTTAAAATGAGATCCTGAAACAAAATATGAAGACATAGCTTTCAAAAGAGAAGTTGCTTGTTTTGTATATGCATTTTTATGATAAAGTTGAAATTATTTTATTGTGAAATCGTAATGTACCCAATCTCTTCCATCTAGTTTTTGCAGGATTTCCACCAACTCTTTTAATCTTATGACCATAATACTTGTACTGCAGTTTCCAGGGAAAAGGAAATAAGAGTCAGTGCTTCTTACATTCTTTGTTGCTGTGTGGCCTTCCTTGACAAACTCTGGCAAAAAGCACCAACACCAGAAAGAAGAAGCTGAGGGGAACAGTGAACAAATTCTGTTAACTAATCCTGTGTCTTCAGAAGCTAAATAACTTGTCAGTTTGGGCTGCTATAATAGAATATCATAGACCAACTAGCTTATAAATAACAAATATTTTTTTCTCACAGTTCTGGAAGCTCAAAATCTAAGATGAGGTGCGAGCAGATTCAGTATCTGGTGAGGGTTCGCTGCCGGGTCCATTGGTGGCCGTCTTCCTGCTGTGTCCTCACATGGTGAAAAGGGTGAGGGGTCTCTCTTATAAGGGCACTAATCCCCTTCATGAGGACTCCATTCTGATGACCTAATCACCTTCTAACATCACCACATGGGGAGTAGGATTCCAACATACAAATTTCAGGGGGACAAAAACATTCAGTCTAAAACATAACTATACCTGGCTAAATCTCCATTCTTCTCAGCTACTTCATCTTCTTATCTGAGTGCAAAATACAAGGTCATTATTATTCCCAAGGTGGGACAACCAGACTAGAGTTTTGAGATGGGCCAGGTTTTGAGTTTGCCTTCTGTGTATCTTCCCACTTTTATTCACTTCTCTTTCCATTTTTTTAAGTCATTCTTCTTTTACTTTCCTTTACTTACTGTGTTTCTTTGAGTTTCGGATATCATTAATTGTAAGATATACCATAGATTTAATAAAAGTTGGGGGAGAGGAAGAAGAAACAGTGACTTTACATACCAATTCTAAGGTGCATACTGATTTTATAAATATATTTGTATGACAGACAATTATAAAATGTTTATTATATACCAAGCACAATTCTAAGCACGTTTCACTTATTAAGTCATTTAATCCTCATAATAACTGTCATGTAGATATTATTATTATCTTAATTTTATAAATGAGAAACCTGAAGCATAGAGGTAAGGAACTTGCCCAACTAGTTCACACAGCTAGTAGGTGACCGGGGAGATATTCAAACCTAGCAATTCTTACTGCCACTGTATTCTGTCTCAAAAAAATTCTGAGCCTTAATTAAATAGAAAATTTTAGTTCAGAACTTTTCATCTTTCTTGTCCATGTCATAAGCTACAGTGAAGATCAAAGTGAACAATCATTTAACCCAACACCAATAATTTTGTCTTTTATCTTACAGATATTTATCAAGCTCTACTATGTGCATTCCGGTATAGAAGGCTCTCCTTGGAGGGGAGGAGAGATTTTACCTAAGGTGGTCACAGTCATGTTAGACAAAAAGGTATACACACGTAAACCAAATTAAGAGAGAGAAGGCTTTCTTTTGGAGTGTGGCTGCAGATGTTGTTTATAGAAGCTACTCTCAGGGCACAGCCGCTCGCCTGAGATGACACAGTGGTAATCAGTGGAGTCAGGATTCCAGCTCTGGCCATGTGACCTCAGAGCTCATGCTTCAAGCCACTCCTGTGTCCTGTCTGCTGCCGGTTTAGGAGCCTCTGAAAACTGTGTAGAAGGCATTCAGTGATGCTGTGGCAGGAGTTCTGCGCAGCTGAGCCGGTGGAGGTCAAGGAATTTTTAGTTTTGGTTATTTTGTTTTGAAATGATGTTCAGAATGTCATTGCTTGATGGGAAGTAACACTGTGGTCTAAGTTCAAAAAGCCAAAGATGGCATCCAAGAATCATCAAACTCTCAGAGCCAAGAAATTGAGAACAGGTAAGGTTTCTATTCATTGACCAAGGGTCTGCTCCGTTTTTATCACCGTTGTGTAAGTTCACTAGTTGCCTGAAACAACCCCAGTTCTTCGGTTTGTTTTATTCAAATTTTTTAATTCTCATTTCAGACTTGAAAATTTATTATTTTTAAAAACAATATAATGTTTATAATCTAGGTTATTTTTTTTTTTTGGTTCATAATATATGAGGGTTTTTACTGAAGAATAAGTGTCTGCCCTGTAAAGTCTTTATTGCAGCCTGTTTTGTCAACTGCCTTATTCTCAAAATGAATTTCAAAGATACCTTTGGGGTGCTCTATTCAGATAAAGAAGCTCTATTAGTGGTCCTTTGACCTAGTAAGTAGCAGTGATATCGTTTCTAAACAGAAATAGTGCATACATGATCATAATCCATTAGCAGAAATATGAAGCCAGTAACACTGAATTTTATTGACAAGCTGAAGAAACTTTTATTCTCTATCTTTGAAAAAGCTGATTGATGTATTTTCCTGCATGGACAACAAACTGCCCAGCTAGCAGAGTTTGGGGCTTTGAAAATGTGCCACATGTGGTTATAGTTTTTTTCTTCCTTTTTTTTTTTTTTTTTTTTTTTTGGAAACTGGCTTTACTCGGGAGATACCTTCATATTCATGTAGTCAAAATTGTATGTGCCAAAGCCTTACACCAGTGACTGAAGTGATCCAGCATTATCACCATTCCTTTTATGTTGGGTGACTGTATCCTAGAGAATTAACTCTCTAACTAGACAACACATTATGCAGCATTGATTTATGGGAAAATGTTATACTTAGAGTAGAAATGAAGTAGAGAGATTCAAGTCTGGCACAGGATAAAGTAGTTACATGTGAGGAGAAAAAGGCTTGCAAAAAATTGCTTTCAGTGTTAAAATGTGAATTATAATAATTCTAGTACTGGTTTCCAAGTTCTTTTGTAGTTGCTAAGAATCACTATAAATTGCACTCATTAGAAGATACCACTTTGTCAGTGATGTTAGAGAATTAAGCTGCCTTGAAGACCTCAAATTCAATGTGACCATTGACTCATGTCCTTAGGGAGGCCTTTCTAGTACATCCAGACGGATTTCCCCCTCTTTACACTCTCAATGAGCCCTGTGATTTTTAGCAGCACTTATCACAATTACAGAAACGGTTCAAAACTGGCAACACAATGATATCTGTTTCCCTGTCTTATAGAGTTACTTCTTTCTCTACCATTCAAGCAGTCCATTTGACTTCCCTATCCCAGGGAGAAATCTAATGACTTGTCCTACATCTCTCAGGATTCCCAGGAAAGTACTTCCATTCTCTCCATATTTGTCACTTCTTGATTAAAAAATTGCTCCCAGCTCAATTTTGATCAGCTTTCACCACCTAATTATTACTCTGACCCACAAATCCAACCTTGTTGCCTTCATTCTCAAAATAGGGTGATCAACAATTCTGCTTTGTCTGGGATTTGGGACTTTCTGGGCTAAAACTTGTGAAGTCCTGGGCAAACCTAAACAAGTCGTTCACCTCATTCTCTAGGACACAAGCATACAAGTCTGTTATGTGTGACAAACTTTCTGAGGGACTGGGGATAACAAAGATGAAATGAAAGCACACAAGAGAAAAGAAAACATAAACTTAGAGATCAGACATCCGTGTAGCAAAGGGCCTGGTCCTCTTTCCTCTTATTCTTGGTTTGCAACAACGTAACAAACTCTTGCAGTTCTAAAACTACAATCTATCTTCCAGAGATGGAAAGTATGATGGACGAAGTTTTGCATGCCCCCAAAATTTATCTGATGAAATCTTAATGCCCAGTGTGATGGCACTAGGAGGCAGGGCCTTTGGGAGGTGATTAGGTCACAAGGGTGGACCCCTCAGGAATGGGATTAGTGCCCTTATAAAAGGGACCCCAGAGAGCTCTCTCCTCCTCTCTCCACCACTATTTGAGAATGCAATGAGAAAAACAAAACAAAACAAAAAAACAACTGTCTGACACCCAGAAGAAGCCCTCACCAGAATCTGATTACATTGGCATCCTGACCTCAGATTTCCAAGCTCTAGAACTGTCTCTTTATAAATCCCCCAGTTTATGGTGTTCTGTTATAGCAGTCTAACTGACTGACAGAAAGGTTCCAGATAAAATATTCAGACAGGTTTCAACATGACAGAGCATTCGTTTGCCCTTCAGAAAGATGGCTTTGGCAACATTCTAGGCAAATGACAGAGTAGATCTAGAGGTGCATGGAAATTATCTTTCTGTTAACATTATTCCTTGTGCCAGTTAAGCACTCAATAAATGTTTGTTGGATCAAACCATAAATACCCTAAAATATGTAAAGAGTATATGGAAAAAGATTTTATTATGAAAAAGCTTTCTCTTTCTCTCTCTCTCTCTCTCTCTCTCTCTCTCTCTCTCTCTCTCTCTCTCTTTTCTTTTACTAATAATAGATTTGGGGCTTATAGTAGTATTTTAGTTTGGGTTACTCCAGAAGCAAATCCTAAAACAAGGCTCTGAGTGCAAGCAGTTTATTTGAGAGGTAATTCCAGAAGATGACAGTAGGAAATGTAGAAAATGAATCAGGGAAAGAAAGAAAACAGACAAATTATGTTTTTTTTTTTTTAAGTCAACTACCATTGTGGACAACTTCATCCCATGAGGGGAGTCTGGAAGCCAGTGTAGAACATACATCCCTCAGAGTTACCCCACATAAAACGTCATAGATTCGGGCTATTCCCAAAGGGCTTTCATTTTCTCTGCTTTCAGCCTGTCATACTCTTGGACACTATCTGGCCACTAAAGAAAGCCATAAGACTAAGAATTTCAGGGGTTAGCAGCTGGAAGTTGGCCCTAGATGCACAAAGCACCTATGGGTGCAGATTTGGGTGGGGCACTGACAGCATCTACCACGAGTTGTTGAGTAACTCATATTTTGTGGAATCGGGATTTGCATATATATCCACACAAGGTGTTGGAGGAAGAGCTTAAAATATCAGTAGGACTTTAACTAGATTTATCTCTGTGTCACATGGAAGGTAAATATGCTTCATTTAATATGGATCAGAATAGTCCCCCTGTTTGAACACTAGAAATGGTTTGTAATGAGTATTCCAACTTGTTTTCTTTAACAACCCTCAAATATGACCAAGGAGCATCATGAATCTTATTTTAACATAATTCCAAATATAGAGATCATTCAAAAATGGTCAGTGAGGAGATGTTCATGAAGTTTAAAGCCTCAGTAGTCTGAATGGTTCAGATATTTGCTACTAGGGACGGTGCCAAAAAAGACAACAGAAGTTACTTGACATCATCGAAGATTAAATTTGATTCTTCCTTCTTTGCTACAGTGATGGTACAGGGCAAAGAGCTAAGAAGCTGAAGGATGGTTCAATGTGAGACAATACTCAGTTTGGTAAGAAAAATGGATATTATGTTAATATTATGGAATATTATGTTAAAATATAGTATCAGAATATTATGTTAAAAGAGAAGACTGCAGCATTGTCAGTGAAGCACCCTATACCTGTCCAAGAGATCCCACCATGTGCACATATAAATAGATACAAAGCAGCTCTGGTTTTCAGGGAGCAGCCTGCATGTGTCTGAGGTCTCTCTGCTCATCTGTACATGACACTTAGAAAAAAGGAGACAGAAAGTGGAAGCGATTGGAAAGAGCCCTCTGGGTCATGCCTACCCTCACCAAGTGCTCCATGAAACTCCATTATCCTGAAAGGAAGTGGTCAGAGTTCCAAAGGAAGCTCTGTAGGGAGTGTGATGCAGAAGGCTTCGCATATATTAAATGAAACACAACCATTCCTAAACCTGAGAGATCACATTGTTTTCCTCTCCAATCTCCATTTAGATTATTTATTTGAAATGGTATCAAACATGCCTGTCCCTAGGCTAGGAGTAAAATAACAATTTTGAGGTCGAACATAAGGAGAAGAGAACAAAAAGATTAAATCAATCAAAATAAAATTGGGGCATGTTTTCAGAGAAAAAAGAAAAAGCCAAAACGTGGCAAAGATAATTTTTCCATTCTTTGCTGATACATAAAGAGCCAAAAATTAAATAAATAAATGTTCACGAGAAGCACTGTTGCTGGGTATGGAAAAATAGATATGATAGCAGAGGAAGACATGATCAAAACCAATGGTTTTCAACCACTTTTAAAGCAGCAGAATGATTTTATTCAAATGTAATCATAATGGAGTGCAATTGATAAAGCAGATAAAAATGCAGCTGCTCCAGTAGAGTAAGGGGAGGCCAAGGGCACTGTACCTCTGCCTCTCTTTTTTTCTCCTGCAGCTGCTCCGACAGCCCTGCCAGGGAATCCTTGCACTCTGCAAAATGGAATTTGAAAAACAAACATTGGAATGTTGCAGCTCCTATCTAACTCATAGTTTCACAGATATTAAATAGTATTAGCTCCTTTAAATTGATAGACATCCCCTAATAAAGCTGCAAGACTTCCTCTTTTTTCATGTTCCTTTGTGGCTTATAAAAAGAGTTGAAAGATAAAGCACCCAAAAAGAGCACAGGATTTGACCTAGCCCATCTCACACTTCCTGGTGTCCCTGCTGGTATTGGCAGGAGACAACTGTACATGGACAAGGTGCAATATTTACACCAGTAATAAAATTCTTGCCTGACCTCATGATCTGATGTATTTGAACTTCTTATCTTTTCTCGGATCTTTGACCCAGGGACTGCTGGTAATTTGCATTGCTTCCACTGAATGAGTCTGATACATTTAATATTCATCTTGAAGAGGTCAGAGACCTTAGGTGACCTCTGTATCTAGTTAGCTGAAATGATTAATTCATACATCCAAAAGCTAAAGGGTGCTTTCTGTGAATTGTCTGCATCATTCTTTGAAATGCAGAAGGATGGTTTAATGGCTTAAATGCACTAGCGATGAAGAGATGAGGAGGGCTCAGGGCTTCTTGGTCCCATGAGGAACTGTAGGCACAGAATCAAAAAGGGCTATTTAGCCCCTGCTTAAGTCATAACCAGAATGGAGAGGTCCATGGCCCTGTAATTTCAATCATCAGTCTCCAGTGAAGAGGAGAAGGTGGTTCTATATCACTCCTGAATGAATGATCTAAGGAATAAGAAAGCAGCTTATAATATACTTGGTGTTTAAAGAGAAACAGCAGTGTGAGTAGCGGTTGGGAGGAACACAGAAACTCAGACTCCTAAGTTTTTCCTGCCTGCAGCCTACTTTCTTATCTACAAAATGGGAATGAGAATAACTACAATGGTAGGTTATATTATTATGCAAAACATTTACACTTTTCAACCACCTTCATGGGAGTAATAAACTTTCCGACCCCAGTGATGTTGCATTTAGCTATGCCACTCAACTGGCCTCATGCCGGGCAGAGTGGACTTTACCACAATTTGGCTTTGAGCTTGGCCTTATAATTTGCATAGGGTGATGAGATAACAGTAGATATGATACAGCAACAATTTAAAGAACATTTTCATTGAGAAAATCATGCTTTAGCTATCCTACTGTTTAAGGAGGAGGAGAGGCTCCTGGGAGCAAACCTGGACTTGATCTGCAGATTGAAGCCAAGCCCAGACAATACCACCAACCTCCAGCTGACCCACAGATATGTCAGCAAGAGTAAATGTTATTAGAAGTCACTAAGTTTTAGGATGCTTTGTTACACAGCAATGACTAACTAATACACTTAGGTTATTATATGGATTAAATGAGGCTACATATACAAAGCACCTAATATAAGGCCCATCAACCTATGAGCACTCAATAAAAACTTTCCCCTATTATTATTGATGTTCACATTAGTATTAGGGTTAGATTTTTTTTTTCTTCAAATGTTGCTGGTAACTAGATGGGTATCCTATAGTCTTCTGGCTGGAGTCTTAAACTGGTGGAGAAATTCATGACGACACCAGTTCTCTTCACATTTCAAGGCAAGTTCCCCTCTGTCTTGCTCTAGCCTTCTAGTTCCTCCATATTCAGTGTGGAACACCAAAAAGGTGACAAAATTAGACATCACTCTGAGACTTTGTTTCTTTCAAAAAGATGTCTTTTCATTGCAACCAACAAAAATAGTGAGCTTTCCACGGGCCCTTTAGGGTGTGTGATGCTAAGCGCATGAAAGCTTGTGGTCTGAAGCTGGCTCTGCCACTGGTTTCCCTGTTGCTGAGGAACTTAACCTCCCTGCGTTGCACTTCCCTGATTTACATAATGGGGCTGATTATAATTGCCAACCTCACAGGATTGTTGTGCGAATTAACTAATGTTTGTAAAGTGCTTAGAGGTCCATAGATGAAAGGTGCTATATAAGCCTATTATTATGTCATCAAAAATGAAATTCCAATAAGATTACACTTTCATTTAAATTTCCATTAATTTTGTCATCATTCTAGATTAATTCTCACTGGTTTTCTAGAGCAAAAATAAATAAATAAATAGGAGGAAAAAAAGGTGACATACGAAAATACGAAGCATTCATATGGAAAGGAAATTAGCTAGAAAAAGCTAACACTTACAAGTGATTTTTAAATTATTATCCTTTAATGAGCCCTGATCATGTAATCAATATTATGTAAAATCTAGATATGGTCTCTGAGTTTACAAACTAAATTATGAACCTGACTAATTAAATAGCTAACATTTTCTATTTCAAGTGTGTAAAAATGAATGCTATATAAAGACCTATAACTCAACTCATTTTTAAATTGGACCCCTTGTTATAGGAAATAGCCTCAAAAGATTAAAAAAGATTATAAATGTGTATTATCATTTATAAAATTATCATGTAGTCTGCTTAATTCTATATTGGGTCTGTGTGAAGTAGCATTCATATTCTGACTTACTAAAGTGACCTGCAGGTAATTAGTACCTTAATGTTTGAGTATAAACCCTTTCATCAAACCAGTAAATGTTAGGTCATGAACATCTGGTTTAATGTCCTTATTTTACAGATAAGAAAACAGGAAGTCTGAATGTTTAAATAATTTACTCAAAGTCACAAAGCTAGAGGTTGCTATATCTGGCCTTCCTAGTCTCCCTCCAATGGCCTCTCCAGTACAGCAGCTACTTACTCCTACAAATAAAAGGAATAGTTACTTATTCCTGTTATAATACAGACTTTTTTTTTCATGTTTTTGGCATTAAGGGTACATTAGATGGACTTTTCCAAGCCTCATTGTTCATCGAAGTAAGTTGATTGTATTAATACCAGTAAAATGTCTGCATTCATTGGGTCACAATGCTGATTTAATAAAACAAGACATTATTCTGGGTGTCTGAAATACATAGAAATGAATCCTTTTTCCAGGACTGTTGATAAGAGATGGCAGATGGGGTATTGGAATCTGTTTTCTATTTTGGAAGTTTAGGGGTAGATTAAATGTTATCCAGTTCTCTTACTCTGAATGTCTTATGCATCTGAGATGCCAGGTTCATTACAGGCAGAGCGAGGTACTGGATCCTTTGCTCATAAGGAGAGTTCATTGGATTCCACTGAATTTTAATGGCAGTAGAAAGAGATGGATGCTATTGCTTTGTTTTCCATTAGGTAGATGCTATGTACAGATAATAAAGGAAAAGTCTATTTGGAGGCCTAATGCACACTTATTTCTTAGGTTGTATCATGCTGCTGATGTCTGAAGATGCAAATTTTCTTTTTTAAATTGGGAGTGAGAGTAGTGGTACCGAGTCCAACTAAACTTCACCGGGTTATGGATGGGGGAAATTATGTTTCATTTGATGACTGCAGTGATGCCAAAAGAAACCTGAAAGACAAATGCCTGCCTTAAATATTGAGACAGAGATAGATGGACTAAAAGAAACACTATAGGAAAACAGCAGCAGAGCCTTGACTTGCTGGGAATCTTATTCCTTCTCTAGTTTTGATTCATCTTTCCACTGCAGTGCCAATTTTACCCATGGATTCATTTTCTGTCTCCAAGATATTGAAAATATTGGTTGCTTAACATTATGGTGCAAATCATGGGAACTTATTAACTCGTTCATGCATTTATTCATTTTTTTTTTTTTTTGGCAACTCCTACTTTGTGAGAGGCATTGTGAGAGGTCTTATAGTGACAAATACTATTGCTAACTTTTACTTCATATTTCCCATGTATTATGTATTGTTCTATATGATACACACACACATATACAAGCACATGTTCATTTAATCCTCACTACAGTTCTATGACTTAATTACTATCCCCATTTTTACAGATGAGGAAAGTGAGATTTTGACTTGTCAAAGTCATTTTACTAGCCATGATTTTTTAAAAAATTTTTCTATAATGTTTTGACATCTCAAAAATATTGCTGGCTAGAGAAAGACTGCCTCTCTTAGGACTAGCCAATCCTCAGAGGTGGCAAAGGGCTCAGCCAGGAGCCTGACTTTTATATGCAAACCAGCCAATCCCAAGTTCTCCTCCCAACCACCTCCATTATCTAACTGTCACACACCAAGCCAATATTTCTCCTGCAACCAGTTATCACAGGGCCAGGTATGAGACCATCCCTATAGCCCTCAACCTACTGGAATTATTAAAATTTGCCAATTTAAAACTGTTCATTCTGCCCTGCCTTGCCTTTCCCATGGAAATCCAAATAATAGCTCTGACCTAGGTTTTCCTCTTGTTCCTCTTCTGCCTTCTGACTGAATTTAGTACTTCCTCCTGTGGCCTGGAGTAGTGTGTCACACCTCTTGTTTCTTTCAATGGCATCAATGTTTCCATGTCATCACTCAGTCACCTTTATAAATTGAGACCCAGGTACAATTCAATCATAAAGCTAGTAATGAGGAGGGGGAAACCTGGGACTCATTAGGCTGTGTGGCTCCAGTTTGTGCTCTTAACATATGTTCCATGCTGATATAAATAAGATACTCACTTTAAAGGGCTCAGTCCTGTGGGGAAACAGAGTCAAATGCAAACAATGATGGAAGTAGTATGTAAATACAATCATGAAAATGTCACCATTATAGCTAGCTCACTCAATAATATTGTCAATGTGAAAATGATGTATACTTTGGTTTAATTAGTATTCAGGGAGAATTTGTGTAAACTTGCTGCTTGGTTCAATCCAATACATATTTAAGCACCTACTGTGTGCAGGTGCTTTCTCAGTTACTGAAGATACAGAAAGGACCAGATATAGAACACATCCATAAATAGCCATGTGGAAGATACAGGCACCTGAACAAATAACCATAGTACTGTGCAATAGGTACAAAAACAGAAGAATGGCTGTGGGAGCTTAAGGGAAGGATAATGAACTCTGTTCCTAAGAAGAAGTTGGGGCAGGTGAGCTGTAAAATTACTGTGAAAAGTTAGAAATTGGAAAAGTGTTGTGGGAGATGGCACAAGACAAGAGTAGGGATACAGGGTGTAGAGTCTTGCTTAGTTGGACAGAATCAGCATGAGTTTTGAGACATGCCATTACGCTAGTTTGTGTCTTTGAAGCTTTGGTTGTTCTGAACATCAAAAATGAGACTGGATGAAATTCAGAAGTAAAAGCCGGGATCACAGACCTTACTGTATGGCGGTGAGGAGCGGATCGGAGTAGTCAAAAGGGTACCAATATTCCCAAACTCAGTAGATTGGAGCTCAAATCCTAGCTTTTAACTCACTAGTTATGTGTTTTGTGGTAACTTACTTAACCTCTCTGAGATTCAGTGGAAGTAATTCTAATTAACCAGGATGTGCAAAATGCCTAGTACACAGTTAAGGAATCAAAGGAAGTTTTTTTTTTTCTGTGTTCTAGACCCTACTAGTCCAAAGTAGTTCTGTACCTCTACAGATCCAGTCAAAAGATATGAAGATGTGTAGAACCCCTGGGAAGACTGCGTAAATTCTAAGAATATAACAAAGTCTATAGTAGCAAGACTTTACTTAGGTTTTTGTTAACACCCATCATAATATGAGAGTGATAAATAAGCTAAACCAATTTTCTGTCTTTCTGTTTTCCCTGACCAACTTTGTAGCATCACTCCTTTCTTGAATGAGACTTAATCTATGAGGAAGTTTGTGAATACTTGAACTACAAGAGGCTGGAGTATATTGGTGGAGCATTATTCATACAACACGGATTATAAGTGAAAAGCAGACTTATGTATCAAACTGTCAGTGACTTACTTCTACTTTTTAATAAGTGTTTTTGATTTGCTCTTTGTCAGCAAATGATGAGGCCCCAACATGTCTCTCATGTTTTTCTTGGTGGCTGTACCAGATTTTCCTAGAGGATGCAAATTCATCATTTTACGGATGTTTACTATGGGGCATGGTGTTTGTGGCACTCAGTATGTATATGTATATTTCAATGGTTTTGGTTCTAGGCTTGCCAACTCCTGACTAATGTATTTGAATTCAGCTCCTCTAGGCTTCCATCTTGTCAATATTAAGAAATGAATTAATCACTGAGTAATCTTTACCTTCAATGTAACACACTCCTATGTCATTCATCCATCATTTGATCTCATGTTATATACCTACAGAAGCTGACTTGTTGTAAATAAGTGGAGTGAATTCAACGACATCTTTTTCAATGCCACCTTAACAAGAGTTCCAATGGGAAAAATCTGCAGTCAGACTGTCTAAATTATATCCTGACTTCTTCAAAGGCTAGTATGGTGACTTCAAGATAAATAACAATTTCTCAGGACCTCAGTTTCTCCTCAACTATAATAGTGCCAGCCTCATAGATTCGTTGTAGTAGTTAAATGAGATAATGTTTAGCCCAGTGCCTGGTATGTAGTAGTAAGCACTCAAAAGATATTAGTTATTATTTTTTATTGACAAGGACAACTCAATGAAATTAAGTTGTCCATGCTGTCCAATTCAGCAGCCACTAACCACATGTGGTTATTTAAATCTAAAATCATTAAAATTAAATTTTAAAAAATCAGTTCCTTGGTTGCACTGGCCACATTTTAAGCTCTCAATAGCTACAAGTGGCTAGTGGTTACTAGGATTATGTAGACATGGAACATTTTCATGACCATAGAAAGTTCTGGTGGAGGACGCTAAAAATGACATTGCCAACAAACTCTAAAAATACCGTAAAATAAAAATGTGAAAGGCTCCACATACTTTATTTAAAAAAAACGTGCATTTGTGTGTTCTAGGGGAGCTTTAAACTGGAAATATCCCAAATACCCACCTACCGTATGTGCAAAGCATTTGAAACAATTAGCACATACACTGTTCCTTTTTCACATTGTATAGTGGTTGTTTCTCTGGCTCCCTCCTCCGTTTTCAATATCTTCCTGATGGAGTTACGTTCCATATGTAACATTGTTACAGGTGCAGAATTGATTCTTTCAATCCTGAAAGCAGTTGCACATGTGCAGCGATCGCTCGGAAGGCCAGCACACTATTACTGTGGACCCGGGCCTCTCTCACAGTCTGTGGGTCAACAGCATTCTTCTTTGCTTGCTAATGCTTTATTGTCTCTTAGTATACATTGGAATAATAATGGTAATTTATGCAGATATTTTGTATGCATAGCAAATAATGAGAAACACCTGCAGAAATTTCCCTCCTTCTCTGAGTTCAGCAACTAATTATATTTTTAAATAATGGCTACCATTGAACACAATTATCCAAATCACTTTAAGTAATGGAATCTTTTTAAGGTGTTTTTGAAAATTTTAGCACAGTTTTTAAACACTCATTTTTATTTAGAAGATGGGAGGAGGGAAAAAGGCTAGTGGATGGCTTACTTATCCCCAAAATGGTTTCTGCCAAGAATGGATCAGTCCTGGATTTTCCTCTGAACAGCTCTGGTCTGGCTCCCAAGGCGATGACCAGCTGATGAAAACTAAGTTTTCTATAGAGTTCAAGTTCACCTTGCTGAGTTTGGCAGCTTGTTTTCCCTGCCCCCTTCTCTCTTTCTTAATGCAATAGAAAATAATTAGATTATCTCTAAAATTCTCTTTTAAAAAGCACAAATTGCCACATGATTTTTCCTCCTGACAATCTAATAGTTTGAGTGAGAGAAACACTGACTGAGAAGTCAGAAGACCAATTTCTTTGTCCTTCTGAGTTTCAATTTCCTCTTCTGTACATTTGGAAGATTGAGACAGATACTTTCCAAAAGACTTTCTAAATCTAAAGAACCATAAGCCCATGATAGCCACAGGACTCTAAACTCTAGCCATCAGGAAATGAGTTCACCAAAGAGAATATGAAAATTAGAAATAATTGGCCAAGAGCAACACAGGTAAGAAATACATATTTCCTTCCCATTTCTAAACGTTAGGCTGTAGTCTTAATTTAAAAAGCATTCCAGAAACATTTGATATCTATCTATCTATCTATCTATCTATCTATCATCTATTATTTATCATCTATAATGACATGGTGGTTTGGGGGTTGAACATAGAACAATTTGGGAAATTTATATCTTCTTGGGCACTTTCATTGCTAGCATGTGTAAATGTGATCAATTCCACCTCCTAACATGTCTAAAACCTTTTTCCTATATGCCTGTAAGGAGTTATTGGTCTTTAGGAGGAAAAATACAACTCTTATATAAATAGTATCATTTTCTTTTAAATTTAAGTTCATTTGGCTAACTGAAATTCAGAGTGCTTCTTAAAAATGCTTAGGTTATAGGAATTCCTGATGGTAAGGAGTTTTCAATCTGGAGATGGAAGTAAGTTTAATGACAGCCAAATTCAAAATAAAATGATAAAATAATGCATAATGAGAACTTAGATCAGAGTTATTCACTTTGATATGAGAAATTAAGTTACTCATCTTTGATGAGGTCATATTTGACTAGGTCCCCGAGGGACAAAGTAGGCAAGGAAGTGAGTTCCAGATGCTGGTCTGTGGACTAGCACTACTCTAGATGGAAATTTAACTGATCTAATTGATGAAATATAAAAAAGAAAAATAAGAAAAGTGGAGTGATTGTTTTCTAAAGCTAAATATAGCCAACGTAGAAGAATAGTCTTTTCCTTTTCTGAGATAATGTTCTACCTCTTCCTTTGTTGTTAAGGTATCTTGTCTTTTATAAATGATGGTTAGGATATATGGTTATTTTTATTTTAAAGAACTTTTTTTTTGGCCAAATAAAGAGCTGGAAAATATATTTCAGCCCCAAATCTTGAATATTTTGTTTGATATTTTATTGGATTTCTAAATATAAAATCTGGGTGCCTCTGTGTTACAGTTACCTCTATTTCCTTATTCGTTTTGCAAATTTCCAAGGGTCTCTGTGTTTTCCTAAGAGAAGGGAGGTGAAGAGCCAAATGGCTTTTTACTTTGTATTTTTCCTATGGGAATGAATTGCACTTTAAATGAGAGAGAGAGAGAGAGAGAGAGAGAGAGAGAACAGGGAGGGATTAAAAGTTCAAGGGTACATATCCTATAAAAACCAGTTGATGGCAATTTAAAAAATATCCATGCGATGCTAGGGGGACCTTGTTGGTCATTATTTCATTCAATGTTTTATTGTTATAGTGAATAAAAGGGCAGAGAGAAAAGTCTAGGGAAAGCAATCGTAGGTGACTGGGCACTACTAACTCCCTGAAGAGTCACACTAGACCTGGGAGAGTGTGACAAAGGGAGGTGAAGGGAGCACCACCCAACCCCAGGGAACATGGAAAGGGATAGCAAAGAACCACTATGAATTAAAAAAAAAGTTCACTATTTGAAGAAAGCCATTCTTTCTAATTTTTTAGCATCAACTAAAAAGTTGATGCTAGTTCTTTTCTGAATATATAACCTTCTTCTGTTATGTGAGCTTCTTATATGACTCACACTGCAGGTGGATAGTTAAAAATTAAGTGCCTGTGCTCTTCTACACAAAATAGAGGCTGATCAGTTAAGTATGCGGAGGTGGCCTGTGGTGTCCTTTCTGCCTTGGCAATGAAGTGAAGAGATTTTTAGCTTGGTGCCTGAGCTTGGGGTGGGGGGGGGAGGGAGAGGGAAAGAGGAGTTGGAAATAGAAGAATGAGTAACATGTTGTTAGTTATGTGATCTCTGTGATCTCACCTCTTGGCCACTAGATCTCTTTTGACCACCCTCCCCAGGATACCCAGAAAGTGTCCATTTCCATCCTGAACCTCAGTTCCCATGTTAAGCTCCTAAATAAATAAACTCTTTGGTGAATGAGCAAAATTGTGTCTTGAAAATGGCTTGACAAATACAAATGCTTGCATTCCTTGAAAAGGATCCTTAGAGTAAAATTGAAAGATGGAGTTTTTATTACTCAGGATTTTGAAGTATACTAACAAACATCACATCCGTCTCGCGTGGATGGCTGCAATCCTTCCTAGACTTATGGTCACATGACCGCCAGGGCAGCTTCTTGTCTCCGTGGCTAACAACACTTTGCTTTTACATTAAACATGATCTTAAGAAAAAAATCTACTTAAGGGACATCTCCTGGCTGTTGCTGTTCTGAACATGGCTTAACACGGAAAGAAAGCATTTGTGAGCTGTTTACAGTTGCTGTGTCAGAAGAACACTCTTTATCACAGTAATTTGGAAGGTGTACGAAGAAGCCCCTGGGGAAATGTGACTTAGAATAAATCTTTGAAATGTATATCAAAGGTGCTGGGAAAGACCATCTTTGACCAGCGATTCAGTGTAAGATTTTCTTCCTTTCTCCGATGAACTTTGAGGATAAAATGCCTGAAACAAGCATAGTCTAGATTTAATTCTACACTCGTAATGTTCCCTCAGGATAGAATATTGTTCATAGAGAAGTTCCAAATCCATTTCTGAAGACTTCAATGAAAGAATACACTGCATTTTTCCAACATGCACATTAACCTCTTCAAAATTGTCCTGAAATATGAATTCTATATCCCAAAGGAGAGGTTTAGTTTTCTTCCTAATACTGCCAAAAGTAAACATCAGGCTCCTTGGCTGTTCTTTCTCAATAAATTCCAAAACTTGTACCTGGTTGAAAATAGGTAAGAAAGTTCTGCGAGGCCTGGGAAGGCCTCCAAGTACAATCTGCAAGTATCTTAATATGTATGTTTCATAGTAATCCATTTGAATGGCACAAGACATTTTTACGTCCTCACTTTCTCAAATAGCAGTACTCAAGTATTGCCACAAGGGGGAACCATTGTTTAAATGTTGGAAGGCTTGGGTCTTGAGGCATACGTCCAGCTCAAATCTCTCTTGAACATAAGAACCTGGTCAAAAGGGTTGAACAAAAAAGTAAAGCGACAGATGCAATCATTGCTGCAGTCCTATTTTTGATGGCTAAAGTAGTTCAGCTTTTAAACGTTTAAATAATGAGAGGTGTTCTTAAGGTCGTAGCCTGGCTAACAGAAACCAAAGACGAGAGTCAATCACCTAATCGAAAGATACATAATAAAGAAAGCACTGACGGATCTTAATGTTTTCATTGGTTTTAGTTTGCTTAAGAATGGGCAAACATTTTTTGATGCAAAAAGAAAATATTGAAATATAAGGAAACAGAGACAAATCCAAACCCTTAGCTAAAAGTGTTGTCTATCAAATAGCAAATGGTAACAGCGATCGGGAACTAGAGAAGGGGAACATATGTTGTAAAGAATTGTTGCTTTCAGCCTTTGGAACCAGAACAGTTGTGAAATCCAGATTAATGTGATAAAAGACATATAGTGTAGCCTCTGAGAGGTCGCATGGCACCAGACTGGCACAGGTCCAGTTTCTGCACCAACAGAACTACAAAACAAACTGGAAAATATCTGATGCCAGTAGGGCTTTTATAGGAAACCAGATGATGGCTGAGATTATTAATCTTGACAGTTTCCTGATTTATTAGGACGTCGTCATCCTCTTCTTTTGTATAATTTGGCAAATGATCACAGTATTGAACTTAGTGGAGGCAGAGCTAAGGGTCCCCCCTCCTCTAACTGCGGCAGCAGGTATTAAGCAATAGGCTTGGGCTTCGGCAAGCGGTGGATAAAATGAATTTTTAGGTACATTCTGTCATTTGAGGGACCCTAAATTGGTGTTTTCTTATGACTGTCAACCCAGATACAGCTATGTAACTAAAATGCATTAATTATCTCTCAGAGAAATAAACCTTCTGTTTATTTGATAAATCCATAGCAAGGGTGACTAAATTTAAAACCAAAGTCTCTAGTGGTCAGGAATTATTATTGTTTATCATTCCGGCAAGGATAGACAAAGGAAACAATTAGAAAATAGTAGTAATCTTAAAAGCCATTCCTCAAAATCAGTATACTCTGCAAGACAAAAATGTATGAAATTTCTCACTGTGAATTGTTCATGCAAAACCAATAAAACAATCTTGGGTGACTTCATAGTACACTCAAAAATAGAAAGCATTTGATGTATTTTATTAGTGATCTCCTTCACCGTAACATTTTTTACATTCTATTTTTCGTAATCTCTTGCATTTAAAATAACTTCAACAGAAATTAAACCTCAATAAAAATGTATCAAACTAAAGATATCGCCAACAAAATGATGTTATCCTTAAGACAGTCTTATCAAAATATAAAATCCCAAACTTAAAATGCTATAATTGAACACTTTTTGTATTAAGAAAAACCATGTCTGCACCTATGTTTCAAGACTGACATATTGTGCAATAAACAGCAATCAGCCTAAAGATGCTATATTAAACAAACCAAGTTTTGTTTTGCTAAACTAAGCAAAATTAGTTGAATGCCCTAAGTAATAGTTGCTGGTATTTTTTTTCTAAATTATTTCTCCACTTGTTTTTGTGTCTATGCATAAATTAAAAATCTGCTGAAATTTATTATTCATCTGAGATGTAATTAATATGCAAAATTATGCAAATTAAGATGCAATTAGGCTTCAATTCTCTAGTGGAATTTTCCATTATAATTTAATACAAAGTAATAGAGTAATTGGTGTCACGTGTAATTACGGTTACTCACGTGTACTTGCAGACGTGCAAATGATGTGGTATATGTTAGTTATCCTATGCAAATGGCTCATGCAATCTCTTAATACTGGGAATGAAATAAACAAAGATGGTCTTCAAAAAAAAGGGTGAGAGGGACCCCTCTTTCTTCTCATGTTTTGCCATTTTGAAGAACTATATGAATAATTGTAACTCATTTCCCTGTATTTATTTCTAAGAATTTTAAACTTGGTTTTATACAGCGCATTGTTTATTACTTTAGAGAAATTATTTCTCATAGAAAAGAATCTTTAAACAGAGACCTAACAATGATTCAGATGCCACATGGATGCATGCAGTATGAGAGCAAGTGAACCAAAGGGCTGTCTAACCGGGCAGAGGCTGTTTTTGCATCCGGCTCAAAAGGTCATGTCTCTAAAAGAAAAACATGGCCGTTTTTGCCGAAGAAATCATTGTAACAGTGTTGTGTTATTTCCCAATTACAGAGTTGACCAATTTGCCTTTCAATCTCTTTAGAAGCCAAACAGTTGGCTATTCCAAATCAAAATTTCTTGCCTCTTACTTTTCAGAATCCTACTAGAATTCTGTCATTTCTTTCTGACTGAATAAAGCACTGAACAAATTAAGCCATATCTTTTTCTCTGTCACTAACTCTGCCATTTGGTTCAAGGGACTCAGTGACTAAACTATCGAATGTCTCATTGTGTCTCCCTGGGGAAATGAAAAGAAAGAGTCTCCCATGAGCTTGTCCTGAGCCTGGAGCTGGAGCTTATAATTTCTCCATGAGAAATGATTACCGCTTGTTTTAAAACACCCATGCTGTGTTGAATTCTGCACAGAAAACATTATGATCTCGACACTTTCCTTCTCATAACTGAAGCACACACTTTAAGACGAGTATTTTATATTCTCAGCTCCAATTAACCTGAAGTGTTTCTCTTCCCTATGTCTCCCCCACATCCCCACCTCCTTCACCTGAGTATATCCTTCCACCCTTTTGTAACAGATAGATTTTATTTTTCCCTGTGTAGGGGATGTGTGATGTACTTTATTGTAATTAACAGGAGTGGGCACCATCAGAAAGGAGAAGGCATGTTATAGAATAATGGATAAACAGCTTCACCCTTTTCCCACTACGTTCTCACTTTTTATCCCTTTTCCTCCACCTCCTCAGGCTGGTTATTTGAAAAAAAAAAAAAAACAGGCATAAATAAGAGAAAATAAAAGCTACCATTAGTTTCTCCTGCTGCACCCTTTCACAGCCCCACCCGTTCATCCATATGCGGCTTTCCATTCATTCCAATAATAATACCAATTACTATGCAGGCAGGGCCGTTCTTTTTCACATTTGCAGCTCACTGTGGACATTTATGCTACACTCTGAGCAACACTCATATCTTAAACAACATCGATTATACAGCTGTTGTACAATCATTGTGAATGAAATATACAATGCCCCGTTCGGCTTGCAGAGTCATTTATAATTTTGGGAGGTGGGCTAGGAGAGGGGTGGACCTCACTCTGCCTAATTTCTCTCTGGCACTGGCCTCATTCTTTAAGCTCTGACACATCTGGAGAATTTGGGTGGGGAAGGGGCCAGACTGACGTAATTAAGAACCAAAAGGCTGAGACAACCGTTGTTTTTCTCTCCTGCGAGGGACTTTTGGATTGAGGCTAAATGGAAAAATGGCATCCCTGAGACCTCAGTATCACAAACAGTGACTCTTCATGAACTCACTGTGGCCAAACGCCCTAGGACAGACAGAATAACTTTGACCCAAGCTGTCTGAGACCACCGGACCAGAATGTCCAAGTCTGGCATGTGTTGTCCCCACTATTTTCTCTCTTTCTCAATCAAGTTTTCCCATCCTTTCTCATCTTCAACAGGTTATATTTGTGACCAGTATTATAGGTCTCTTAGTTTTACCTTCCTGAGAAACTTTACAGGTTCAATCTGCCCTCCTCACAGAGACCCAGTCCATGAATCCTCTATGCTCCCTCTTCCTCCAGCTTTGACTCTGCCAACCCCCTGACTCCGATAGACTGAGTGGACGTAAACATGACATTCTACAGGTAACACCTGTACTGTCCATGTACTGTCACAGGCAATCAATTTAACTCAGATGATACCTCTTTTACAGATAAAAAAATTAATGTCTTAAGGAAGGCCCTATAGGAAATGCATGATGAAACTGAGACTTCAGAAAAAATGCTCACTTTTCCCTTTAAATAGTTTTCATTTATCTTTATTTATTAAATGCTTTGATATTGCTTTGTATTCTAAGAGCTTTGAAAAGACTCTCTGGGATAAAATTTAATACACTCTATTTTTTTCCTTTTCTTTCTTTCTTTTTTTTTTTACACTTTTTAATGCATAGGAAAATATCTTACAATCAATGACATTTTGACAGTCACCCTTAACCAAACAACAGTTATTATGTAGCTGCCAATGTTTGTATCTACACAAACTTTTTTGTTGATCCTAGTAAATGACTGAACAAATGAAATCCTTTGAATATTTAGCCAACAATTTTTAACTTAAGGACCATTTTAAAAAAAGAATCCAAGGTCTTTTTGTTATCTAGAAAATTGTTCATTTGATATCTTCTCGTGAGACCAAGAAAGTGTCAACATGAAAACTCTCACTGAGTGTCAGCGGCTTGGAAGGAATTCCTGGAGACATCGGCAGAGCACTCTTTTAAGAAATGCTGCATCACCAGTGCTCTTAATAGTACCAAGAATGATACTGTGTGGGAAAAACAGAGTCGAAAATTAATTCATAGTTGTCAGAATCATAATGTAGAAAGGTTTTAAGAATATCAAACCAAATTGTTTCACTTACATTTCCTTTACATATGTGCTCAAGAGTACTAAATGATAAAAATCTATGTCGAAATAACACTAAAAGAGCTCTTTCAATAATTATAAAACAACAATTCCAAGTGATAAGAAAGCATTATGTTATAGCTTAATTATCAGCCATCTTTTCTTTCTTAGGGATGCATAAAATAATGGCTCATCGTACATTCAGTTTTGTCTTTGAAACAAGAAAATATATTAATACCTCATTTGATCCTCATAGACATTCTATGAGATCGGTGCTATTAGTCTCATTGTGTAGGCTAAGGACTGAGTTACAGGAGTAACTTGTGCAAGGTTACATATCTAGCAAGATGTGGAGCATGGATTTGAATGCAGGTTATTTACCTCAGTTTTATGCTTAACCTAGGTTAGATCTAGCCTATAGACAGGATTTGCTAGGTTTAAACATTAATATATTTTTTTATGGTTTTTTAAATTTTATTATTAGTTTCAAGTATACAGTACATTGGTTAGATATTTGTGTAGTTTATGAAACGATCCCCCTGCTTGCTCTTTCTCTCCTCTGGCTTGACACTTAGCCATTACATGACTGCTGACTGCATTCCTTACGCCTTGCTCCCCATCCCGGTGACCATCTATCAACTACTAATTTGTGCTTTTTTAACCCTTCGCTGCTTTCTCTCAGCCCCCAACCCACCTCCCTTCTGGCTGTCACCAGATTGTCTTCTATATATGCGAGTCTGTTTTCGATTACATACATTAATTTTTTAATTTTTTTTTTTTTGGTTTTGTTGTTATAGACATTTAAAATTTGGAAATTGTCATAAGAATTTGAATTTCCAGTTTTTCAGGTAAATGAAATCTGGCAATATTGGGTGCCTTTATTCTCACTTGATGACAACTGGCTTGAGGTATTTGCTGCTTCCTCATACTGGGGCATATGCTCTCCAGCTGACACTGTGCCTGCTTCATTTATTTCCCTCATTTCCTTCTTTCCTGAGGGATTTGATGTAATGTCAGCTGTGCTACTGTATTAACACTGGGGACATCCTCGATGACCTTTCTTATGAACTACTGTTCCCACCCCAGTCTCTCTCCCCATGATTATTCTATACAACATAAGTGAAATCAGGCCAAAACAGGTCAAAACACCTCTGGCCCAAAGTTGTAAAATACAAATCTTTGTGTTTGGCTATGGTAGCAGAGTTTGATCAGAGAAGCCAGTTCAGTAGGAGGTGATATCCAGTAATGGGCTTACCATATGGTTTTTACCATGTACAATTTAGGTTGCTGGTGAAACAGTTTACGTAGGGCCATTGCCTTTGCATCTAGTTCTGGACCTGACATCAACAAGTATGACAGTGAAGAAGGAAAGGTGATTGTGAGACATGGAGGAAGGCAAGGGCAAGCTGGAATCCATGAAGACAACATGGCACCCATGGAGGTGTCATAACACCACCAAGCCTCCAACCTGGCTAATGTGAAGCCAGCCCATTATGGAAGTATATAGAATCCTGGCCCAGAAGTCCGAGAAACCAGAGTAGGACGCTTTGGGGAGATAGAGGAGGTTGCTGCCAACAGGTGAGCCAGTGCATCTGTGACAGCATGTGTGAGCTGCAACTATTCCTGACCCTACATCAACCTTTCAACATAAGCACCACTGCTGCTTCACTTATGCATTCCCCACCCCATGAAGAATTTTCTGGTGACCAGCTGTAGCCTGGAGCCTTAAAAAGAAGAGGAGTCTGGGAAACATAGTTCCAGCTTAGCTAAGTTAACATGGCACAAAACCACAATGGCCAAAAGTCAAGAAATCTAAGCTCTTGTCTAAATAGCTTCAGTTTTCCATCTTTAAGTTAACTGAAGGATCAGAAACATGCCAAGAACCTGTGGCATTTGGGTCATGAGATATTCATAACCATGGTGCCTCCTTATTGTCTGCTATTCTTGCATAAAGACTAAATGACTCATTTTGTAAATCCAGCTTCCATCTGGGCTATCACAAACAAGTATCTCTTCTTCCTGGATCAATTCCACCTTAATCTAGTTCCAGTGTTCTGCTGTACTGACTCATGTGAATTCTAGGCCCACCTCCTTGGAGTAAGGATGCTTCCAACCACACAGCAGCAATTCTGATATTACTGTTGCCACAGCCTGTTCTGTTCTCAGGCCTGGCTCTCATTTCAAGATTCTCTGGAAGAAAGAACTGCAGAATCTCACGTTGTGCACCGCATGGGTCATGTAAAATCCTACCCATTGACTGGTGACCAACATGCACCAGCTCTGATGTGACTGCTTGCACAGAGGCTTACAGGGCAGGCAAGAAGCAGAAGCACCTACCTCAGGATTGTCCTCCTCTGTCGGGGCCCACACTGCCTTATGTGGGCTTTCATTTTTATAGCTTCCTAGATTATACTCACATGCACAGGCACCCTTTCTCAGGATACCGTGTCTTACAAAGTCTGGTTTAGATGACATTTCTAACCTCACTGTCATAGTATGCCAAACCCCAGCCAGGGTCAACAGCCAAGACCCACCTCTTCCTTTATGATAAAATTCACTTTAGGGACTCAGAGTGTCTTCTGCTGCTGACCAACCTCATTTGGGGCCATCTTGATTCATCAACCATTTTAAAATATTGAACCTCAAAGAGGAGAACACTTCAACCTTTTCTCCTCTATGGTCTCATTTGTTTCTTAAATAAACCTGCCTACTTCTTACCAGTTTACTATGTTAAGAAGTTTTAAGCTATTATACTCAGTCTTAGCCCGAGATCCTCCCTAATGCGATGCGAGAGAACAAGAGCGAGGGGCCAGCAGAGTGAAGTAGAAAGTCAAAACAGTTAAGGTGAGGGGACCTGATCAAGTTATCTGTGACTATGTGGCTGCTTCTCATCCTATGGGACTTCCTGAGAAAGCTTATCAAATGCATCTTGGACCTATCTGTCCAGGGCATGGAAAAGGGAATTATTTATGTATTCATCCCTGATTCATTCACACTTCTGGGCTCTGAGTGGGATACTGTAGTTTTCCCATGTTGCAGCATCAGAGAATCCCAGGACATGAAGTGAGCCATCCATGACATAGCCCTGAAATAAGGCTGCATCTGAGCGAAGCTAATCCAAGTTTATGTGAGACAGGTTTTTGCAGCAATAGCTAGAAAAAGAAGTCTGGCAGAGCAGCATTAAGCACAATACAAGAGAGATCAAGTACAGTCCACTCTTGAAATACCTAGATTCGCTCATACCTTCCATTAAGCTGTGTCCATTGACCTGGTTATGGGAGACTATGGTCTTCCTAAAATTCAAGGAGACTTACTCATTTTTATGGGGAAGTAAGGTGTACCAAGACATCACAATTTCATAGAGAAAACATCAGGCTTTCCTTTGTGATCGTCCCACTAGATCAGACATGAATAAAGCACCAATGTCTGGTCATTCTTTCCTTCCTGGGCATATGAAAGTCAGTGTTCCCCAGTATTCTTGCAGTAAGGCAAGGCCATGTGACTAATTATGGCCAATGAAACAAGCAGAACTGACTAGTGTTCTTCCCAAGTGGAGGCAGAGAGAAAAGCCCCTACACAATTATCCAGTCTCTTTCATTTCTCCTGGAGTTGGAATCATGGAAGCCATTTGTTGAGATGAGAGAACAACAACAGCCTGAACCACTGAGTCTTCACATGGGGGACAGAATCCCCTGAGAGTTATCCAGCATATAACAGACTCTACAAGCACAAGTGGTAAACTTTATGTGTTTAGCTGCTGAGATTTGAGGCTGTGTATTATAATATCATAACATAGTCAGTCTAAAATACCCTTAAACTCTTATGAATTCCCTATAATCAAAAGTCAAGATAATTGTTACAACTTCATTGTTATAAATCATTTATAATATGCTATAAGTTTAATTAGTGCTTAGGAGTGATTAAATTCCTAAGTGAGGAAATGCACTAACATTCAGAACGGATAGAAAACTTTCTGGAATTGGGAAGTTTTTGTTGAGATTCTAATACTTACCACAATATGATGTCTCTTGATGAGTTTTATGAAGACCTTGATATGGTTATAGGCATGGAATCTCCAAATTTACCTTTACACAACCTTACTCCTGACTTAATCAAATTACACATATTTTCCAAGGGATAAACTTTTGAATTGTAGAGGCTTCTCAAAGCCCACATTTGCAATGATGTTACCATACTTCATTGTTATGTTCCAGAATTGCAGTTGTTAAATAGGTGATGTTTATTGAATTAAGTCAAATTGAACAAATATGAATTGCAGGAGTAGGAAACAGATGATATGATCATTGTGCTGGGGAATTTATACTATTATGAGATGGCTAATATTACTCCCTTTTAGCAGATGAAGAAATTAAAGTTTAGAAAGATTAGGTAGGTTGCCAAATGTCATACAAAGAGTAGTTGATGTTGAAGTTCATAAATTCTGATATATGAGATAAAGCCTATGTTCTTCGCACAATGTCATAATACTACCTTGAGTTGAAATAAGTATAAATTGAGTCAAAGTGAATTGAATTGAACTATATTGAACTGAACTGGAAAATCCATCACAATGCAGAGATGCGGGGCTCAAGACTCTGTAGTACTCTTGTTAAGTATGATATATCATTACAACCAATCATCATATGCCTATTTCCTAAGGGTGATTCTTTAAAATATTGAACTCTTAATATGTTTTTAATCTACTTTTATTAATAAAAGTTTTAGCTAATAAAAAAGTTTTGAGCCAAACTCTTGGGTGATTTATATTGCCATAATAACACCTATCTCTTTCTTTGTGATAATGATGTCCTTGGTGTCAGAGTACAGGAAAGAGACCTGATTAGCACTGGTTCATAATATTTCTGGTCACCTTTACCTGTCCACATGGGGTAAAACTCTTGGGAATGATAATCACAATAGGAATTCACTAGTACATCAACTACCAAAAGAAGCTCAGAGGCAGGTTTTATAACTGGTTTTTAAGTCATCTCACATTTTGAGCCAACAGATTTAAGGGAAAAGCAGCACCTTGAGCTCATATCACTGTGGCATGCTACTTACAAACTGTTTTTGAAATAAATCAGGTTCCACTGCCTTATTTCTCAAAGGAGGAAGCAATGCTAATATTTGGAACTGATCTTACAGTTTATAGTTTATACAGAGTATTCACATACCCATGATCTCATCTATTGTGTCTTAGCCCTGTTTTTCATTGAACTTAACAAATATATATTGTTCAATGCCCAATAGACATTGTACTGAGAACTTTGGGTTGGCATGACAAAAAGAGGGTGTGACATATTTAATAAATGTTGAATTGCTCTCAACTTGCAGACATTCTAATAACAAAGAAAAACAGTTGCCGATATAGAGTAGGAAGTGACAAGTGTCTATGAGCGGTTCTAATAATTTTCTAGAAGAGTTCATGTAGGAGTGATTACATTTACCTTAGTGAAGAGAAAGGTTCTCAAGAATGTCTAAGAGGAGGGGCACTTGAATAGATTTTTAAATAGGCAGGCTTTGAATATGTAGACCTGGATTATATAAAGCAGAGGAAATTGTTCTAGACAAGGACAGAAGGCAGAAAATATAAGACATGGAAAACAGTGAGGACTCTTTCCTTAATTCTCAGTCACATTATCTTTTTATATTTTAATGTATAGAATACCATATCTTAGAGTCAATTTCAAGAGAAACTTACTGTTCATTAGGCTATGGAGTAAGATGTGTATTAAACGAATGATGGACTCTTCAATCAATGGTGTCTCATAGTCAAGGACTTATTATAACTCATTTTGGCAAAGTCAAGGGTGAATGAAGACGAGCAGAAGAAGCTTAGATTCAAAATTTAAGTTGTAGAGAGATCATAAAAGACCTTAAATAACAGATTAAAATTGCTGAGACTTGGTTATATGGGCAATCAGGAGCCATTAAAAGTTTTTTTTGTTTTTGTTTTTGTTTTTTTTTGTTTTTTTGTAAGAATTAATAGGATGAGAATAATGTTTAGGAAGTTAACTTGACACCAATATGTAGATAGGATGAAAGTAGAAAGGCAAAAGGGGAGTAAAATACTGAGAGGTGATTAAAATAGTTAAGAAGAGAAACAATACAAAGCATTGAATTAGTTACTGAATAATAAATCGCCTCCAAAATTTAGTGGCTTAAAACAACAACCATTTATTTATTTTATAATTATACAGATTGGCAGTTAGGGCTGGGTCTATTAGGGCTGTTCTGGTCTCAGCTGGTCTTATTCATGTACCTATAGTCAATTATCAGAGCTGTTGGTCTAGGATGCCTTCAATTGGAATGGCGCATCCCTCCTCCATGTGCTTTTTCATCATCCACCAGGCTAGCTCAGGCTTGATTGCGTGAAGGCTGGGAAGAGTTCCTGCAGAGAGAGCAGAGGTGTCAAGGACACTTGAAACCTAGGCTTGCAACTGTCACCTCACTAACACTTTGTTCCATTAGTCCAAGCAAGTCACAAGGTCAGACCAAGTACAAAGGGAGGGAAAGCAGAGTTCACCTTTTGATTCAAGTAGCTGCAAAGTCACATTACAAAAATACATGAATAAAAGGGAGGGAGGAAAATAATTATGGCCATTTTTTTATGGCCATCTGCCATAGTCCCCAATTTATTTTCTTTAATATTATTTTTATATTTTTATCACTATATGAAAGATATAGAAAAATAGGCCATTTTCCTGGATCATATATTATTATAATTTCTATGTAATTGTCACCATCCTTGTTCAAAAGAAGCATAGCAATATTGTTTTTTCTTTAGTTTAAAAATTACCAATTCTGTCTGATGTTTTAGTTTTAGTCTATTAATCTTGAAACACTTGCAGTGTCTTATACCATATTTAATAATAATAATTAATGTAACTTTATGACTAAATTTGCTTTTTTATTCTTCTATGTTCAAATTACATTACAATAAACACATTATACTAGGCTTAGTAAGTGAAAAATATAAACCAATGGAGGCCTATGAAAGGTATTACAACATATTGTTAGAAAAACATTTGGTTCTTAAAATATTGAATTTGCTATTAATCCAGAATTTCACCGACATGCTCGTTTAGGAATTTTTTTCAATCTTTCTCATTTCATTGGTAGGTCTGTTTTTAAAGATCTTGAGAAGTCAAGGAAACCTTTCTGATACATTTATGGACTAGGAGGGGCAGAATAAAACATAACTGGGTATCTAGAGACTATTTCTCTTCAATGTCAACCCCTCAAATTATGTTGTTCTTCTATATCTATTTTACATAAATGACTCTGGTTTTCATCCAGTTGCTTTCTTGAAATTTAAAAATTTACAAAAATATTGTTAGATAAAAATATATGGAATCCCATTTCATGAGATCACATAATCTCATTTTCTAAATAATTATTGAACCTGTTTCTCCTCTTCATAGCTACTGCCATTTCTCTAGCTAGAAGGTCATCAATCCTTTTCTGTACAAGTAAGTAGTCTCTTAACTGGCTTATCTGGTTCCAGTTTTTCCTGTTTTGCCATGCAGCCTTTTGCTCCTGAGTGTACTTTTAGTAAAGTATTAGTCTGGCTGTGTTCGTTAAGGAAAAAGTTCAAATAAGTTGGAAAATTCTACAGACCATGCTTGTAGAGTCACAAAATTTGTCCTCATATAAAAAGATTTGAGAAGTCCTGAGTAACATGAAGATAGTAATGTGCTTTTCTCTTCTGTATTGCCCATGATTACAAGCCTGTTTAACCTGAAGCATCAAGTCCATTAGGGAAAATTAGGATAATTACAGTAGAAATTTGAAGAAACAGAGTCAATACTCAACAAATTCCAAAAGAGGACTTGTGAAGACCAAGGCTAGAAAAATTCTTGAAATCCCAGCTTTATTGAGAGAGAATGGATTTTTAAATTCCAAAAGGTCTTTTAGTATTGGTGGTATAGTGGTTAGCGTAGCTGCCTTCTAAAGATCTGTTACATATTACACTTAGGCTTAGTGGATACACAGATCATTAAATTTTACCAAAAAAAAAAATGTTGAGAGGTTAATCAGAGAGGAGTGGTATGTAAGAGTGCCCACCAGACAGAGAAAGGAACATGATACTTTTCATGAGGGGAAAAGAAGATCTTGGGGAAGAATAGGTAGAAGGTAAAGAAGTAGCCTGGATCTTTTACGGACCCAGTACCCCCACTTCATGGGCCTTTATCCAAGGGGTACCAAAGAGGTGAGATGAAGACCACAAGCAGGTTGAAGGGAAAGTTGAAATGCAAGAGTGTATGCACTCTTCTTATCAGTTGTAACTGAAAACACACTGACTTGCAAGATCCTCTCTTGAGCCAATATAAGCTGACTATAGTGGAACAGAAAAGATTTCACACACATTTAGGCTGAAAAACAGCAGGGAATTTTGCCAGTGGAATCTTCCTTGACAGATGTGTGACATGGAAGGAATTCAAAATTTCTCTTATGCTACTATTGGGGCAATTGAAAATAGTTGAAGAATGAGACGGTGGATGTGCTATCAGTCACCTTAGTAAATGGGAAGGTGATCCTATATGAAAAACAGTAAAGCAGGGTGAAGTTGTAGTTGCAGAGGATTTAGCATATCAGTGGGAGCCAAGGAGAAGTAGACATTGGAAGTGAGGATGAGTATAATTGGTTTCTCACACCTTTGGTTCTGCTGAGAGAATAGGCAATGAGCTACACCTATTACAGTGATTGGAGAACCAGACACAGAAAAAAAAATTCACTGTCCAAAGTTAGGTGAGACAAGATAGGCCTCAATCAGAGTTCAACAAGTGAAAGGCATTAATCCTCATTCCAGACACCATTTTAAAGAGGAAATTGCGGGAGACCATTTAGAGGAAAAATTGTTTGAAAGAGAGTTTAAACTTTAAATTGAGAGAACATTTATCTAAGTGAGAAGATCTTAAACTGGAAAAGATTGAGTTACCTATAACTGAAAAGTTTACATTATTATTTTTTACCCATCATTAGAAATGGAGATTATTAAGGAACTAGTTACATAGAAATATCATAGAATTTTATGCATGTGAGTTGTACCAATAAGTTGTCTATTTTATTAGATAGTTAAATCTTATTCCTCTTTTAATCCAGAATTCCCCAAATATATCAAAAATATATTTTAAAAAGTTAACATTATAACTTTTCTTAGAGCAAGTATTCGACAGAATATCCTCTGGGAAATAAGGTCCTATGCTCTTAGAGTTATCTCTTAAAACAATCTTATTTTTTCTTTTAAACTCATGTTTTTGAAAAAGCTTTTTGAAATTCTGACACGTTTGAGGCATTATGCTAGGTTACTGGACTAGAATGATGACTCAATCATAAGTTCTGACCTCAAGGAAGCCACAGATTTGCAAAGGAATATGTGTTTGTTTCAATGACATATATATTCATTTTAGAACAGAGCAGAGATGACTAGTGTGAATCCTGTATAAGGATTACATAAAAATTTATGAGAGGTTCCACATTTTTCTCTTTAAGAGAATGATCAAGGCAAAAATACTCTCACTGTTTCTATTCTGCATTGTAGCAGAAGTTTAAAAAGGTGCAAAAAGGCAAAAAAAAAGAGAGAAAGATTAGAGAGGAAGAATTGAAACTGTTAATATTGACAGATGGCATGATTATCTATTTAGTGAATCTTAAAGAAAATAATATAATATAGGAGGGCCAATATTCTCTGACTTCGAGTCTTACTATGAAGCTACATTAATCAAGACAGTGTGGTATTTGTGAGATGATAGTTAAATAAAACTGAATAGAGAGTTCAAAAATACACCCACACTTACACAGTCAATTGATTTTTGATAGGAGCACTAAAGGACTTCAATAAATAGTGCTTCAACAACTAGAAATCCACATGGAAAAAATGAACTTGGTCTCTATATCATGTCACAAGTTAATTTAATATGGATCACAGACTAATTTTAAACATCTAAGCTTATAAAGCCCATATAAGAAACCTAAGAAAATAGCTTTATGACCTGAAAGTAGCCTACGAGAAATCATTCGCAAAACATATATCTGGTAAAGGAAAAGAACTTGTATTCTACAATTCAATAATGAAAAGACAAACAATTCAATGAAAAAAAAGACATGAATAGAGACTTCACAAAGGAAGAAATATATATGGCCAATACGTAAAAGAAAAAGAGAATTCAACATCATTAGTCTGCAGGAAAATTCAATTAAATCAAAGAGGTACCACTCCACACTTAGCAGAATGGCTAAGTTTAAAAAGACCAATAACACTAAAGTTTGTCAAAAATATGAAGCAAGCAGTAATACAGAGTGTAATATAGTACAATCAATTTGCAAAACTTTTTTTTTTTAAGTTGAGCATATATCCCCCGTATGATCTAAACACTCCTAGAGATTTGTTTAAGAGAAAGGAGACTATATTTCCACACAAGTCTTTATGGAAAGTGTTCATAGCAGATTTATTCATAACAGTTCAGAGCAGGAAACAACCCAAATGTCTATTAACAAAAGACTAGGTGGATAATTTTGATATATTTATACAAGGGAATAAAAATAAGCAGTAAAAATGAAGAAAAAAAACTACTGACTCATATAACAACATGGATGAATCTTTTAGGCAATATATTGAACGAATGAAGCCAGACACACACACGAATTTCTAGGAGAGGAAACACTAATCTATTAGGGCTGGGAATTTACCAGAAAGAGGCAAGAGAAAACTTTCTACAATGATGGCAGCTTCTATGTCTTAATAGCAGAATGATTTACATAGGTACAGGCATATCAAAATTTATTAAATTATACATTTCAGATTTGTACTGTATATGAATTTTACTCTCCGAAAACAAAGATTTAACTCACTTAGTAGGAATGATTTTAACAATGGTATAGACAACTAATTCTGAAATGTTCTGTCATTGCCCAAATAAGTAAATATGTTAATGAAAATAGGTGGCAGAGCTTCCTCTGTTGGAGTTATAAATATAGAAGGGAAATAGCTAGAGAAAACACAAGGGTGTTAGGTTGATATTGGACTTATTGGATAAATTCATTGTTCTTAATATATAAATAGGTAGATTCAGAAATATGTGTGTGTATGTGTTTGTGTTGTATTTCCTAGCTCTGAACCCTGAATGAGGTTGAAAGCAATGAAATAACTAGTAGCAATGAGCGCAGCTGGTACTCAGATATTGGCTTTTAAATACCATTCTCCACTAAAAATTACCAGAGCTCTTTGGAGGAATGATTAATTCCAGAGTTAAAGCTAAAAAATATATACAAAATGAGTTGTCTGAGGAAATAGGAAAGTACTCAAATAATGTTGGAGCCGTACTGAAGGGGCTACCGATGTCCAAAAATGGAACAATTTGAGCATCACTACAAATAATGCCAGAAATGGATAACTCATCTACTAAAATAGAAGTGATGTGGGTCCAAACTGATATACAAATAAATAAATACCTTAGGTGGTAGCATAGTGGTAGGAAATAACAAGGAGGTAAAGGCAGGTGTCATAGCGTGGGGACCACGTCTGCTTTCTAGTAGCCCTCTGCGTCTGCTCATGTTTTTCACTTTGCTTGGAAAAGCCTTTTTTCTCACCAGCTTGGCATTCCTCCTTCCCTCACTCCTTCTCAAGGTCCAAACTTATATGTCATTTCCTTTGGGAGATGTCTTAAATTCTTAGAAGTGTCTTAGTGAAGTAATTATCGATCATTTGTTGTCTCTTTTATTTTCCACAATGCCTTTCTTTCTCAGTATAAGCAGCAGAAAATGTTTTAGATTTCTCAGAGTTCTCTTTTCTCTTAGGTTTATGTTGTCTTCTCTATATCCTATTTATATCCCTCCATTTCCACCGGTGGATGACCTAGGTTTTAACTGTGTTTTTTTTTTTGTTTGTTTTTTGTTTTTTATTTTTGATGCTTTGCTATGAAAGATGCTATAACATTAATTGTATTGTACTAAATTGTATCTCGGCAATTGGTTGTGAGCTATGAAAATGAAAGTAATAGGGGTCAATTTAGTAAAAAATTAGTTTATCTTGATGCCAGCTGTGAAAAATTCATAGGACTGGCTGGGAGCCAATCACAGAGGCCCTTTAAGGTACATCCTTCCACCTGCTTGAAGGGAAAACCTTATTTAAAAAAAAAAAAAAAACGCAGATGACTGCAGCTCTCCTTCTGTCCTGTGATTCAGAGATGTGTTTTATTTTGCTCCCCGACTGGACAGTTCTGAATTGGATGCCTTGACAACAGATGGCTCTGTCAGCCAGTTGGACCAAACTAGTCACAGTGATCCACCACAATGATGTACATCAAACAGCCATGGAGACTTCAGGATGCTCACTCACCCAGGATCAGAAAGAAACCTCACACAGGACTCCAGGCTTCTTTTCCCCTCTCCTAGTCTCTGGCTGAAAATAAACTTATAGAAGCCACATGCCTCCTCACCCTCCCAATCATATGTTCTGAAGATTAGATACAAAAAACAAGATCTAGATCAAGAAGAAGCAGACACCCTCTGAAATGGGTAGGAATTCCCTAATGTGGATTAGACCTTAGGGAGCAGGTCAATGAAAACAGTGGATATAACACATTACAGGTGCTAATCATTCTGTTGCTTATTTGATACAAGTCATTTGATAGTTTTGTCTTGCTGGATACAGACATTGTAGTCCTAACTACTTCAGTCAGTTCAACCTGATCTTATTATTGTAATAATAACCGAGTTGCAAGGTGATGCTAGCTGAGTACCTGTTTAAGACAAAAACTCCAGGAATTTATAGTTCTTAAAGGAATGCACAGCCCCAGGGAAAGAATGGAGGCATCTGAGGGGCTTTGGGAAAATTACAATGCCTGGTGATTTTTTTGTGTGCATGTGTTTTTAGAGGCTTCTTCAGACCCATTTAGTAATATTTCCATAATCATGAGAATTACCATATATTATAAATATTTAATTATAACTGATATTAATATGGTTATTTCTAATTTGCACAATGGGATTAGATCTTCAATCTCAGTATAGTCTCATGACAGGGTCATACATATGATACCTATAAAGATAAAATAATAATCCCCATTTTATAGATGAAGAAACAGACTTGGGAGGTGGAAACATTTTCTACTTATAAAAAGAAAAGAACTCTGTAATCATAAGTTAAAAAATAAGGTGTAATTAACAGGAAATTGAGTGGGCAATAAACAATATCTTGGGTATCTGGAGAAAATAAAAAATGATGAATGGATGAAACGTAATAAGTTATTATCTGGCCAGATGTTTTCAGTAGAAGATGATACTGAAGAGAGAAGCTAGGATAAGTTAACTCCAGCTCTATAATCTATAAGACTTGGACTTGAGATGTTCAAGGATGTTGCTGAGCTCTGTCCAAGGAATGGAGACACCCCTTCCCAAACTCACCCAGATTATCTTGCTGATCTGTGAGACCTGGGTATAGGGGATATTGATGAGACTGGAGATAACTCAAGGTACTTCTGTCATCTTCATGAAAACCATTCCCAACCTATATCCATGTAAGATACTATTCTATTCTTTGTGACCCATTTCTCCTACCTTCTTGCTTCACATTCAGACATTGGTGACTCTTTACTCAATATTGGTTACTTCAAATGAAGATGATGCAGTAAAGTTAGAGAAAAAAAGTTTTAATTTTCAAAAGCCTTGTTTTAGTCCCAATACAAAATAGATTTAGAATAAAAGATCAGTCAGATTCAGTTTATCTTACCATTGAGAAAAGATAAAGTTTTCATGAAACGATACAATGGTAAAGGAAAAGGACGGAGAATATAAAACAGAACTGGATAATAATGGATGCCAGCAAAGGGGCTCTGAGTCCCTCACTAGGCTATATCCATGCTTCATCCCCATCTATGTTTAAGTAGCAGATAGGATGGAGGCAAAACTTAAGTTTCCATTTGTCCAGAAAGTGAAGGAACAGAACAAAACATCTATGGTCAGACCATGAATCAGAATAGTTTACTCTGAGGTCAGCTTATTGCCTTGCAGGCCATTACAGGAGTTGTGTGCTGGTTTAGGCAGAGGGTGAGTCAAAGTTCAGATTCCTGGGGGAAGGAGAGAAAAAAAAATAGTTAACAGGCATTTTGTTTAGATTGATTAGCCAGGCCAAAACAGTTCTGCTAATCATTTATGAGGCAAAGAATAAGAATTTGGAAGGTCGACGTAGCCCTGGTCACAGGTAAAGAGGGAGAAATTCATGAGTCTTCTCTAAGTAATGTATGGAAAGGTAGTTCTTTGTAATAAGCAGTTTCCAAGGACACAAAAGAGTAGTAGGATTTTTTTAACCTTTGCTATTTTTTGGAATCGTAGGGCTCAAGTAAAGTTTAACATTTTAAATAGACACCCAGTAAACCAGGAAAATGAATTCATTATGAAGACTCTAAGACATACTTGGATTTTAAGAATAAAGAAGAAGGCAGAGGAGCTGACACTGCAGCAGCACTGAGAAACAAAATCAAAATTCTTAGAAGAGCAACAAAATATTAGCCTCATATTTCTTTTCATTAACATTCAACACAAGAAGGCTGTAGCGCCACAAGATACCAAAGGAAAAAATATGAGCCAAAGATTGATTAACCACTAACATTTTATTTATCACATAAAGTCTATTCTATGAACAGTTTTGATCATGCAATGGCTCAGCGAATATTGTGCCATTGAGCCCTTTTGAAAGAATTACTAGACAATGAATTTTGCTAACTAAAAAGTAACTAGGTAAATAGTGGTAAAAGAACTGGAAATAAATATGTATTTACCTGTAATACCTAGACAAAAACAACCATGGAAATTGAGATATCAGAATGAACCACAAATGTCATATGCCTTGAATATGTAGAAATTATATAACAAAAAATTGGATAGACAAGGAAGAAAGGTCAGAAATTAAATAAACTCATTGTCTTATTTAGTTTATTAAAAGTAAACACTATTAATAATTAGAGTCAAGTGAAAGAAGAAGAAGAAGAGGGAAAAGAAAAAGGAAATATCCTAATTTTTAATCGTTTTTATAGTAGGGAACCCAGAGATGTAGTTAAAAGAAGTACATTACTAAGGGTTTAATATAAATTATCATAAAGTTTACAACTACAGAAAAAACACAAAACTTGAATAACAGAAAAAATAACACACACAAAAAAACAAAAAATAAAATTTATAATAAAAGACTTTTAAAACCAAGAAAAAAATGCAATACAAATAATATAATGGAACAAAGACAACATAATTTTTATATCGATAACTCATCAAATGCTTAAGTTAGCTTTAAAAAAAGGAATCTTCAGGATGGATTACACAATGCAATTCTATGCTCTGTGTCACACAGTCACCTGAAACAAAGTACTTAAGTAAAGCTGAAAATAAAAGAATTAAGAATCAGGAAATACAAATGAAAATAA
Source organism: Eidolon dupreanum (assembly GCA_028627145.1). NCBI lineage: Eukaryota > Metazoa > Chordata > Mammalia > Chiroptera > Pteropodidae > Eidolon > Eidolon dupreanum. The sequence continues at coordinate 130,477,876 of CM053507.1, read as the reverse complement.
AGCAAGGATTTCAGCCAAACAGTATTAAAAAAGAAAATCTAATAGAGCGGTAGGATGTAATTCACAATGGACACATTATAGTTATAAATATCTGTGTACCAAACATTCATAAAGCATAAATCATAGGTGATAGAAGCAGAAATAGATATAAAAACACTAGTGGGGAGACATTCATTCACCTCTCTTGGTCCATGTCAGGTCAAGTGGATGAAAATAATTAAGTATATATAATATTGAAATAACATAAGTAGTGAGATAGAGCTAAATTATAAAGTAATTCTGTACCTTATTAATTTTGAATAAGCTTTGGGATATTTTGGAAAACTGGTCCTGTATTGGACTACCGAAAATTTCTTAATCTACTCTAAATGAAAAATAAATAGAAATATTATATACAAATGTCTCTAATCACTATGCAATAAAATGACAATGAAAAGCTTCTTTTACCTGAAATTTACAATAGCATTTTCTTAAAGTCTAGGTTGAAGAGGAAATAAAAAATAAGAATGCATCATATGTGGAAAAAATGTTAAAAAAAACACTTTAGAATCTATAAAATGTAGTTAAAACAGTGTTTAGAGAAAAAATCATAATTAAAAAAATGGAGTTATGAATAGATATCCAACTCAAAAATTTAGAAAATGGGAAATGAAATAAACTGAAGGAAAGCAGAGGAAATTGAGTAGATTGAGTATTGATCCCACTTTTCCAATTCTCTTTGTATGTATCCTCTGCCTCTTGACTTTGTGCTCTGCCATGTGAATTTCTTTGGCAAATAGGATGTTAGTAAATGCAGTGAAGTCAAGGCTTTCAATGCACTTGTGCAGTCCTCTTGTGCTTCTATTATTGCCATGAGAATAACAGGCCTTGCTTAGCTTGTTCATTCTAAGAGGAGGATGAAAGACACATAGAGGAGAGATAAACAAGCATGCTCCCATGGTATGAAACAGAGCTGCTCCAGTCACCGAAGCCTGGAGAGGAACTGTTCCAGCCAACATTGAAGTTCAGGAGTCAAAGAGTGCTATGGAGATTTTTGTGGTTGTTTGTTCTGTGGAATTCCTATGGCAACAGGAATTAATTCATTAGAAAACAGAATAATGGTAAATTTTGTTTATAAATTTTTAATTTAAAATTTTATTTAGTTTTTATTTATTTGTTTCTTTTTAAAATACTAATAAAATGTTAATTTCATTAAGAAAAAGAGAGAGAGAAAAAACTCTCAAAAGCAAAAGTAAGAAATGTTAAGGGGGAAAGGGAATATTCTGAGGAACAGAAGAAACGAAAAGCTCAGAAAAATATTTTTGTTCTAATATCCGAATAAATTTGAAAACCTGTATGAAATGTTTTATTTTGAACAATATAAAATATTTCAAAACTTATCTCAGATAAGATAGAAAATTTAAACAGACTGATTCCATAATAGAGAATTAGCCACTTTCAGAAAACACCAGGCCTAGTTAGGTTCATAATAGAAATCTACTCAACCATAATGAGTAGATAAATTAATGCTATTTAAATTTTTCTAGGGCATTAGAAAAAGAAAAATATATAATCCAAATAATTTTTGTAATGAATACAGATATCAAAATCTAACAAATTTTATACATAAAAATCTTAAAAAACAATCTCTTATGCATATTAATACAAACATCCTAAATAAAACATTAGCTAATGAAATCTAGCAACAATTAAACCTACCAACTAGGTTCAATTCCAGAATTGCAAGGATGGTTCCACACTGGAGTATCTATTAATGTCATTGATCACTTTGATATATTTAAGAAGAAAAATAATCATCATATCTAAGCCTTTGAAAAGGCATTTGATAAGGATTAATGTTCATTTTGTGTTGAAAAACAATAAATAAGTTAAGAATTGATGTAAATTTCCTTAATGTGATAATCTCACATCTATATATCTATTTTTGTTTAATATATATGTCAGCCTCAAAGTCACATTTTACTTACATTAGAAATAAATTGCTTTCTTGTGCACAAAAAAGTCACCAGATAGAATATATAAAAGAAGAAAAGTTATTTGTAAAAGAAATATTAGTAGGAAATGAAATATCTAAAAATAAATCTAACAGGAAATGCATAGTGCATTTATGAAGAACATACTAAAAAGGACATTAAAAAAAGGCATGAAAAAAGTGGAAAGAGAATATGTTCTTGGTAGGATACTTTAGAGCATAAATACAGACTTCTCATGATAATTAATTTTTATGATTCCAATAAAAATACCTTAAAAAAAAAGGAAACTAGAAAAGCTGATAAAGTTAATATGGAGAGAAAAAAAAAAGATAACCAAAGAAAATTTTAATAAAGAAGGGCTTTGAGACTGAACTAAACTCTCCAAGTACATATACAAATATATTCTATAATAAAGATGGTATCTTAAATTTATGGGAAATAGGTGAAAATTCCTTAAATATGGATTCATATGTCATATTATATACCATAATCAAAACAAGGATCAAAGACTTGGAGGTTAAAATATAAAATAATAAAAATACTACAAGAAGATATAGATTAATTCCATTGTAACCTTGGACTAAAAATCCTCTGACTAAAAATCCAGAAGTCATTTAATGGAAAAGATCTATGTATAAAAATTGAAATTACCATTAGCAGCAATAAAAGACAAACAACAAAGTAGGACTTATACACTCACACACACACACACACACACACACACACACACACACACACACACACACATCTGATCTTATAAATGAGCAAATAATATGTACAGATATTTCCTGAGAACATAAATGTAAATGGCTTTAAAACATATGAGATGATGCTCAATCTCACTTATAATGTGAAAAAAATGTATATCAAAGCTATGCTACAATAACATTTTTAACCATTAAATTGACAAAAATTCTAAAGTATGATTGCACTTTTCCCTTGCAAATGTGGTGGAACCAGATATGGTGGGAATGGATATTGACTCAAACCAGTATGGTTACTAAGGATAATTTGGAAATATTTGTCAAAATTATGAATATATCCACCTTTGACCCTGCCATTCCATTTCTACTACTTATTTCACAGATAGAATTGTAGATGATCAAAATAATGCACATAGATTGTCATTCATGCAAAATAGTGCATGCAGCAGTTTTTATAATAGAAAATATTTAAAAATCTCTTGAATATCCACCAACATTGAACTAGTTAAATTATGTATATTTTAGAATATATATTTTTATTTATAATATATATTTATACAATATATAAAAAGGAATATAATGCAGCTGTATTATATAATAGGGAAACACACTATATACGGATATATATATAATGGCCACTAGAGTATATATATGCTAAGGCTGCATATCTATTTATATATTTTTAAACATATATATATTTATTTTTAAGCAAAAAGTGTTTTTTAATGAGTGCCTTTAAAAAAATAAATGTATATCATGCAATATTTTGTCTATAATGGGGTGCATAAGAATACCTGTGTGTGTATGTGTGTGTGTATTTATTCTGCTTGCATACAAATATAATAACATTGGTGGAAACATGAAAACCAGTAACAGAATTATTTATCAGAGTATGGGAATCAGGATGGGAACTGGACATACAAAGGCAGGGATGGGAGCAAGGTTTTTCATTGCATATCACTTTACACTTTTTTTTTACTATGAACCACATTAATGTATTATTTGCTTAGCTAAAAAAAATCCTTAGTGAAAGAATAAACATAACAACTAGAAAAACAATGATAGAGAAAGAAGAAATATTTCAAACTACAGTGAGCAGACTAATAAATGAGTGTGAAATAGGAAGTGATATAATCAGTTCCATAAGCTTTGGCATATTGCGCAATCTGGAGATCAAAATCTGGTGCCCAGTGTCTGAGTTTAGTGCACAAATGTGTGCTTTTTCTGCCCAGTACACTACTGCTTTAAGGTGTGTATCTAAGTGAGCCTACTCTTTCTAGTTTGCTATGATCTCCAACCATCTATTATTTTATACCAAATATTGAACATTATTTGAGTTGTAAACTCTCATATAGAGTCACCTGTGACCAGATATTTTCATCATCGGCTGTAGAAACCATTGCTTTCTCCTGGTCAATCTCTAAGAGCCTTTTCAGTATAGGAGAGATGTAGCTTCTAAAACTCAAGGTTTTAGATGATCCTCTAATGAAGGTGAGAGGTAATCCTTTTGAACTCACTTCCTCAGGAGTTAGGGGACCTAGGAAGGTTGCGAAGGAAAATCTGTGTTTTTTGACCTGTTTGTGAAAAGCTTTTCATAAGAGAACCAAATGTTCCCCTTAACATTTACTTAAAAAATTAGAAAATGCGTTAGTAACAGCCTTATCTCCCAGATTTGCACAGGAAAGGATAACATGACCTTTTAAATATTCTTTTTTAGTTAATTCTTAGGATCAAGATTGAGAAAAGCAATTGAGAATAAATACTGGAAAAAATACGACTGTTAAACAGCCAAACCTGGAACTGTGAGCCCCACAAAAGGGAAAGTAATTGATAGATGAATAATACAATGTGTAAAGATGTATTAGTGCTTTCATTATTTTGTACTATTTCTATTCAGTTGGAGCTGATTTCCATAGTAATATAGTTAGCTAAAAATCTGCCTTTGTATATAAGTCTCCACAGAAAAAGCAAATATGAAAATGGCAATTTTTAAAACAATATTCTGTTTTTTGTTTAATAAAACTAATGTCTTCAAATCTGCTTTTATTAAAACACAATAAATACCATCAATTTTTGACATGAAATCTCATTATATTCTGTAAATATTTATCACTTTCTAGGGGGAAGATTATGCAGTAGATGACTTCTCATTGATTCACTCATAAAGCTGAGTTAGAAGTGAAGCTTCTTTTTATTTTCATAAAAATAAAAGAGACTCAGAATTTGACATCCATTCCATTTGGACCAGCTAATCAGACAAAGCACAGATGGTGCACTTTTCAAGAGCTTTTTTTTAGCATAAGAAAAATTTAAAAAGTAATGTTAATATAAAAAACTTCAAGGTAATATAGACTGAAAACACAATGCTACTGCAGACATCATTTTCTTTCCTGTTCTGGGATTTATTTTCTTCTTAAATCTAAAGTTTTGGTGTCAAATATATTCTATTTAAAGATAGATAGAACAGTATAATTTATAGCATTTTATGATTATAGATCTTAAAAGAAAATCTTTAGAGTCAAATAATGGCTTAGAGTGGAACACAAGGCACATATGTGGTCTTAATGTAAACACCTAGGGCTCCTTGGGACCTGACATGACTCAGTTATCGGTCAGATTTCTACAAACGTGGATTCTTTGTCATTGGTGGTTGATGTCTACAACCATAGATTTGTGAGGTCTGACATAGTTCAGACCATCCAATCTAATCCATGATGCCATAATACAAAGTGAGACTTTGAGGATAAAGGAAATAGAAGGCATGTCTTTCAGGAATTTGGTAGTGTTGGGAGTGAAGTACAAGCAAAGGACAGTGGCCCAGGACAGTTGGATGACTTCTTATCTAGTCATGCAAATAATTTGCGGTTCTGTTGCTCAAGGTTACGTGGACTGGGGTAATCAGCTCCTTTGTCTGGGCCTCAATTTTTTAACCTGTAAAATGAGAGAGTTAAATTATATTTGTGACTAGACCTTTTTATAAGGTTGAATATTTTGAGAGTCTGATGAAAGTAGATATTCACATACATTTGGATAATTTTGGATACCTCAGAAGTGCTCCCACTAAGGACCCATGTACCTCTGGTTAAGGCCCCTGAAATAAGCAATCTCTAAAACCATACCTCAAACATTTTTATCCATTTATTATTTGGTTACTTACATTGCCATTCTTTTTTTTCTAGAAATGTGTAAATGGTTTTCCCCCTAAAGGTTTTCTGATACTCAGATATCTAAAGTGATAACCGTCATTAATAATCTTTTACATAGAATACTTCCTCTTAATATTAGATATAAATCTGTAGCTTCAATCCTACTCCTGGAGACAAAAGACAGTTAGACCTTATTCATTTTATTTCTACTTCCTTCTGAGGAAAGATGATGATGGGGGAGGGGAGGAAGGCAAGATTCTATCATCTTTGCTATGTAAGGAAAACTCAACTTGTGTAAGACTTTAGCCTGGCGTGTTAACTTTTGGGTATTTATACTTTAACCCCAGTGCTCTAAGTTATCCTCTCAGACAGAGTCACATAATAGTTTGGTGTTTCTTTGCTGTGCCTTGAAAATTTTTTTATTAAATAATATAAAATCAAACCATTAAAAGAAGAACAAACCAATTAGCCTTAGAATATTATTCTTTGTTTTAACTATTTAAAGTTAGATTTATTTTTAATGCTTAATTTATTTTTTAAAGCAATATTATTATTTGGTGAAGAAAAGTTACAATTTCAGAGTTCCAAAATCATTCTGATTTTTATGGTCCCATTTGAAGATCAGAATATTTTTTTGTGGATACATCTTGCAGATGCTGCTAGTTGTGTTTACTTAAACAATTTCTCCTTCAGATATAGTGGGTTTTCAATACTCACTTGATATATTTTTAAAAAGGACTAACCATCCACTTTATGAAAGCAATGATTTAATTTTTCTGGACAAAAAAGAAATAATAGCAAGCATAACATTCCAGATCAGCCAAAGTCAGTTTTACATGGTGGCTTCTTTTTGTTCTTGGCCATCATGCTTACGGGGTTCCAGTCAGACTCTAGGACTTTAAAAATAATGAAATGTATTGGAAGAGAACTTGGTATTTAGAATATCATTCTTAACAGACAGCATCCTTGAATATGTTCTGGGAAAAGTGGGTTAAGATAATAAACTGTAAGCATGTAGCTAGCTTATCTACTGCTCAACATTTCTGGAAATGATAAGAAAGATAATTTAAAAAATAATTAAGTAATTACTAAGGTAGAGATGGGAAAAAAGACCTAAGTGGAGCAGAAATTTTAAGAAATTCCTGAACAAATGGAAAGCAGATAGAATTGAATAGATGGCAGTGACTGAAGAGCACGACATATATGAGGTGTGGGCAGTTATTCTACAGACGTTCAAAGTTAAGAGTCAAAGAATTCGGTTGGAGGAAGGGGCAGAAGGTAAATGATGAAGGTGATAAATTGGGGAAAGATATCTGAGCACCTGGGTAGACCGCCCCTTACCTTCTGACTTGGTTTAGTGGAACAAGCTAAAATAGCAGATGCTTGAGAGAAGCTGATGAGTGCCCAGATATATGACAACTTTCAGAAGGGACTTATAATCTTCCACAATCAGAATAACAATTCCAGAAACTTTCTAACCAGAGTATATCCTACCCCCACCCTCATATTACTACTGGAGAGATGTCTCTGACCCAGGGTAATTGAAGAGGGTAATTCTCCCAAAATATTTCTCAAAATGAAAAAGAGACATATAATGTATTGGAAAAGTCATATTAGTCATGGAATAGAAATTCAAAAATTTCAAGAGAAATTTCATCTAAATTTTGAAATTTTAATAAAGGAGAAAAGAAAGAATGGAGAAGAAATTATGAAGAAAAACACAGAAAAGAATTCCAAAGATGAAGAAAAAAATATTCTTTGGCTTTTGAGATATACTTAATATCAAAGAGAATGCATGTAATAATTTCATTTCATGGGTGAAATATGTAAAACATTAAGGATAATGAGAAAACTAAAAGTTTCCAGAAAGATAAAAATAGGTTTTCTATGAAGAAATAAAAATCAAATTAACATCACACTTCTCATCAAAAGCAATGTATATTAGAAAACACTGGAGCAAAATGTTTACTATTTTGAAGGAAAATGATTTTGAACCTAAATTCTATACTCAGTGAAAGTGGCATTTAATTTCAAAGGCCTACCAGAACAACTTTAGAATTAAAATGTTTCAAAAAATTTACCACACATAAATCTTGAAAAATTGTCAGAAAAAGACCTTCATAAATAAATATATACACATATGTATACACATACTGCAAACTCATGAGATATAAAAAGCATAAAACAAAACAAACAAAAAAATCCAAGCAAACAACCAAGCAAAATTGCAATCCAAAACACATATAAAACATTTAGTTAATTATAAGTAATTATTTGTGGAGAATCTAAAAATAGTAATAACCATCTGGATCTCAAGCCTAGATCATCTCAACCTTTAATGTGGTGGGAGTTAGAAGTGTCATAAAATTTCCTCTACCGTCCTTGTTTTTGTGTCTCATGTTATCTTTGGGTTTCCCTAGAGACTCCTTTTTAAATAGAATCTGAGATTGCAGTTCTTTCATCTATAATCCATTATAGTAGAAGAGTCCTGTGGATGTGGCAGTAAGGTGTGAAGGGGAAGTGCTGTATGAGTCTATTATTAGGTCTCCTCCTCTTATAGAAGGCCTGTGATCTATACAGGTAATTTTTAGCTTTTCCCCCTATTAAGTGAGACAGGAAATCCAGAGGGCGCTGGAGTGCTGCACTTCCTTTCTCTCTCTGGAAAGCTAAAGGGAACTGTTGTTGGACATTTCCCTTGCCCTGTGTGAGTTAGGTTCTGGGAAAATGGTTTCTCTTGCAAGACAATTTTTTAAGGAGGACAGAATGCTCTGGGCATGTTTCAGAATGGTTACTTTTCCCCAACTTTTGCCAGAAGTGCCAGTGGATTTGTATTTGATCTTTACTGTGTAAAGCTGGTGAAGCTCATGAAGATGAAACTCTCAGAAGTGTGGGGAGCCTTCTAATGCTAGACCTCCAGTAGTTTTTATCTCTTAAGCTAGTGCTTGCTCCAGGAACTGGTAAATTGCTATTTATATGTTCCTACCAGTTCCTGGCTCCAGTGGCTTTTCTTCCCAATAAGCTGTGATACTCTATCCATCTTTCTCTTCAGTTTGGGAGGCAGCAGGTGGTCCAGTGACCTCAATTCTCTGATGAATCTCGGGAAAGAGCTGTTGATTTTCAGTTTGTTCAGCTTTTTTTGTTGTGAAGACAGGGGTGATTAATTTTAAACTCTTCACATGTTGGATCCAGACAGTTTTGTCAATGAATTCTACTAAACTTAAAAGAACAGAATCCAATGGTATAAAAATTATTGAGATCATAAAAAAGAAATGATTTCAAAATAATGTATAAATCAATTATAAGTTTTGAAGTTAGCACAAAAACGGAAAATTGTGGGTTCATCTCTCTTATGATTGTAGAGACAATGCCCTAAATAAAACATTTAAAAATGATGAGACAGACTTTTTTATAATCACCTTTCCTTTGAGAAATATTTTTGGAGCAAGAACTTAGCTTTTCTAATAGTTCTATTACCACCAATGAGAAGCTTTTTATTTTCAATTCTCTGAATTATTTATTGAGCATGGTGCTAGGCACAAAACATATGCTATATATGTTTTTGTGGCTATTACACACAAAGGTCTATGAGGGGAAATGTGAGAAGCACATAATGAATAGGGCAAGGTTACTGCCCTTCAGGAGCTCACAGTCTTGTGAGGAGTCAGCCACAGACATAATACTAACTCAAATCAGATTGTGATAATTGCTACTATAGAGAAACAATCACACTTCTATAAGCGCGTGTGGGAAAGAGAGATTAATTCTCAAAGGCAGTGTTTATTTAGATCATGGTTTAAGAAATAGAGGGAAATGAAGCTTTCTGACTAAACTTAATTTCACAATTATCAAGAATCATAGAATTAGATTTGCACAGTGGTCTATCAGAGGCTTAGTTATTGCCAATTAGATCACAGAATTGTTTTAGAATGTTTATTCTAGATTCCAAAAAGTTGATTTTGAAACCTGAGTTTTCTTAGACTTCAGCACTCTGAAGCTAAATATTGTGTCAGTATTATGACAAATATAAAATATCCTTGGTATCCTGTCTCAATGTTCCTAGCTTAAAAACTTCAGCCTCTTAAAGTCTCATCTAAATGATTCTGGAGATCCTCAGGAAAATTTCAAATGAACACTTGAATAGTCTTCTCTTGATCTCATGCCCTGCCCTACCTCTCTTAAAGCATGCAGTCCACAGCTCTAGAAGCCTCTTACTGTAGTACTGATACTGTCTCCTTGACCTTCAGTGGTGCTGCCTCCCACTTTTCCCACAACAAATTTGTTTTATTCATTTAAGAGGAAAATGTTCTCAGTTCCCCACACTGTGTGACCCTTTGTGAAATGGGCACTGGTGTGGCTATGTTTTATGCCCCACAATAAATCTCTCTCTCTTTCTTTCACACACACACACACACACACACACACACACACACATCCACAGACACATGCATATACACACACATACACATTCTTATTTGTCTTTGCAAAAACCTATTTGATTTGAAAAGGGGACCATCTTCAAAAATCACACTCCGTTTTCTTTTTCTGTTCCTTATGAACTTTCCTCATTACCCTCTTTTTCAGGCAAAAACACTCTCACTTCTCTCCCAAACCGGGCAAAAAAATTCTCTTCCAAGTCCTAGAAGCTCAAATCCTTGAGCTTCCAGGATATATATCCTGAGATATGTCTGACCACTTCTAACTCCCAGCCTTGGATATAAATTGCCCTTCACAGACTCAGGGAGACAAGAAAAATTTCATGTCTTCATTTTTTATAAATCAAACTACTTTGATTTTCAGGTCCTTCTTGCTTGGTGATTCTCTGGGGCTTCATGCCATGGTTGGGACATGAGACTCTATCTTAAGCCCTCCCAGTACTCCACTGCCCAGACATAGCAGTCTTCTCTGGAAACTTACTATTTTCTCAGTCTGTTGCCAAGGAGATCCACATGACCTACTCTGCTCGCATGACCTTCAGGTCTTTCTTTCTTTTATTTCCATCCCAACCTTAGTCCAGAGGAATCTTCTTCTAGTTAAGGAAGGGATGTTGCTCTCCTGCTCCTATACTTTTTTCAAGCTACTCGGCTTCTTCCTATATGTTACGTTGCTTCCTTTCTCCTACCTCTCAAAAACACCTGTGATTTTCTAAAGGTTTGGGTTTGGGAAACAAAGAGTCAGCCATCTTCTGGTTTCAAAGTCCTGCAGCATTCTTCCCCTGAGGCAAATGCTGAACAGAGAAGTCTGTACTTTGAAGGACAATAGGGGGATAATTGAATCGTAAAATTTACCTCAAATATTATCCAGCTTCAGCTTCAACTTCAGTGTAGATTTTCTAATTTTAGAATTGTGAAGACTTTTAGAGATGGCGTACTTCTATCTCTGTTAAAGAGAAGGAGGCTCAGAAAAATGTTGATTTAAAGATAATTCTGGTTATTTATTACTGTGTTTCAAACCACCCCAAAACTTAGTGGTTTAAAACAACAACAATATTTATTACTATCACTATCTCTAATAGTCCTGGAGTTGACTGAGCTCAGCCAGGCAGTTCTCACTTGGAGTGTCTACATGGTTGAATCAGACAATGGTGACTGGGACACCTGAAGTCATTTTCATTCACATGTCTGAAGGTCAAAGTTACCTGGGGGCTCAGTCAAGTGGGGGCTGAATAGTGGGTCTCCTCCAGCTTCTTTCTCTATCTTTGTGTAGTCTTTGGCTCAGGGTTCCAGAGGTACGTGTTGGGAGAGGCAGAGAGAGAGACAGACAGACAAAGATAGACAGAGAGACAGAGACAGATGAAGCTGCATTCCCTTCCCGTTCCTGAGCTGGTCTCTGAAGACCAGCCTGTGTTCAGTGGTGAAGAACTAGATTCTACTCTTTGATTGGAATGTCAAGCAATTTGAAGACATTTTATTTTTTTTAATTTATTTTTGAACTTTTATTGTGATAAAAAACACATAGCATAAAATTTAACATTTTAACCATTATTTCAGTACACAGTTTAGTGATGTTAAATACATTCGCATTGTTGTACAACCGTCACCACCATCTATCTCCAGAACTCTTTTCATCTTGCAAAACAGAAACTCTATATACATTAAACAATAACTTACCACTCCCCTCCTCCCAGCATCTGGCTACCTACCATTCTACTTTCTGCCTCTATGTGTTTGACTACTCTAGGTACCTCATATACTATTTGGCTTATTTCCCTGAGCATAATGTGCAGACACGTTTTAAAACCTCACAGTTTTATATCTTTTTTTCAGGCTGTTGATCAACTCCATTTCTTTAACATCTCATGTTATATCTAGTTTTCCCTCCTTAGCCTACAGCTTATTCCTTTAATAGTGTGATGGTTAATTTTATGTTTCAACTTGATTAGGTTATGTGATGTCCAAATACTTGGTTGAACATGATTTCTGGGTGTGTCTGTGAGGGTGTTTTCAAGAGAGATTAGCATTTGAATCAGAATAAGTAAAGAAGACATTGTCCCCAATGTGGGAGGGCATCATCAGACCTGTGGAGGGCCTAAATAAAGCAAAAGGTAAAGGGAGGAAAATTTTGCTTTCTCTGCCTAAATGCTGGAGCTGGGACATTGGTCTTTTCCTATCTTTGAACTGGGATGTACATTAGAAGTTATTCTGGTTGTCAGGTGTTCAAGTTCAGATTGCAATGACACCACTAGCTTTCATGGGTCTTCAGCTTACAGGTGGAAAATTGTGGGACTTCTCTGTCTCCATAATCACATGAGCCAATTCCTTGTTATCTGTCTGTCTGTCTATCTATCTATCTATCTATCTATCATCTATCTATCTATCTATCTATCTATCAATCTATCTATCTATCTATCTATCTATCATCTGTCTAATCTATCATCTATCTACCTACCTACCTACCTACCTACCTGCCTGCTTTCTCCACTCTTATAATCAAATTCTTTTTTGGCTTTTTTGTCACTTAAAGTGAAGTTTAGCCAATTCCTCTCTCACTTTCTTGCTTTTTCCTCTTCTCACTTTTCTGCCATTTTCCTCTAGCTCTAGCTAGGCCTAAACATTAGAGTTAAAATGATTTTCTAGACTCTTATACTATGACATCATTCATTCGTTTTTAGACTAATTTTAAAGGTATCACATTTCACATTACTATAGAAATTGATTCTTGTAGTTTGAATAAGACACAGTAATTATGCAGGAATATATAGGGTCTGACCTAAGAGAGTCAGCCTTTCTGACAAATTCTGAGCTCCATATTACTTGTATGAGAAAATATTGATTCCAAAAAGAAATCGTATATCAGAAGGAATCGTGGGAAGGAGATAGCTAGGAGTCAACTGAAGATTATCTACAAAGTGCAAAGTGAAGAGTTATTCCTTGCCCATGTTAGACATGGCTATGCACTTGTAACACTGTAAGTGGAAGTGGCCTCAACACAGTGACCTAGGAGCTAGTACAAATAAAACTATCCATTGATACACAAGATAAAAATATTTTGCCCTTTTCAGTCCATAATCTAGAGAGAAAGAGGTGAAATCAAGCTGATGAGAAGACTGTGGGGGTGGCTTTTGCTTCCAAAACTCTTCCAAAACTTATTAATGACCGAAGGCATATTTATAGAAATGTGAATATGATGATTTTCTGACTGGCATAAGACAGTCCTGCCAAAGGGTCCATACAAACAGATATCATCAATAATTGCTTACATTGATTGTGGTATGTGGCACTTTCAAATTTTTTTATCCTCAGTTTCTAAGACATTAATGACCTTGGATACACATGGGGACATAGCTTTGCATTGTTTATTCATTTACTCAGTGCTATACAACTTGTCATCATAAACGACACAGAAATTTTGTAGCAGCAAATAAATTGATGTAAATGCAGAAAATATGATTCTGTCCTCAAGACACTTCCCTTACAGACTGTCTTCACTTCTCGGGTTTCTTTTACTTCCACATCCATACTTCTGTGTAGAATTTAGTGCACTGAAGAGGTACAAAAATCAATGATGATGATGTGACAATAATTTTTAATTTCATATCCTTCAACATGCTGCAGAAAAATCAAAAAAGAAATTCAGAAATGTTTTACAAAGCATATTGCATATGCCATTCTGGATACATATTTAGTGTCCTGATGCTGTAGACAACTGCTTAGTTGTTCATTTTATTAAAATAAAAACTGAGCCTTTTTAGAGCTAAAAACTGAACAGCATTTGATTTTAATATTTAAAAAATTGAAAGGAATATTTTGGCAAGCTTATGATGATTTCTGACTACCTTGGAGAACTCAAGTTTTGGGGAGTGGTTTGATTAAAAGGAAAGCACAGAGAATCAACTTTATATGCTGTTAACTGGAGGCCAATGCCACACTCAAAAACAAACATTTTGTTTTAAACCAGCCCCTTCTACAGAAGGCACAATGGAAGAGAAGAAATACCTGGTTGACCAGGTATTTTGGGCCAGTCCAGAAACATATGGTATCTGGGCATGCACATTTATCAAATGATTTACAATTTTTTTTTAACTTATATAACAGACATGACACAATTACTGGATTTATTAATTCCTTGTTGCAGGGACTAAAGATTTCCCACTGTGGTGAACTAATGCATATTGCATTAGCTCTAACATCTGGGGCTCTACACCCACCAACATCAAGAGATTAACTGAAACACAACAATACAACTTTTCCCTTTGTTTCAATGTGAGTCTCCTCCCTCCCTCCCTCTCCACATCTTGCTTTTTCCCTTGCTCTCTTAAGCACTCAACAGGCTTTTTTTGAGCAAGGAAAGCAAGAAAGTGTTTGATTTACAACCTCATTTTGTCTCTGCTTGTATTTCACCTTCCATCTCCACATTTCTTATTGAAACCAAGATGAATGGGGAAAGATGTATGGACTATCTATTTTCCTCTCAATCTTTCAAGTCTTTGGAGAAGCACCAATCACCATTCAAGTTGTCAAGAATTCTATCAAGATCTAGGAGCAGGGCTCAAAGGAGCACAATAACATATGGTTCTTACATTAGACCTGGGGTCTGGGGGCCACTTCATCTTTTGGTGGGACTAAGAGAACAGGCAGAGAATATGATGGTCATATGCCTACTGGGATCATTGTCCTCTCATCACACCTGCTCAAATAAATGCCTCTGCTATCATGATTGTTGTTGCCTGAGATCCCTCTGTTGGCAGTACTGCTCTGCTGTTATCTTCCTCTTCCTTTTGTTCTTGCTGTTCAACCCTCATGCCCTAGGATCTTGCTCCTAAAGCAAATAAATGTCTAAAGCAGTTGTTTCAATGTCTTAGGTAAGGCTCTCATTCTCAGTTATTTGTAAGGTTGCCTATGGAAACAGGCCAAGTTTTTGAAAAGAAAGCAAGTATTGTGTATAGGTGGCAATTGACATATAGCCTCAATGTCAGAGAGACAATGTCATAGTCATCATGGACTGCTTGCTCCTGTCCTGACTAAGAGGGGTAGCCATAGTCCTAACCAATTTCTTACCATACAAGCATATGCACCCTAATTTGCCAGATCTTTTTTTTTTTTTCAAAAGATGCCAGAAATACAAATTTCTTTGTAAACTCTATTTATGAACACTGATAACAATTTACCTTTTTTAAAAAAGGTATAATATAAGCCAGAAAAAAAATCCATCTGCAGGTGTAATTAGATGCATGGGCTGACAGAGTGACATTTCTGGTTTAGGACTCTATTTCCCAAATGATATATCAGGAAATGCCTGGAAAGTTTGTCCAGGAGTTAGATTTTTAAAATATCTTTTCCTCTTCAGTGTACTGCTCCTCAATTTACTTCTGCCAAAACACCCTTTACTCTCTCACACTGTCACCTCATCTTTTCCATGTCAATTCACTAAACATTTAATTGAGTATCACTGATAAGTGAGATACCATAAGAGACACTATGAAAAATGCAAAGATATTGAGAATGGATTAGACTGTTGCAAAATTGACCCAAATTAGTGATGGCGTAAACAAGATAAGTATTTATTTCTGACATAAAGCTCAGGAGTAAATAGTTCAGAGATGGTATGTTATCTTCATAATGTCAGAATCCTTCTTTATTGTGTCTCTGAGGTATTGACCTTGATTTTGTGGCCCAAAGTGATTCATTATCTACTTTAGCCGAATAACACCAGGCTGTGCTACAGTAATAAATTGGCTCCAAATCTGAGTTGCCTTATATGGGTTCAATGGCTCTTCTCTTCATTACTATAAATCTAGAACTCAGTGACCTCCGAGGTCACTGAGGCAAAGGAAAAGAAATGGAGAAGACACATTGAGTGATAACCTGCTCTTTCTGGAAGTGACACAACTCATACTTTTATCATATTTTGTTGGTAAGAGATAATCACATGATCCAAACTAATTGGCACTGGAGGATGGTTAAGGGAGAGGACCACATGTACAATTGGTGATACTAATATTCTTTGTTATGCACCGTATTCACATGACATCCAGCAGGAATATAAATTGGCAAAGGGAAGGAAATGCCCAGAAAGTATATTCACAACTAGCACTCATATCACATTGTATAAAACTTTATTGTATGGTTACTCCTAGCTACAAAGGTGCTTCCTGAGAAACAGTTTTAATCCTGAGTGTCCATGTACTTAGCTAAAACTTAAGGTTCTATTATGATAGCAAAAGGAGAAAACAGAAATAGGAAGACAACTGGAATATTTTGTTATCATGAACTGGGTATGATCTTTGCCCCAAAGGAGCCTACTGTTTAATGGAAAAGATGGATGTGTATGTAAATGCTTCTATTGAGATTAATTGTGGTTTGCTTTAAGAGAAAGAAAATATTATGAGAAGCATAGACAGAGTTAACAGAGAGGTCATCCATTGGTGATAACTTAAAGAATCAAAGTATAATGAGTTAAAGAAAAAATTATTCTTTGGAATACCTTGGGGTCCTGGGAAAGTCTACCAGTTCAATAAGGGAAGGCCGCAAAGCAGAGGAGACAGAATTGCATTTTATGTAGATCAATTTACAGTGAGGAAGGGTCACATGTCAGTAGAAAACCCTCTTTCTTGTTTTCTCTCACATAGTCCAGGTTGAAACTTATCATTCCAGTATATTATTAATAACACCTTCTTTCCATTTTTAATGTCCTGATTTAGGCAATAACAAATTACTGGTCACTCTAGCAAGGCTTTGGGGAGGTAAGGGAGAATGTGGGTGGGGGAGCTACAACGTGGTAGGACTATGTGGTGCCCATCGTGATCTCTTCCCAAGATCTTGCAGTCATGAGTATGATTGGGCTTCCTGTGGAAAAGAGTGAATGGGATAAAGTCAGTATACTATCTGCATGGAATCATTCCAAGATGGCAGTGGACAGAGAATCAAACACTGGGAAGACTGCACAGACATCAATTTTTGGAAATTTGCAGAAAACTTGGGTAAGGTACTAGATTTCACATATGTGAAACTGAAAGCTCAAGTCAAGTTTAGCTGGATAGTCAAAGGGTCAGGATGTTCCAAGCATCATCAATGTTATATCCTACAGTTTGTAGTAGGTATCATCTGAGCAGAGTCCTGAAAGATACTTTATTGAATTGGAATTTCATTTGAAATCTGCACTTGCATGCACTGCCCAAGTCCCCTCTCATACTCTATAGTAAATCAGTAACTTACTTATAACTTTTCTTTTTATACTCTTGATCATTTTAAGGGCATACCTTAGAGCCTTTCCAACTTCTTCCTTCCACGGACAGAATTATAAAAGCCACTCCACACCAGTGCTCGCTACTAGTAACTTTCTTCTCCACTCTTCACATATCATTGATGATTTAGACAAAGGTATGAAAATGAGAAAGCCCTGGTTTAGGGCTGGTTTGCCCACATGCCACTCAATAAAAACATGTAAACAAACAATGAACCGGCACACGGTAGACCTGGACTGAGTTTTAATTTGAAGTCATCTTTGAATTCAAATTTATGTATTCATAAAATAATGTTTAGGGTCAGATTTGTTCTAGATTAAATGCATTCCAAAAAAATGCTTATTCCATGAGATACTGTTCTTTACACAGAAAATTGCTTACATTAGAGTGTATGGTGGATGCACATCATACATTTAAATTCCTTGAGAGGGTCCCTGACCTAAGAATTGCTGTTTAATTGTGTCAAATCTACCATATCCCAAACAAAGGATGCCTCTATTGATATTATACATTTACAGGACCAAGCTGGTTCCATAATTTGGATCAAACATACCCTCTCTTCAACTATTTTTATTCATCTATATCTGTACTGATTTATTATTACCAGCTCTTTTTTCTCCTGGTTGTGTTTTGGATAAGTTATGACCCAAAATATTTACCCAAGTGGTCCTGAGGCAGCTTCATTCAAGTTGTTTAGATTTCTCCCTTCTCAAGGTCTCCTCTACTCTGGGTATTCCTCACTGTAACAGAGTGTACTTCTGAATTTTCAAATTTATTGTCTGAATTATATCTTCTCATACTAAAACAGGATTTCTTTATTGTTGATTTTGTCTTTTAGAAATTTTTTAAAGGGGTTGAATCTATTCCAAGCTTGTTTTTAAATCGATATTTTTTCTTGTTGTCCTTTCAGCATTTCCTTCCAGCTCTTTTCTCTTTCAATATTTTTTTCTCTTAGAGTCAATGGGGTTCCTGTTTGGTTCTGTTACTCAACTGCAGTTGACATTTTTATGTTTTATTGCTTTATTCACACTTTTCTTCTTTCCTTTCTTCCTTCCTTCCTTCCTTCCTTCCTTCCTTCCTTCCTTCCTTCCTTCCTTCCTCTCTCTCTCTCTCTCTCTCTTTCTTTTTTCTGAGGGTGGTGCTGGTGGTAATGGATGATGAACTTTACAGATTATCACGCTACTTCTCCTTTCCAAAAAGTGTCTCAGGGTCATTTTCATAAGAGATTGGGTAATGAATTCTTGTAAAATTAGCTGGACTTTATTTATAACACACCTATTTTAACTTAATGTTTTGTTTTTGTTTACCAGCTTTACTAAAAGCTGAACTAATTATTGACTAAGGGCACATTAAGCAGTTATTTATTTATTTATTTATTTATTTATTTATTTATTTATTGTTTCTATTTTTGTTATGATGACATTGGTTAACAAAATCCAGGAAGTTTCAAGTGTACAATTCAACAGTAGGCATGCATATATATATATATATATATATATATATATATATATATATATATTGCATTGTGTGTTCACTGCCCATAGTTAGATTTCTCTCCGTTACCACATATTTGACCCTTTTTACCCTATTTACCTCCTCCCTACCCTCTGGTCACATTAAATGGTTTTAATCACTTTGTTGATCCAAGGGGTTTTCCACCATCTTTGATATGTAGACAAAGATTTTCTAGAAATAAATTATATGTATTCTGGTTTGTGAGGATACCTCTCTATGATTATTTAGAAGATTTTTCCCTCAAGCTGGTCTAAGAAAAAACTTGGAAGAAAGAAAAATCTGTTTTAGACAAAGCATAGGCTTATGTTACTGCAAGCAATTTATTCAAACTTTAATCTTCATTTCTTCAACCGTATAATAGGCATAATAATACCTATTATGGTAAATGAACTATTTAGTTTGAACAATATACAAGTGTTCTTTTTTGATCACTTTTGACCTCCAAAAATGGCAATTTTATATTTTCAACCATGCACATAATAAAATAAGTCAGTATAAGTCATTAATAAAAGTTGGTTCTCTTAGACTGCTTTTTTATCATACTATTTCCCCAGTGCCCCAGTAATGTACTACTTTTTTTCCTCTCCCCTTAAGTTCACATATTTCCTCTATTCTATTCTATCAAAGCTCATGATTAAGAGACTGAAAATAAAAATATAAAAAAAATAAAAATATAAAAGTCATGATTCATTTATCACATTTGTGTAAACATTTTTTTCTGATAAAAATTAATGTATTTTATGTATAAAATTAGGAAAATAAAAAGATTCTAAAAAACACTAAAAAATTATCATTCATCATCTCCCCAAAATTCATTACTAACATTTCCAGATATATAGAAAAATACAGAAATATAATATGTAAATATATGGTGGAAGAGTTTTCATTTTAGTTTTTCAAAATAAGTTATTTTATAGCTACTATATTGCATAATTTCTAAATTTAATATATTAACATTTTCAATGCCATCAATTATATTAATTACATATCTTGACATTTTTTAATGGTTGCATGACATTCCATCTGAAAGAGATATTAAAATTTATTTCAACAGTCCCTTGGCTATTTACAGGTATTTTGGTCTTATAGAATGTGCCCTGATGAAAATTCTAAGAAATAAATATCTATACCAATTCAAAATTCTTTGTTGAAGATAAACTACTAGAGGTAGAAAGTTTTGGTCATAGTTTCCTAAATTTTAATAGTTTTGACCACTTAAATTATCCTGCAGAAAGTTTGTACCAAATTACACACCTAAAAGCAGTTTGTACAATTGTTTATTTCCTTAAACTAACAGTGTTTAGTTTGTTCTCACACCTCTTTGCTCTCTGAAAAATTATTGAGATCCTCAAAGAGCTTTGGTTTATATGGACATTATATTAATTAATATTTAATATTGGGGAAATTTAATTGAAAGTATTATAAATGTATATATAATCATTTATTTTGAAGAAATAGCAATAAATTTGTTATTAATAGAAGTAACATTATGAAAAATAATTGTGTTTGCCAAACTGTAAAATCTCTTTAATATCTAAGTTAAGAGAAGGCAGTTGGACTCTTCATATCTGTTTCTTTTGCCTTAAATCAATTTGCTTTTGTTTGAAATATATGTGAAGAAAGTCTTGATTCACACAGAATTTTAGCTGAAAAAGAAAAAAGTATTTTGATGACATTTTCTTTT
Organism: Eidolon dupreanum; assembly: GCA_028627145.1. Taxonomy (NCBI): domain Eukaryota; kingdom Metazoa; phylum Chordata; class Mammalia; order Chiroptera; family Pteropodidae; genus Eidolon; species Eidolon dupreanum. The sequence goes on along the minus strand of CM053507.1, from coordinate 130,457,174 downwards.
TCTCATAATCGTAGGTATTTTTCTTTAATATAATACTACCTGAAATTCAACAAGTGGTAGTTTCTTAAAGGTTACTTGCAATATGGGATCAGACTCAATGTTTTATACTCTGTTGAGTTAAAAACCAATGATCTCTCTTGCACTTAAATGGATTTTTTACTCATTCATGGTTATGTAAAATCATGGATTGGTCATTGTTGAGGAATATTATTTTTCAGAGTTATGGAGATGCTCTAATCTTTTACACATTAATTATATAATATAAAAAATTACACTTATTAATATCATTATTGGTCTCATCAGAAAAGTCTTTAAGTAGTGGAGAGCTGTCATAGCACTGTTGCTGGAAAACTTTGATTTTATTATTGGCTGTAAATACAGTCAGTTGTTTTCCTTGAAGCCACAGGCTCCTTTCATTTATTGTCAAGACAATATCTGCCAGATATACAACTTTAAATACCCATAGTTTGTTCATCATTTTTTCAGGTAAAAAATGGTGGTCCTTGAATAAAGGGGGCTAACTGAGTTCACGTCTCAAACATTCACACAAGTGCTTTTCCTTGAGACAACTGACATACTTTGGTAGGCAGCAGAAGTGTTGTAAATGTTTTTCCCATTTCGTCACATGGAATATTAAAAAGATTCACATTCAGGGGTTGAGATTTAATGAAATAAATATTTTTACTACGTCACCAAAGACTCTTAAATAAAACTAGCTTTTTTTTTTTTTCTGCAAGTGAATATTGGTGAAGAATAGAATTGCTATCAGTAAAATTTGTTTTCATGGCCTTACTTTGTGCTAAGGCACTATTGCTTTTGCACAATCAAAGCAAATATCAGCTCAGTGATAAGGCAAATAATTTTTGGTATTACTATGAAAATAGTTTTGGCCTCATGTCCCCCTGAAAAGGAGAAAGGTTTGTGCTATTTCATCGTTATATGATTATTATAACTATTCTTTCTGTTCCTCCTCCAATAATTGGGGGCAGAAATAGATTGAAAGTGTTATTTTATGACCTCTACCCTCCCTAGCAATATTTACTTCTTAAAAGATGGAGCAAAGACACAAGATCTCAGCTTTAAAGAGAAGCAGGAGAGAAAGTAAATACACATTTACTTTTTTAAAAAAATATTATTTATGTGTTTAAAGTACAAATTAGTTTGGTAGAGAACATCTTATGTCTGTTTTATTTCCATATCTCTCAGACTGACAAAGGGATGCTTATTAATTAATTCATTTAGAGAGCCATACACGACAAGAAATAAATTATTTGTCCTCTGGAGCTTGTCATAAGGGGATTTGTAAGAAAACCATAAAATTGAAAGACAACTGTTCATCTTAGAAAGATAAAAGGCCAGTTTCTCCTCTTCAGCTGATAATTTCTTAGTAAAAATATCTACTATGTATGATATTTTACATATTATCAAGCATTTTCATATACTCCTTACTTAGCTTCTTTGAACCTCACTTTTCTTATGTGTAAAATTAGATTAATAGCAATACCTTGCGAATATTTAATAATACAATGCATAAGATGCGTTTAGGACTTTGCCTGGCACCTAGCAAACTCTCAGCAGCTGGTCATGGTGGTGATAATAGTAGCAATAGGATAGGTAGTAAAAGTAACTTTGTAGGACTTGTCATTTTAAGAATTAGTATTTGAGGCCTGTCAAAGTCAAGGGACACTTTCATAGTGGCCCAGAAAGACAGAGATGGAGCTGGTCTTCAGATGCAGGCTATTTTCATCCCATGCCCCAAATTCTTCCCTCTGGGTGACAGCTGTACTTCTAAGCTCTCAGCAATCCTGTTGGCTTGATCTACCAGCTGACAGTGGGTTCTTCTCAAGCAACTTATATTCCAGGTATCTCTGGGCACCTCCTCCCCATACATTAGTTCAGTATTTTGAGAACCCTGACGGAAATGGTGCATTTTCACATAAATACAAGTTAATGATGTGTTTATAGCATGAACTTTGGAGTAAGCAAACCTGAGTCAGAATCTAGCTTTCTACTTCCTATACTATATGATTTTGGGCAAGTGAAATCACCTCTTTCTTACCTGTATAAAAATGAGGTACGAATATTTGCTTCATGGAATTGTAGTGAAGATTACTAAATGAGATAGCAACTGGAAACAGCTTAGCACAGGCACACAGAGCCAGGCACACAGTGAATGGCAAATAAATGACTATTTGATGATTAACTCTTATAGAAATATTTGCTCTTCTGGGTCCTGATTTAGCCTCCTAGACTAAATAGTTTCACTGTTTTCCTCCCTATTCAGTTCCCAGATGCATCACAGAATTATAAGAATATTAAAAACTCAGGGCTATACCTACACAGAATTTTCCATAACCCTCTTTCTGCTTTGAGCTCCTAAAGCTATTTCACAGAAAAGTGACCTTATTTTTAAATAGAGGGGCAATTGAAAATCAGTGAACGGACTTACCCCCTAATGATTTTTTTCTCAGACATAATTATAATAATTAGCATTATAAAGTGCTAATTATCTTTGGACACAGAGGACCTGCACACCAGAGACAGAGGTCCGCATTAAGTAAAGTGGATTTCACTTTCTTCAGTTACAAGATTTCTCTATTTTCCTCTTTGTAACGATGCAAAAGATATTTAGTCCAGCAAACCTCATTTAAAACTTTTTTTTTTAGTTAAGGAAACTGTCTGCTGGCCACTACAGTCAGACTCCATATTGAGCTTATGGATATACAAAGAAATTGTTCCAAACTCATCACTTTTTATTAGGTCGTTATTCTATAGTTCTAGGCCAGTACCTTGAACCTGGGAAGAATCCAAAAGTGTAAAAATCATGAGTTTCTTGTTTAGATGGCAAATAATTTCTGTTAACAAGGGGATAGACAACCATTCTACTCTAAGTCATAGAAACTCTGGTGGGGTGATTGCTGAATGTGTTAGGTGTGTAGGAGAGAAACTTATGCGCCACATCAAATTTCAGACTAAAGACGACTTAAGGAACCATTTAATTTTACAGATGAGAAACTGAGCTACAGAACTCCTTGAAAAGAAAGCCAGAATGGAAAACTGGATCTGTTGACACTTTCAATAGAATTTTTAATACCTAGCATTGGGCTTCAGGTAAAAAGCTTACTTATTAAGTCAAATCAGGGCCATGTACTAAAAGGCAGAAAAACCTTATACTAAGAAATGAGGCATTGATGTAAGGCTGTGAAGAGCATAACTCTGGGCTATCCTTTGTCCTCTATTGTCAGTAATGGAATAATTGTTGTTCTCTAGTCCTCAATCATTAAACGGAGATACAGGATATTGAAGTAGAGTTTAGAACAGAGTATTAGTAATGTAGAGCTGTAAAGAGCCATAGACGTTTCTGAGAGCTCCAGAAAACCACAGCTTTGCCCTTTTCTCCTATTCAACACAGGCACTTGGCTCCAGCTTCAGCGTGGAGGTACTTCATGATCTCCCAGTGGGACCAGACTCATCCCCAGACAGCTCTATTCAATTGTAAATTCTCACTTGGGTTAGGTTAACATCTACCTCCTTGAAATGTCAATTCACTAGATCTATTCTGAATGCTGAAGCAAAAATAAATAACTCTCACTTAAAAAAAACTTTTAGTTATTTTAAAATATGAACATTATCTCCTTGTTTTCTCTAAGCTAGTGTTTCTCAAACTCAGCTGTACCAGAATCCCCTGAAGCTTTGTTAAAACATCTCTTGCTGGTTCCTAACCACAGAGCTTCTGATTTAGTAGGTCTGGGGTGGTACCTGAGAATTGCATTTTTTAATTAAATTTATTGGGGTGACATTGGTTAATAAAAAGAGAATTGCATTAATATGATGGCTAGGCGGAGGGCCAGGGGAGGGAGAGAGCAGTTAGGCCATCATTTTAGGAACTATATAGATGTCTAACCAATGTACTGTATACTTGAAACTAATTTAATTAAATAAATTTTAAAAATATATTTAAAGAAAAAGAGAATTTAATTTTTAACAAGTTCCCAGGTGGTGCCAATTTTGCTGGTCTAAGGGCCACACTTTGAGACCCACAGCTCTAAGCTAATCAATCCTCTCTATTTCATCTTTTGAGGCAAGCTTTCCTCATCTGATGCCATTCCATTTGTCTTCTTTTGAATGCTTTATAAGTTTGGCTGTTATCTTTTTTGTACGTTTTATGTTTGTTCAAGCTCCCCTTAGTGGGCACATCTGACTTTCCTACTTGAGAGGATAAAAGTAATTTTTTCTTTAAAATAAAGTTAAATAAGAATAATTATCAAGGTAAAGCAAGATGACTAAAAAGAATCCATCTATTATTATGTTTTCATAGATTGCATACAGATTATTTGAACTAGAATGGATTTGCTAAGTTAATTATTTCTGTCTTCATCAGTGAACACTATGGTGATTGGGGAAGATATGTCTTTTTGGGATTAACTTTATTTTTACATTCTGGAGTTGTAGCAAAATGAGAAGGCCTAAACCTGTAAACAGCACATCTGATTTTGAAATCCAGAAACCTGGATTTCATGGATATTGTGATGTGTTTTGACTGTGTGTCTTTAGACAACTTTTCAGTTTCCTCATTTAAAACGGTCATAAAATTTTAATGGCTGCCCTTTACATTCCATACAGAAGGAAGGGAAAACAGTAACACATATACCTATAAAGGCTTTGCAAATTTTGTTATTATCTCTAATGTTTATTCACATGGTGCTGCTTTCATTTTTTTTCATCTGGAATTCCATATGTGTGAAGAAAAATCATGTAAGAATTCATTTGCTTATTAATATCTTCAGGCATGAGACCTCGGCTGACCAAGTGCATTACTTACCTCATGTCGCCTAACTTGTGAGCCTCCAGTTAAACCAAGTTAATGATTGTGCACTGTGTCCAGGGAATGCCAAGTCTACAGAATGTGAGCACATGTAGTCTGTGCCTCTTAGCTCTTCTGATAGGGCAACTATCATAATGGGATGTTAAGTTCCCCTAGGAGGCCATAGACAAAACCTATAATTCCAACCAAGTTTTACATGCATATTCTTTGTTTAAGAGAGAATGACAACGATTTGATCTAATTCCTTCTACATGACTCGGGGAAGGGGAAGGGGCAACTTTCTAGGAATGGCTTCCTGGTGAAGCTCTAATTCAGTAAAATCACAGGACAGGTTTTGATGGTCAAGTTTTGGGTGGCAGGGCGAGGTTGTTTTTTACTACCATATAGACCTCTCCTAACTGCTGAAGAAACAATATGGGGAGAAAATCAGTTGTGTCAGCTGTGTGTTCCTTCCCGAGTGTGGGAAAGACGTATCTCATGTAACTCTCCAGGTCCTGACTCTAGGAAGGGTCTACCACTTGTTTTTGGACACTTCCTTTTTATTCTATATAACCACTTTTCTTTAACCAAAATGACACTAAAAACACTATAAGAAATGATATTTCGCATTAATGTTTTAGGCAAAGATACGCTCACCAATTTACTCCATAAGAAATTCTAATCGGAGAAAATCACATGGATCTATTTGAATTGCTCCCATGTGTGGTTGAAGCCAAAATAATTTGCTGTGCATATGTACACAAGTGAGAAGTTTCAAGAGGTATCATTTTTACATCTCTTTATTCTAGGGTATGTGTGTGTGTGTGCACGTGTGTGCGTGCACACATGTGTGTGCTATTTCTCTGTGTTTTGAAAGGCTCTTTAGTTTAACTTTTATTTTGCCTTAAGAGATTTTATTTCTCTGTGCTATGACTTTATTTTTAAATCTAGTTTGAGTTCAAGAAAGCTAGAAACTCACAAAAGGTTAAAAACAAATCATGAAATGATACAAAATAAAAACACATTTTCCAAAAAATAACTTCTTTGCATCCCTTCTCCACCATATACCATTCTCTATTAAGTCTTTTCTTCTTCCTATACTGAGTGCCATAACTTTCAATTTATTGTGTTTTAAGTACAAGTTGTACTTATTAACCTTCACATTATTTTTTGTTACTTACACAAACCTACTTTCATTGTTCAATTGATATATTTCTCAACTGATTTTTTAATTGGTATGTTTTGATATATATTGATAATTGATATGTATATATATATAATTCAATGGATAGATTTTGGGTATAATGGATCAGGAAGGAATATGCCATCATTTTTCTATTTACAAAAAAGAAATCTTTTTTTCATTTCACAATTTTTCCCTCAAGAATAGCATTTTCAGGAATATATGAAAGTCTTAAGCAAGGTATATGAGTATATTAAAAAATGCACAGTGAAAACAAGTGACAATTTTCCCAAGTAGAGGGATAGAACTTTGGACCTCAGTTGCCTGATTCCTGGGATGAATCAATTCTTTATCCCTTGTTATTTTTGTTTGATTCCTTCCTTCTCTTCTAGTCTCCAGGTCCAATATTTACACCTGAATGATGCTCAGCTCTTTAAAAGATAGGCCGACTGGATCAGCTGTTGTCTTAGACAGTCTTTAAATGTATTTTCGGCATGTCTTCAGACAGTTATTTTTCCTGTGTTCAATTTTGTTCATCTTCTTACTTAACTTTTCAAGTGCTACCATTTCCTTTTTAAATGTGGTATCAAGAAGTGCAAACATTATTGGAAGAGAGAGTCTTACTAGCATAATTGTACATTATCTCCCTTTTATATTGCAGATGGAAAACATTAAATCTAAGGGGAATAGAAATCTGCTCAATCAGATATTGATAGTACAATTTCCTTTAAAATACTTACCTGTGGAGAATAAAAATACTGATTTTTTTTAAAGGTGGCAACTTTCCATCATTTTTAAAAAGAGCCAGATGACATAGGGAATTATAATTCTGTCTGCTGGGAGTGAGGCTTCCTTGCTGATGCTACCCCTTTCTCTTTGCAACCTGATGTTTTAGTTAGGGATTTGGGGTGGGGGAGGGAGTACCTCCTGTTAGCAGGATATCATAATTTGGAGATTAGAAGAATACTTGGAAAGAAGACAGTGCTCTGTTCTATGGTTTAGATTTTTGTCTTAGTCACAATAACTACTTACCAAAAAATTTTAATAGCTTTATTAAAAAATAATTGACAAAGAGTAAAATGCACATATTTAAAGTGTGCAATTTGATGTCTGATCTATTTATAAACCCACAAAACCATCGCAAATCAAGATAGTGAACATATCCATCAAACTCAATAGTTTCTTCACCCCCAACCCTGGTATCAGACAATCACTTATCTGCTTTCTGTTCCTACAGATTAGCTTTTATTTTCTAGTGTTTTATATAGGTGCGAATATACAGTATCCTTTATCGTCGGTTTCTTCCATCTGCATAATTATTTTAGATTCATCCAGGTTGTTGCTTCTATCAATAGTCCATTCTTTTTTAATGTTAATTTTTCTTTGTGGGGGCATATGTTTTCATTCATTTTGGGTTAATAAATAGGAGTGGAACTGCTAAACTGTATGTAGGTGTCTATTTATTTTTAAGAAATCAGTAAATTATCTTCTAAGGTGGTTGTACCTAAAACAACAACAACAGCAACAACGACAATGACAAAGTACTTTTAAGTAGTGATTTTTAAGACAGTGGACAAGATAGGCAGGTAATTGGGTTCCTGTTACTTCATTTTGACCAGAAACAGAACAATAATTACTTTTAATTTAAAAAAAAAACCCTCAAAGGAGGACATGAGATTTCAGTATTTTTTGCAACAGAGGGCATGAGACTTTAGTTGAAAAGATAACATGCAAAAACGTTAGCCAGACTAGAGTTTTATTCCACTGCCATGTTCCCAATGGTTTATATGAAGATCTGAAATTTCACATAACTGAATATTTTGAAGTTTGATAAATGATAATTTTCATTATAATGATAATTCTGATTAATGAAAATCTCCAAAAATATAAAGTGTCTGCTAAAAAGAGAAAATTTTTCTTTTGTGTAGTACTTTCTAATGTAAAGTTATTTTAATAAATGAACACTTTCATTTCCTGAGTCTTTCTTCCAAACTGGAATCCTTGTAGAAGTCTTTAAAAAACACCAACATTCAACAGCTCTCGTCTCTCTAAACATATGATTTAGAATAAAAATGTTCCTTGGACATGAAAATAAGTATGCTAATTTTGAGAGTTTAGAAGTTAAAAGAAAATGAAATCCAGAGAGGTGGGCTCATCAGGCCTTTAGGGAGAAGTGGCTAGCTTAAAATATCTCTGACAAGAAATTACTTGATATTGGCAGGAGAAATGGCTCTTACTAGGTTCTCTTTTCTCACAACAGAAGTCTATACACATGTGGAATGTAAGTACTAAGGATCTTCATAAAGACACATGTTGTGCTGTATTACCTCTTATTAGCCCTTTATGATATTGACTCCTCATTGTCCTCCCTAACGCTTCACACTCCCACCAAAAATCCCACAGCCAAATCTTTATTTAACTTCAGGGTATCTACATCCTTTCAAAAAAGAGTTTTCTTTGTCTGACTATTCCTAGCATTATTTATCTACCCCACACTCTATCATACACAAAAACCCCTCATCTTCAATTTTGTCTCTATAAAGAAAGTTATTGCTAATTCAGAATGCAACTTCCAAAGATGAAATCAGGTCCATTGATCCAAATGGCTGTCTTAAAAATCTTTAAAATCATTGTTGTTCAAGGTTTGACATATTGTCTTCATTAGCTTAGACGTGTGTCCATCATAAATCCCATCAAAGAGCTGACTATTTTCTCCACACTGTTTTGAAAGTCTAATTTGAATGTTAACTAGCCCTGCAGTAATACAATTTGGATTGTTAACAGCAACCTCCAGACTCAGAGACAGTTCAAATGACCATTATCTGGAAAAAAAAAACGAGACAGAATGAAAAGCCGTTTCTTATTATGATGCTTAATTTACAAATTAAAAGTCCTCAAACCCTCATTTCAGAGCTGGCCCTATTTGGGGCACTGGTGATGCATAATAAACATTGTTTTAAATAATAAAAATTGTTTTAAAATGTAGGATGGCAAAATAATTATACTAAAATTGACAACTTTTTTCAATTTCTTCAAACTTTCATTACTATGATGAGATCAAAATTGTTGGCAGCATTATTAGCTTATAAATAAACATGTGAAGAAATATAATATGTACTTAATTTACTTTTGTTTTCTTTAGCTATCACTGCCTAGAATTCATATCGAGTCTATTCTTCTAAACTGAGAAAATATTTGCATTTAAAACATGTAAAAAAGTAGATGTATTCGAAATTAGTATTAATAGCTCTTTTTAAGTATAAATACAAATATATATTTATATTTTATTATATATGATTACATGTATGATTATAAATATAATTTAAATATATATAATTTATATAATTATATATATAATTTATTGTATATATGAACTAAGCATATAAAATGTCAGATTATAAATGATGATTCTTGCTTTGCTGGTCTACGGAGGCTCAGAATTATTATCATCAGTGTTTTGCAAATTTCAGAGACCAATACACTATGTTTTATGGTAGACAAACTCTAAGATGGTCTCCCAAAGCTCCCTGCTCCTAGTACTAACCCCCCTGCACAATTGCTTCCATGCGAGTGTGTACTTGGGATGAGGCTTTAACCAACAGAATGTGGTAATGGTAACAAGGCATCTGTGATTACATGTGTGTGATCACATTACATAAGGTAGTAGTACTTGTTTTGCAAGGAGATTCTTTCTTTTGCTGACGTTAAAGAGCAAGCTGCCATGTTGTGAGCTTCCCTATGGAAAGGAACAACATGACAAGAAACTAAAGACAATCTCTAGTCAACAGTCAGCAAGAAACTGAGTCCTTAGTCTAGCAGCCTGCAAGGAACTGAAGGGTGCCAAAATCAAGTGAGCGAGGAAGTAAATTCTTTCCCTGCTGAATCTCAGATGAGATCTCAGCCCAGCTGACACTTTGATTACAGCCTTGCCGAGGACATAGCTAAGCTTCATGTGGATCCCCTGACCCACAGAAATTATGAAAAAATAAAAGCATGTTCTTAAGTCATTAAATGTGTGGCAGTGTTGTTACACAGCAACAGATAATTAATACAATGTGTTATAAACTAAATTTGGTAACTGGCAATCTGCAATTTAAAAAGATGAATCGAATAGAATAAGTGTATTTCATTAAAATTTTACTTTAAAAATAATTTATATATGTACTGTATACATATATGTGTCTACATTGGCTCACAATATAATTGCATTTCATAATGTGCGTTGTAATAAAATATTGATTAGAAAACCTTTAGAAAAGATCTCTTGAAGTTTTAAGCATGTATATTCTCATGTATCCATGAGCACATCACAAGGCCAATGAATCCTGCTGAAGCAGGAGTACATGAGCAGCTAGTGAGGAGGTAAGAATATGGGAGACTATGAATATATCTCACTACATTTAGGGGATTTTATATTTTGGAGTATTATTAGGAAGTTTATATCTGGTGTAAATTACAGAAATTACCTAGTGTTCAGTAGTCAATTTATAAACATATAGAAACCGAACTAGATGAGACTTTTAAGTTCTTTTAATTTAGACCTTTTTTCCCAAAGTGTAGTACTCATTTCACAGATAGTATTGGATGATTTTAGTCTGCACATAGACAATTAAATTTTTTAACACTATGCATTTATCTTTATACATATTAAAAAAAATGACAATGTTACTGCTTCGGTTGAGACTAAGGTTGGTTATATAGTCCCTTCATACCATTTCTGTCTTCTTTTCAGTAGCACATGACATGCTCTTTTGCTGGTATGTGAATAAGGCAGACCAGGAAGGTGATTTGCAAATATCTGAAGTCTGAACGTTAGGAAACCCTTTTGCAGGCCAAACTTTGGTTTCGTGAAGAAATGGCAGCTCAGAGAGCTTAAGAAGACTTGCCTTGCTCAACGTTACTCATGAGATCAAACACTGAAACAAAGGAATAATCTATCGCCTAAATTTACATAAATTGTAGATTCTCTTGAATTAAATAATTTATATGGTAGGGCAGAGGTCCCCAACCTTTCTGGCATCAGAAACTGGTGCTCCTATGAGAATCTAATGCCTGATGATCTGAGGTGGAGCTGAGGCGGTGATGCTAGAGCTCGGGAGTGGCTGCAAATATAGATGAAGCTTCACTGGCTTGCTTGCTGTGTGACCTGGTTTCTAACAGGCCACAGATCGGTATTTGGCCAAGGTCTGGGGGTTGAGGACCCCTGCTGTAGGGGACGTGTATGTGCCTGTGATGTGGATAGATGGCGAGTGTATGCATGTTTTCTGATTATTCCTGTGTCAGACACTGTGCTAAATATAGACAACAAGACAGCTAAGGTGTATTTCTTGTTCTTTCGGAGTTTACAGATTACTAGATGATCATAGTCATGTACCTCAATAATCAATAGGTTGACACACGGATGTTTATAGCAGCATTATTCGCAGTGGCCAAGACATGGAAGCAACCAAAGTGTCCTACAATAGATGATTGGCTAAAGAAGCTGTGATACATATGTACAATGGAATATTACTCAGCCATGAGAAGAGATGATATTCTGCCATTTGCAACAACATGGATGGACCTCAAGATAATCATGCTAAGCAAAATAAGGCAGACAGAAAAGGTTGCAAATCACACGATATCACTAATATGTGGGATATAAACCTAAAAGCAACAAATGAACAGGACACACAAACAGAGACTCATGAATATGGACAATGGACTAGTGGTTACCAGAGGGTAGGAGACAGTGGGGGAGGGGAGAGGTAGATGGGGTAAAAGGAATCAATTATAAGGGGGTAGGTGGAGGGTGAAGTAGGTAAAAGGTATTAAATATATGGTAGCTGAAGGAAACTAGACTTTGGGTGGTAATCACATAATAGATTATATAGATGTCAAATTATAATGTATACCTGAAAATTACATAACTATATTAACCAATGTTACCCCAATATACTTAATTAAAAAATAATTTAAGAAATTAAAAAATCAATCAATTGATGAAATTATTGATTATTAGAAGGTTTTTTTGAGGGTCATGTAGGAGATGCAAAAGAACATTGGCTTTCACATCAGAAAATGAAGATTCAGATTCTAATTCCACTACTTGCTTGTCTTATAATCCTGGACAACTAAAATTCTGTGAGCATCATCTTCCTCATCTATATAATAGAGCTCTGAGTCCTTCTTCACTGAATTGTGTATTAGTCAAGGTTCTCCAGAAAAACAGAACAAAGAGGATAGGTGTGTGTGTATATATATACACACACACACACACACACACACACACACACACACACACACACACACGTATATATACACACATGTGTATGTGTGTATATATATACATATTTATATATATATACACATATGTATATATATATGAATTGGCTCACTGATTATGGAGACTAGAAAGTTCAAAATCTTCAGGGCAGGTCAGCAGGCAGGAGACTCAAGGAAGAGTAGATGCAGTAGTTCAAGTCTAAAGGCTGCCTGCTGCATGATTTCATCTTGCCGGAGTAGGTCAATCTTTTGTTCTATTTAGGCCATCAATCGATTGAATGAAGCCCATCCACATTATAGAGAAAAACATCCTTTACTCATAGTTCACTGATTTAAATGTTAATAACATCCAAAAACACCCTCACAGAAACATCCAGAATAATATTTGACCATATATCTGAGCACCATGACCCAGCCAAGTAATCCATTAAAATTAACCATCACAAGTTTACCTCCTGTAATTTTCTTACCCATATGCATCTCCTGAAACCATACTTAATATCCAAATAAAGACAATAACAAAATTGTACTTTGGCATGACATGATATAACTATTCTGTGTGCAAGTGAAAATGCATGAATTCTTTCCTCAGAAGAGGATGCAACACCTTGGATGGTGTTTACTCCTATCTTTGATATCCTATAACTTAAATTTGATGTAAAATAACAACACTTAAATATTATAAGGTCAACATATCTTATGTCACATAGAAGATAAGAGAGAGAAAAAAACAAAGCTATCATATATATTTATATCTTTATATTATGTATTACATATATAAATAGTTATGAGGATTAAATGAAATAAAATATATACAGCACCTCAAATTTTCTAGCACATGTCATGTTGTTACTAAATGTTGTTTCTCTATAATGTACTCTAATTTAGGATCAATCTGTCAATAGCATCATACATTACCCATGATAAGAATTAGCCTCTGTACAAGTGTGGGTATAAGATTTTGTATGTGGGGTGTACTTACACATTTTGGTAAATAATAGGTTACATGCGCAGTAATTAGTTTCCTGTTTCTTTTTATATAAAATGTTTTTTATATAAAATTTAACTGAATTTCTTGCATTTGAGACAAGAATTCCCTATTGTGGAATTCTTGGCAGAAAAAAGTATTGCTTTTATATTTGTAAAATTCTGAAACTAATTTCTTAAAATTCTACATGCAAATAATGAAATAGGCCCAAAAGGCTGCATGAGAATTGGGCAGTTGTGTACTTATATGAATTATTTATGTCCAAATGGTGATAATTATGATGGTTTATATATGTGTACATATACATATATACACATACATATAGATGTGTACAAACAAGCTGACTTTTAAATCTCCTGTAACTGATACCTGAAACTTTATGTATTTCATTCAGATGTTCAATCTAACTGTATATCCATGATTTAACCGAAAACCCTGCCAACGTTATGTATATTACCCCCTGCTCTATCCTAAACAACCTGAAAAATAAAGAAAAATATTTGACTTTGAGCATTTAATCCAGATACAAGATAAAGAGCTCTACCTCCACATACTTTGCATTTATCTTTTCCACTTATAAAATGCCTTGTCCTCAATAAGGCAAGAAATACATATCTATGCAAAAATTTTATTTCTTCTTTTATAACACCCTTCCTAATTCTACTGTATAAATATAATATCTAGCAAATATTTTCTCTATTAATTAAAGTCCTTTACTTACGGAATAACATTTTTAAAAGCTCTCTAAACCTCTCATACTCTTAAAAAAAATCTCCTCATAGAGAAATGCTTAATTCATTACTTGATACCACAATAATTGAAAAGTATTTATTCAAACTGATTCATTTTGTCTTTCCTTCTTCAGTACCCACTAGCTGCATAAGCTCAAACAGATATGATGAGGGGAGAAAAGTGTCACTCGTGCATCTGCGCAAAAGTCTGTGGAAACTCTTGCATACCAAGTGGGCTAGTCCACATTGTATTTTTCCTCCCATCCAAAATTATAATAACCAGAATGGTTAATAAGACTTTAAATTCTGCTTTCTTTTTCTTTTTCTTTTCTCTATGCTAAGATCACAAAGATAAATAAGTTTTAGCAGTGTATATGGAAAGAAAATCTTTCCTAATTCACTCAATCAAGTTATTCTGAATCCAATCTTTCCATGCCTTGCAAAATCAGTTATATCTGGTTGTTTTCATAATTTCCTGATTAAACCTGTCAATAGGTTTTCTACTGCTCATTCTGTTATTTATCCAAAGCATTAATGAACTTCTCTACCTCCTGTGGATCCATAAATATTTCTGTTTTATTATCAAAAACAACCCTTAATTGGACTAAAAATAGGATTATAGATCTATCTGCTCCACCTAAGTAATGAATTAAGTTTTCTGGCTCTAAAGTCACCATTTATTTAGTCATCATTCACTGATATTTATTGCATGTCTGCCACATGCTGGGCACCATTCCTGGGGCTCAGAAGTGGTGAAAAAGGCAAGCAGGGCCACTGCTCTCATGGATCTCAGATTCAGAAGGAGAGAGAATTAATAAACATGTCACCAAATAAACGATGAAAACGATGAAAAGTTCTGTAGGAATATAGAAAGGGGAAATCAGCAAGGTGACTAGAAAGAAGAAAGGAGAAATGTTTGCCAAGGAGGAGTGACCTAGGAAGTCCTCTTTGAAGACCTGATATCTGAGCTGATGCCAGCATAATGAGAAGGTGTCAATGAAAGGGGAGAGATTTTTCAAACAGTGGGAACAGAAGTTGCAAAAGCGCAGAGTCAAAAACAGTGTGTCTGAGGACGATAAAAAATGACATGTGATTGAAACGAAGTAAACAAGTAACTACAACTAAATTTTTCAACTACCTGTCTTTAATAATAATGGCTAAAATGTATTAGGTCCATAGTATGAGCCAAGAATCAAGTACATTCAATCATTATTTCAGTTAATTCAAAAATAACAGCAGAAGGAAGCTAACCTTTTGTTATTCCCATTTTGCAGTGGACTAAATTGAGGTTCAAGGAAGTGTGTAAGTTGCTGAAGGATATTAAACTAATAAGTGGACTGACCCAAACTTAATCAAACCCAAGTCCTTAACCAGTAAGTTACACTGTCAACTCGATATCTTTTTCTATTAATAATTTGAATTATTTTTTCCTTGGTGTATGTATTACTTTTGCAACTAGAGTTTAGCCACTTTTGTTTCAGGGCTACTATATCCAATACCTTCAACCCCCATCTTCCTTCAAGAAAGCCCTGATTTGTAGCATTTGTTGATTTTCATGGTGTAAAATTTCCCACAATGACCTATTTCAAGCTAACAATGAGTCTTCTGCTAAATGTACAGATTGAGAAAAAATGTGCCCAACCAGCTCTTCTGAGCCAATATGAATGGGTGTCAATATACCACTGTTAGGAGATGCCCAATAAATATTCATTTGAAAGAAAACCTACCCATAGGAAAAGAGTTTGGAATCCCTTGATGAAAGCCAGAATCATAAAGGCTAAAACAAAATGCACTTTATTACTCTCCATCCTCTAAATTTACTAGTTGGGAGAAAAGTAGGAGGCAATGCATGAAAAATGTATATCTTTTTCTTTTATTTGTGCCAGTGAAATTTGTATCACTGCCACTCGAAACATTTTGCCATTGAGTTTGCTCGTTGTTGAGTGAATCGTCTCTGAGAATGTAGCTCACACAAATGGTTATTTCAAAATGAAGAGGCACAGCACCTTAGGTACCTATATAAGTTCAGGATGGTTTTGCTAATTGAGAATTTAGGAGACCAAGCCCCTGGGTGTAGTACCTAAGGAATTGTTTTACAACATGGAAGCCATTAGACAATATGGACCTTTTATGAATGAGCAGGAATCTTTGCAGTGGGGGTGGAGAAACTGCCTTCCAAGTGCAAATTCCAACGTGGAATCGCCAAATAATAATTCATGACAGAGATACAACATATGCTCTCATGATAGAGTGGGAGTTACAGGACACAGAGAGCAAGTAAGCAGCAGAACCTCTGTGAGTTACGGCACCTCATTGCCATTATAAAACATCTTTATTGGGAGGGAAAACGCAATATTTTGGTAGAAGGAGATGAAGTAGGTAGTCTGGATGGCTCACTTATGGTAGAATGTGCAATTTTACAGCTGGGATATGCCTGTCTGCTTTGTGTCTTCCCTGACTCACAGCCTATCCTGAGCAGGCATTGAGTATACATAGTTTAATCCATAAAGCAATCAAGGTGCTTAGCTAGAACTTGGGAAATGGAGAATTTTATGAAAGAGAAGCCTATATTTTCTACACAAAGTTCTCAAAGTGCCATTTTCTTCCCCCCCTTTTAAAAGTTAATTTGATTTGCACAGCTTTTGTGAAGGTCACTGCCTGTGTTTTCTTGGGGCAATTAGATTAATTCACCTGTATAAAATACATTATTATTTTTTTAATGGTTAGAGTTTGGGAGTTGCTGTCATTTTCTTAGTAAAGTATTAATTCTAAGAATACATCCTTGGAGCCATGGAGTCAGGTACAGAAGCCTAGTGCCCTCAGATCATTGAGGCTTACAGTAACCATCTGATTTATTTTCCAACTGAAATGGCAAACGGGGTGGCTCATAAATTCATCAGAGAGATGCACATGCAGTCTAAATTTTTAGAGCAAAAAAAAAGTTGACCATGCAAAGCCTTCAATCAGGTTAATGTGTGAGAAGAGATTTTTTTTTTCATTCTACTGTTTCTGTGTATTTTTTCATTCTTTCTTATAAAAGGACAAATTAGGAGATTTGAACCCTTTATAGTGGTTTTGCAAATGTGAATATCAAAATAACATGAGGAATTTTTATAGCCAAAGATAGAAGTCTCAGAGAATAGAGATGAGACTGGAGCCTTGCTGAAAACACACTATATTTAAAAGTCTCTACTCTCTACTTTATCATTTTCATCAAAATGAATATAATTCCTCTATGCAAGCATTTAAGAGTGAATTCATATATTCATTCTTTCTTAAATGACCTGCTAGTTCTGTTGAAATACTCCTTTAAAATATTTTGAATCTCAATCATATGTTGGGGGGGGGTTTGAAAGATGAGAGGAGGTCATCGATTTCATGATTTCAGTGATATGACTCTGGAATGTCATTATTTTCTTCTTATAAATTTGATCAGTAAAAAAATACTATAAAATGGTCATGGTAATTCCCTGTAAGGTGGTCTTCTAACATCTATGTTTAGAAAAGAATGTTTCCAGGGGTACTTTGAGTGATACACATTGCTAGTAAGTCTTCTTTATTTGTTATTGTCTTTTAAAAAGCATGAAAATGTCTTTCCTATTTGGAGTTGTTTTCAGGAAATATGGACCCCTCTCTCTCTCATTACCTCCTGGCTACATTCACTTTCTATGCTATTTGTGTATCTACATTATTCATGCTTACAAACCCAGCTGTAAAATAAAAATAGAGTGAATGAATGAGTTCTAAGGATCAACATAAAAATATGGCCTGAACTCTAGCCAAACCTTGAATCTAACTTATTTTACATGGCTCACCACTTTTTCATTTCATACAAAATTCTATTAGCCAAACTACTTCTCTTCTGAAAACCTGGTGATCTGAAATTAAGCTTTATGCCTAGGACTCTCTTAATTAAACTAATAAAATTTATAATATTCCATATCTTCTACAATTCTTATAGGACCTGAAAAGTTTTCATATCATCAAAAAGGAAGAAAAGTACTTGGTTTTCTTTCTCTATTTCTGAAATTTAGATCTTTCTTTTATTTACTGACCAATTTGAAAACATCATTTGATTTTCTTTGAGGCTATTAAAAAAATTAATACAGAATGGCCCTAACTTCACTGTGCTCATATTCTAGGAGGCACAGTCCTCAGAGACCATCTTAGGCTAGCGGCTGCTGCCTCTGATGCTGTTAGTAAATTGAAAAGCAAAACACCACTGGCACAGTGAAAAAGCATGGTCAACTTTACATTAGACTTCATTGTTCCTGCTAGAATGCACTGCTTTGTACACATAATAGTGACTGATCTGGGTGATCTTTTTCACTTGAGGGAAAAACATTTTTAAACTCATTTTATCAGCTCCAGAGTTTCATGTGCATAAAACAGAGAATTATGTATGTGACAGGGCTCAATGCTGGGACGAAGAGATCTCCAAGCCTGGAATGGAAAACATATAGTTTGCTGGCAATTTGAGCCTTTTGTAAATTCTCCTCTTAAGCTGATTCGCATGGCTGAGTAGAAAAATGTGTATTCCTCATTGAACTCCAACCGGCAGCTTCCTAGCTTTCTGCCGTCAATTGTACTGAAATCATTGTCAATTAATCAACTGGAAGAGCAAACACCTGCCCAATTTATTATTATTTTTTACAAGTAATTAGGGGGTCCAATAAAGCAGCAGGAGTGGATACATTTTCAGGTAAAAGCATATGTCAAAAGCTGCATGTTTCTAAGCAATCCCGTATCAACGAGAGAAAGGGGTGGTGGAGGGGGAGAATATGTCTTTTGACAACAAACAACCACAAAAAATTCTGAAAGGAGGAACAAAGAGGCTTGTCAAGCAACGATCTTTATTGCCTAAGATCCCAGCACCTGCAAGCATGTTTAAAAGCATCATGTGTGAGAAATATATGTAGG
>CM053507.1:130418222-130438184 GCA_028627145.1 Eidolon dupreanum | reverse complement strand
AGAGAGAGAGAGAGAGAGAGAGAGAGAGAGAGAGAGAGAGAGAGAGAGAGAGAAGCAGTCGGGTGGCAGAAGCCCATGTACACTTGCACAAAACAGGTGGTGTTCTAGTTAGGATGCCATATTTGCTATTTAGGGTTCCTGTGATCTCTGGAA
This sequence comes from Eidolon dupreanum, assembly GCA_028627145.1. Taxonomy (NCBI): domain Eukaryota; kingdom Metazoa; phylum Chordata; class Mammalia; order Chiroptera; family Pteropodidae; genus Eidolon; species Eidolon dupreanum. The sequence continues at coordinate 130,438,031 of CM053507.1, read as the reverse complement.
GGATGGGTAAGCTATAGGGTGCGTAGGATGAATCTACACAAAGAATCCATAGCGCTCCAAGCCTACAAGCTCGACCTGGCACTCCACATACCGAGATGGGTTATCTCAGCAAGCCTGCTGCAGAGGCTTTCTGAAATTTGGGTTACCACATTTAGCTGTGGGATTACAACACATAATACCACAGATAGGAGATAATGCCTCAGGCGTGCGGCTGTGGCAATGTAAGCCTCGCAGGACTAATTATGGCAGATTTGGGGGCTGGGGGAGATAGAGGTGAGGCAGGACGTGGAATGCGTAATACAACATGGCTTGTGGCTTGCTAGTGGCTGTCATGGCATACCTGCTCCTGCAGCCTGGTGCCTCACCTACACTGACAAACCCAAACAAAGCTATAAAATATTCTGTTCCTCCATCCTTCTTTCTGAGGCAGACAAAAATAAATCAGAATTTATTTTCCTCAATAGGAGTCTAACAGCACCTAAAAAGGGTAAAATTTATTTTTATTTTTTTTCTTTACTTTTAACTGTCCTTTTGGAGGCTGAAGTTAAAATTTCCTCTCCAATGGCACTGTGTGATTTTTTTCTTAATCATTCAGTGCTCATTGCTTCCAATGGCTAGAAGCTCTCAAGGTATTTGTGAAATAAGTTGTCACCTCTTGGCACCTCACTAAAACTTTGTTTCTTTACATTTTTGTTAGTGAGCTTTATTTCTCACTGTATTTCTGTTGAATAATCCTCCAAATACTTGAACAAGTCCTGGACAAATCTGGTAGAATTCAGAATAAAATTGAACTGTAATGATAATTCTTGCTAGTCCAGCTGTCTGAGATTTTGAACCTATTTACATTTCTTGTATCCTAATGTTTCCTTCTTATTTACAAAGACCATTTAAATACTATATCAGCTCACAAGAGTCATTTCACTTGTCTCAATTTTCTCATAAGAAAAATTTATTTATCATAATCTATACCCTACTCACATTACCAGGTTGTTACGAAGCTCAAATGCAAAAAGGTGTTTTTCACATAACTGAAGTATTTTCAATGTATTATAATCTCACCTCCCTTTCTCCTAGATGCAATTCTTCTTAATCTTGGAGAAATGCACCATGAGATTTGGAGTACCTAAGAGACATAACTTATCTAGAAAGTCTTAAAATATATTCTGAAAAGTACAAGGTATATTAGTTATCAGTGTCATTCTTGATTTATTTTAGGATCTCTGCCTTTTGGATATATGTTAGGATTACATTTCCTGCCCACTTGTGTTTGGATGGAATTATCTGAGTAGTTCTGCACAATTAATTGTGATCAGAAGTGCTGCGAGTCACCTCTGATCCAGGGCCTTTAATGATTGATGTGTGGATGAAAATTTCAAGAGCTTTCTCTTTTTCCTCTAGCATGGCAAGTGGCCCACTGTACATGTTAGCTCTTTCTTCAGGTTTGGCCCATGAGTGACAACTACAAACACAATACTCCTGCCAACCCCTACGGACATGTTGGACATGGAGCATGCACAGGAAATAAATCTTTATTAAAGTAAACCACTGAGATTTGGGGAGCTCTTTGTTACCTTAGCACATGTTAGCCAATCCTGACTGTTAAATTAGTTAAAAAGTTCACTAGGATGACAATACATGTGACACACAAAAGGGGATGCAAGACCAAATAAGTTTGGGAAAAGCTAGTTTGAACAAAATTCAATAGGCTACTTAGGTTGTTTCAGATTTATTAATGGTGAATGAATTTTCACATGTCTATTATAAAGAAATTAAAGCATCCCCAATAGAGTACTGTCTGTTTGAGGGTCATCCAAAGGACTTGTGCACCAAGGAATGTATACCAACCCTCCACCACCTTATCATCCTTTACCCTCACGTAAGGACATGAGAGCAGTCCTCTTGCCTTTAGCTCATGGCATAGTGCTGGTTTCAATGCTGCTCCACATTTTCTGTAATCCATTTGTTTGAGGAAGTCAATAAATTAATTCTCTTCTCGAATATTAGCTCGTTTCAAAGGCAAGTATGTAATATTTTGCACATGGAAGAAAGAGTGGTGCTATTCTCTGGAAGGTGATATATATATTTTTAAAAAGGTAGATTTTGACATTTTTCTGGCTCACTAATTTCTTTTTTGATTAAAAACATACATTTTGCTTATAAGAAAAAAATATATTACTATACATGCTACAAATAGAAGCCAACACACCAAAGAATGTAACTGCTGCTAAAAGCTGGCTAATTGAAATGTAATTCATTAGTTTCCAACATAACTCTCTCTATATACACATGCACGCATGCGCGCGCGTGCGCACACACACACACACACACACACACACACAAAATCCTTGACAAGGTTGCATTTATGTGTCTTTATTTGGTAATTTTTTTTTTTGCTGCATTTGAGAAACTGGAAAATTCTATTGTATTGAAAACTAAAGGTGGCCACTCACACACACACAGCCAGTAACTATGTTCTTTTTCCATGACTATTTTTTGATGTGGGGTAATTGTATAGATGCTAAGCTAACCAAGCATTCAGTCTGTCAAAGGTGTGCTGTATTTAGAGAGGGTTATCAGAATTCATTTCTCAAAATGTTACCTTAATGCAAATCCAAGGCCATTATATTTCAAGAGAGTCTAGCTTTTTTTTTTTCCGAAGTCACTGAAAACTAACCAGTTAGGTAAAGAACCTGTGTTTCCAAGCCTTAGGCTGCAGATGACTGAGATATAAGTAAATTCCAAATTGTTAGGGAAAAAAAGAAGGTAGAGGAGAGAAAAAATTGAAAAGAAAAAAATGAGATGTAAAGGAAGGAAAAAAGAAAAGACTCGGGGGAAGGAGGAAGGAAGGAAGGAGGGAGGGAAGGAAGGAAGGAAGAAAGGAAGGAAGGAAGGAAGGAGGGAGGGAAGGAGGGAGGGAGAGAAGGAAGGAAGGAAAGAAGGAAGGAAGTAAGGAAAGAAGGAAGGAAGGAAAGCAGGGAGAAAAATTCTACTCTTGTACTCATTTACTTTCTGAATTGACACACGAGCAGCCCAAATCTTATCAGATAATACACACATTTAGAAATCCGTCTGCACGTGTCTATGTTCCTACAGCCCATTCTGCCTAGCTAAAACAACATCTTTTTTTTTTCCCAAAAAAATCTGTTTCCTTCTTACATAGTCCAAATGTTAGAATGTGGTTTGAATTCTTTTTTGAACATTAATTTAAACAGTATGGGAATAGATCAGCCCTTATAAGTCTAAATAAAACTTCCTTCGACATATATAATATGGTGTGCTTATTTGGAGGCTAATGGAGTTGGAAAGAAAAAGTGGGAAAGAGTTAAATACAGAACGAGTAAGCTTCATGGGAGTTTTTTTATATAAAAATTTAATTGCTGCTTTTTTCTTCCCATCCAACCTATTTAGCAGAAATTTACAGCAGAACTTTAAACTGGTTTTTGTATAAGCATTCCAAATATTCGAATATTTGACCTGATCAGAAAAATGCAAATAACACAGTGCCACTTAATGGAATGAGGGAAAATCATTATGGGTGAGAAAGAAAGTCAACAGGCATCTAAATTGTCTGGAATTACAGATACAAATCATGTTTGACATTCAGATGCTATGTCTTTTGATGGCTTTCAATCACTTTAAACTTCTACTTGCCACAGTAGTAAGTACAAGTGTCATACGCTATCACACCTAGCATTTTCGAAAAGAGCATGGAGAAATCCATTCAACATTGATAGTATAGAAACATTACAAACTCTATTCGCTCAAGGAGAGAAATTTTAGTGACTTCATAAGGTCAGACTGTCTCATAAACTGATAGAATCATATGATTCTTTTTGTAGCTATATGGATTATAACCAGACACTTCTCATACTGGGCTCTACAGAGCACCTTCCTTCTCTGCATTAAGATAGAAGTCGTATTCTCAGAAAAGCTGGTGGATCATTCACTTCCATAGATGTAAAGGACCTTAGAAAGCCATTGACGGGACAGAACCACATGTCTCCAGCTTCCAGTAAGTCAGGGCCCAGGGCAACCAACTTAGTGTGTAAGCTGGGTGTTTTGTTTCCACTAACAATTGAGGCCACTCTCTAAAGTGAAGCTTTTTGTAACTATTACTGCATTGTCTTTGAAGGTGAATTTTAAAATACCTTTAGCTATCTCTCTGTGCATCTATTAAATGTTGTGATCATCTATCAAGCTATCAAGTAGGATTTCTTTACTCTGATATTTTGCAAAAATCAGAGCATGCATCGACAAAAGCACTGACTCTATTTATGTACATATAACTTGACACACCCAGTAAAGAGCATCGAGGCGCTCTTTTCCTCTCCCACTCCCTCCTGTTCTCTGTTGGAATTAGAACTTATTTATCCAGCTCTGAAGTGCTCTGAAAGTCTGTTTCCTCCCACCACCTCCAAGATTCCCAATACTCTCATAAAAACGCTACCTTTAGATGTACTAGATTTTATTTTGACAAAGTAACCCCCACACCCTGGACACATACTTTAACCCTCACCCCTAAGTAACTCCAAGCAGGATATATTCAACAGTCTCTGTCTCCCACTGGGTTCAGTTGTAATCTTTTCAGGATAGATGGTGCCGAATGCAAATGGCAGCACTGACGGTTTTACAAAAAAGTATTTGAGGCATCCCAGACAGCACTTGGGGAGTCAGCAAGGAATTAAAGATGAACAGCACTCACGGCTCTTAATCAGAAGCTCTTTCTACAAGAAAAAAAGAGAAATTAAAAAAAAAATGTTCCTACATTACCTACAGTGTTGTTAATGTAACTTTCTATTTACATAATATGCAAAAAGGGCTGTCTGCAAACTGCAGTAATCTATATGGAATGAGGACAAAAGATACTGATTTCTCTAAAATGTTCTTGTTAAGGAATAATCAAGAAGTTAGAACCTCTAATCTTGCAGTCAAAGCAGAAGTTTGGGGGATTTTTTCTTTTTTTTTATTTTGCTCATGTATATATATTCACATGCACAGACGAGTACAGACAGATTTACAGATATCAAATATATCGTCTTTAACATTCAGGGACTAAATTAAACTTCAAAGAAAAAGTTAAAGTTCTCACTAAAGAAAACATTTATTCGCTTTTGATATATCCTTAAGCACTTCCAGCAAGTTTGCTCTGAGATGTCTAAGGAAAAGTTAAAGGTGTGTGTGCATGTGTGTGTGCGTTTCTGCAGGTTTAGGAAAGAGGGGAGGGGAGGAGGAAGAGAGGGAGGGAAGGAGGAAGGGATAGAGAGAAGATAGAGTTAATTAAAATGGGATGGGATAGGATGGGATGGAATGGGATGAGATAGGGTGGAGTGGGATGAGGTGGGGTGGGGTAGGGTGGGGTGGGATGCAAAAGAGGGATAGAGGAATGGATAGTGAAGAGGTGAGAAGAAGAGAAAAGGAAGGAGAAAAGGAAGGAAAGAGAAAAACATTTCTAGATGTGATTTCTACCTTAGATCCCTGAACTTTCTAGTCTTTTAATCAGTGTGAAATATATTTTGCCGTAAGTTAAAACACAGTCTGCCTAAGGAAGCATCTGGAGAAGAAAATCCCAAGATCATGACTATCTAAGAAAATTTCCAACTGCTTGTTGATTCTATCTTCCATCTCCAGATGATGAAGAAAAATCTGGTCAACATCAACTGCTAGGGGACAACATGTAGAGAAAACCATCTCCAGGGAAACACAACACCAAACTAGCAAGGGATCACTATCCCAAAACTCAACACCTGAGACCGAATTTGCAAAAAGCCAGCTAGTACACAATCATAAACTGCTGTATTCTATACCAGCATAAATTTCCCAGAGAAGGGAGAGGAGAATTCAATGAGCTGACTGTCTTGAAAGGTCATGAAATGTCTTATTGATATCTGTGTCCTTGGAGTCCAAAAATATGTTAAATTCAGATACAAAAATGTAAGTCATCAAAAAATGGCATACTAAAAATGCATGTTTTAGGACTAGATTTGCTATTAGATCTTCACTTGGAGTTCTTCATACATATCAACTAATGTACCTGTTGATCAATTTCACTCTGAAATACAATGGTGACTTTAAAAATTTGCATTGGCCTGGCATTATCGTTCAAGTTTTCCATTGTAAAATGACAGAAGCATAGATTTCTATGGTTGTGTAGATATCCCAGTACGAATCCCAGATGTAATTTGGAAGAACTCTGTGTCCTTGTTCAAGTATCAAATTACTCTGCACCTCTACTTCCTCTTTAAAATAAGAATTATCTTATAAATATGTACTTACCTCACAGAGCCTTCAAGGGGGATCAGATGAGATCATCTTTGTGAAAAATCTTTGTCATTTGTGACTAGCACTTCCATGAGGCCATTTCAAGATTTATTTATGTGAGAGGCTGAGAACTGATAACATCTCTAAAATTTTCCATTTTAAAACTATTTGTGCCACAAAGTGCCGACCTTCTCAGTCAAGCTTTTGTAAAAGCTCTGGAGAAAATGCAGATCTCCTTCAAGAATAAAAGGGGCCTTACCTGCAGAATTCCTGTGGGAACCTGTGTGAGGCAGCTTGGCATTCCCTTCTCAGTTTTCACAATGAAATTTCCAATCTACCATCAACTAGTCAGGTTCCTTAAGTTTGGTGCTTTTCAGTCAGTGTGTCAGGGCTTTAAAATGAGCGCCTTCTCTCTGCATTTCATATGAATATTTTATTTAATCTTGCTGTAAATCCTGCAGGAGAGTTTGGGTACTATTATCACACCCATTTTACAGATGAGAAAAAGGAGGCTTAAAATTTTATGTGTCCGAGATCACCCAATTAGAGACAATGGAGGCCATAATTAGTAGCAGGTCAGATTCTAAAACCCATGTTTTTATCCACTTACTATGATACTTAGTTTGTCTTTACTTTCCCCCACATATCCTATCAAAATTGTGCCAGAAAAAAAATGTATTTGGAAAATAGAGTAGAAGAGAGAAATAATACATTGTGTGAAAAAAGCCAAGTAGATAAGAGTATAATATAATATTTTAAAAATAAAAGCTTTATGTGCATATATATGTATAAGGGGCCAGGGAAAGAGAAAACAAAAAAATTGAAGATGATCTGAAGGAATGGATTCATATGAAACTTAACTAGTAAATAGTAGCCAGAATGAATTTTAAAATTTTATTCTCTTATTTTTTTTTAAATAATCCTGTACTATTTAGCTTTAAAAAGAAGAAAATTAAAAGTGTGTATTATGCAACACTTTTGACATTTTTCTAAATTCTATGTGTGGTTAAATTTTAAACCAAGGAACAGCTGTATATTTGAACATCCACGTGTTTGCTCTTTGTTTCTCCACAGTCAGTTAATGTTAAGTCCTTAGTTTCTATAAAAACCATCACAAGAAAAAGCCATATGGGAAGAACCTCTGCTCTCTCTGTAGAGTGCTTGTCAGGACATTATTTATCGTGTCGTTCTCTAACTTGTTTTAGGTCCCAAACATTTATTAGAACTTAATGCCAGGAAAAGCTTTATTTCTCCTAAACAATTAATATGCTGTCTTCTTTCTAATAATACAGGAGATAGGCCAATCATCAGGTTCTTTATACACAGATGCTGGAAAGCTCATCAGCTTTGCTCCTTCAGTTGAACTGTATTGATCTTTATGCCTAGTTTCATCATTTCCCTCATCTCCCCTTAGGCCTGATTCCCTTTTTCTTGACTTTTCTAACTCTTATAGATATATATTCTTTGTTTTAAGTTTCTTCAAATCATGTTTGAAAAAAGAGGCACTGTATAAAGTCTGTAATGGTAAAATTAGAAAGTTAGATATGCATTTAGGAGTTGGGACAATGAAACTAAGGGGAAACATGCATTTTATTTATAGAAAAAAATAACTCAACACAAAAAAGTTCTCTTACCTTTTGGATAAGAACAAATAGAAAAATACAAATAACTCAGAAAATATGTCCAATCATGACAAACTTTGTAGGTTAACTGATAGAGAATCATAGAAGCTCTGTATTTGCATAATTTGCAGTCAACTAGTTCAGCAGGATGATTCACTTACTCAATTACATTTTTTAAATTCATAGAAATGACTATTAGAAAATGACCTGGCCTGGGTCAGAATTAATGATCAGTTTTGGGGAGAGGTTTAAAGCAGGAATGCTAGAATTAAATAGATGACATATTGAAGACATTTGTCAGAGGGGGATTGAACAAGCCTTCCCAAGATGAATCTGAAGGAAATGATAAAGCTGAACAAATTTTAGAGAGATCTGAAAAGATGGAGATATGATCTGTCCTATGAAGAGAGACAAAGAAGATAACACAAGAAGCAGAGACAAAAAACAAAAACAGAAACAAAAACAAAACAAAACAACTCTTGCATGTATTAGTGGTTGCTGCTATGGGTCAGGCTTTGTGCTCTGGGATGTGGAAGTGAAGCAGCCTTGAGTTGTGATAAAGGGCACACGATAAAGGTGAATAGATGAGTGCAGACATCCACGCCTGGTGCCAAAGCTATGGCAGGCAAGCAAAGAAGGATTTTTGAGATACACGGGCTACTAGATTAAGATTTGGAAAGTGACTGGATCCTGAGTAGTTATCTTAACTTTCTTGTCTGGGTTGGGAACACATGGAAGATTTTCTTCATCTGATATGAGACAGTAAGAGGAAAAGTCATAACACAGGGAAGGCCATTGTGTCATCTGAATAGAAGAACACTTGACAGCCTAACATTGAAAATGATATTGACTCTAGTACTACAGGATTGGGAGGTTTTCTTGATGTCTCTTCCTTTGTCACTTTATCCACACATCACAAAGCCTAAGAACGATGTGATGTTGCAGTAGATGTTCTTTGCGTCCTGTGTTAGTTACATCTTCTCAATACAATTGTTAATCTATGCAGCTGTGGTGGGCAGTTTTGTGCATGCTAATGACAGTTCACCTCAATCTGCCAACTCAGCATCTCTCTGCTTGTTCTGTCCTAGGGCTTTACCTGAAGCCAAAAAATTGTTCTCAGAAGGCATGAAGATGCTACCTGGAAATGAGGGGAGTTTATACCTGAAGGAACATCCCTCAACCAGTGAGGGGTAGGTATTGGTGGATATTTGCCCAGGCCTCCTATTCCTAGAGGGACAGTTTTGATGAACTCTCTATACAGTTTTTCACAGTTCCCTAGCTGGATTGACTCCCAGTTGCTCATAGCAATAATCAGCTCAGTAATGTACAGTTTAACTTTTGCTAGTTTCCTATCTTGCTCTCTCTATTCTCTCATCTCTGCTGCCTGGGATCACATTCCACATAAATGACTTATATTCGACTCATTGTTTTGCCTTTGTTTTTGAAGGAACCCAAACTAAGACAGAGCTCAAGGTGATTCTTTAGATCCTCTCTTTCCGGCTACTTCTTACTTCCTGACTTACTTTGGATCTAATTTCTCAGTGGTAAATTCTGTTTTAGTTCTGAAAAACTCAAAAGCTACCTCTAGTTGTTAGAGAAGCTCTTAGGGCAAGAATTCTGCCCTAAAGGAAGGTACATTTAACTCTGACCAATAACAGACTCCCTCCACCCCATCAAAGTAGCAACTAAAATACTTTCAATTATTGGCTATTGCCTTTAAGGCTTTTATTGCTTCTAATCAATGACAAAACTTAACAATTACTTTATTCAGAGATGTGATTGCTTCAAGTTGGAGGTGATAAGTAAAGTGTAATTCTCAGAATCTCAATAGAGTAGGGATATTTTTCTTTATATTGGAAGATACAATTTTGGGATGTACCTCTGAATAACTCTACATTCCAAAGAAGGCCTTTTAGAGAGTGGATATGACTATAAAATAGAATTAAACCTAATATATTGTATAGCTATCAAGAGGGAACATTTTTTATATTGACTAATTGGGTTCTTGTTTACATTTCTATTCTCAACTCCAATAATGTATTTATTTAAAACAATTTGCCCTTCTTTCATTAGACTCACAAGTAACTATTAATTATCAATAAGATGCTTGGATGTCTAAGGTAAAATAAAATCATTATAATGATAGCTAATGAGTTGAGATAATATTTTCATGTAGCTATCAACATCCTCTCCTGATATAGTTCTAAAACATTGACCCACATCATCTTCGGGTATAGTTGCTACTGCAAAAATGAAAAAAATAAAGAAATTGACAATGTAAAGCTTCTAAAAAGATGCTGTAATTTCAAAGAGAACAGGTAATAGTTTTGAGAAAATCAGCACTTTAGCATATCAAGAGCCTGTATCTTTTGAGCATCGATTCCAAGATCCTGACCCAAAGCAGAGTTGCAAAAGGTCATGTGTCAGTCAGAAAACGTTACTGCCACCAGCCCAGACTAGTAACGATCACATAGGCTGGCCAGAGAAGGAAGAAAAGTCAGAAATGAAGCAAAGTAGATTAAATGCTTAGAGGCTTTCTGTACAGGGGACCCTGCATTCATTCTCAGTCCATCTCAGGTGACATTGTGGAGAGCTGGCCATCCCTGAGAACTAGATGCAGTTGTACATAACAGCAGATGCCAAGAAGGACAGAATCTGAATATGGATGAGAATTCTCCCCTGACGCTGTGACACCTTGTGTACCCCTGGAACTTAGATATCAACTGAGGAGGATGAGAATGGGAGAAGAATTCACAGTTGAGAGGCTTTAAACCTAAATTGACTGATTTGTTATTTTTCAATTTGGGGAGGTTTCATTTGAAAGTTTGTATTTTCAGCTTATTTGTTAAATCACAAGATCAGCAACACCAGGAACTTCTAGCCTGGAATTTTTCCATTAGAACTGAGTATTATCTGCTTATTTCTCCAGTTCGCCTCAATCCCTACCACTCCTTAGTGTCTTACACCCAGATCACTTCTTTCATTTAAATTACTTGTCTGGGGCCTGTAAGTACTTAAGTGCCTGCCTTTAAGTTTAGAGGGCAAAACAAGAGAAAGAAATTGCTCCAAAGATATATGTTTATCTGCAGAATAGGAATTACATTTGTTGGCTTAATTTTGTGAAGTTATCATTTTGTGCCCATCAAATTCAGAGACTATCTTATCTAAGAAGTAATTGACTGCTTTTCTCATAAGGAGATTGCCACCTAGACCCCTTGACACAAGAAGAATAGAAACCTAAGTACCTTATTGGATATAATAATAATTATATAGATATGCACATACATATATGCTTATATGTCTGCATATGTGTGTATGTATGTGTACATCTGTGTGTGTGTGTGCATGAATTAGTTCCCATAGCTCCCAGCAAGTTTGTCAGTATCTTCCTGTAGCAAAGCTTAGTTAGAGAAGACTCGACTCTCTAGTTACAATTATGAAAACAAAACTTGTTTCTCCTTAATTTTGTAGATACCAGGTTTGCATACAGCATTAGCCATTTTCCTGTATATTTCCATTAGTAATGTCTTTGCTGATTAGTTTTTTTCTAAATTAGCATGTTTATCCATTAGCATATCAATATTGCTGCCAACCATCCTCTTAATTTTTAGTTTTCTTGTTGCAACAAAAAAAATTTTTTTGCCAATAAAAGCAGGCATTTCTTAAAGCCTTAATTAACTCTAGCACAATTCCTTTTTGCTTCTTTAATAATAGTGTGTAATATTTACTAAGATTATAGATTTTGCCTTATTCAAAACCACCACTCACTTGAATAAGCAAAATGTTCACATTTTCGGGTTTGGCATTAACACAGTCTCCTCTTGTCGAGAGAGTTTCTCTTATTTCTGGAATGCTTTGGAAATACTGTAAAATTTCAAGATAAGCGTCAGTGAAACTTCAAGGACAAAGGTTCCATAATTGTGAGAATTTTCTAAGTGATAATTTAAAGAGAGTAGATTTTCAGTAACCATGTAAAGGAAAAAGGATGACCTTCCAAATTTCGAATAATCTTGGCAAAAGCTCTTTATCCATATTATCTCACCACAAATAAGCAGAATTCTGGCTGACTCATAGCTTTGATGTGTACAATTATATAAATTTAAAGTCACCTACATAGAATAAGTAACACTATGTTTAACAAACTACACAGGAAGCAAGTTAAAATATACAGTCTGTTAAAGACTCCTGTCTACAGTGTTATTCAAGGTAGGTCCTTTCGACTATGATAATTAAATATCTGCAATAATTTTTTTTCTGCTGAGTCTGAGGAGACGTTGAAGTTATGCTTACCCAATTCTAAGTACTGTCTTATTAAGGTAAGTGGTAGTAATTATAAATCTTTATGTTTAAGTGTAGGGGTTTTTTTTTCACACCTTTCTGGTGATTAAGAAGGAAAAATGATGAAGAAGTTGATGATGTTGATGACTATATTTCACATCCTGTTTATGGGGGTGTAAATTGTCACTATCTTTCTGAAGGGTAACTTGGCAATATTTCTCAAGTGAGAATACCTTTTGGCCTAAAAGTCCCACTTGCAAGAATTATCCCTAAGAAGATAATTGGGGGAGAAGACAGAGGAGAATGTGCAAAGATGCTTCTAATGGGGAAAAAAAAAACAGTCGTATTGCCAATCAATAGAAAATTGGTTAAATAAATAATGAAGATCCAATTAATGGAACAATTAATGGAATACTAGCAAGCCATAAAAATGGATTAAATACATCTCTCTCTCTCTCTCTCTCTCTCTCTCTCTCTCTATATATATATATATATATATATATATATATATATATATATACACACACACACACACACACACACACATATATATATACACACACACATACATACATATATATATAACGGGTTTTATTTAATAATAGTTTAAATATAGTATGTGATATGATATAGTAAGCTATATTTATATATGTAAATACAAAAGACTGAGCCATTAAAATTGGCAGTCTCTCAGAGTCCAATTACGAAGGAATTTTTTATTTTATTTACTTCTCTATTGTTTAAAGTTCTCACAATTAGCAAGTTTTAGCCAAGAATCGTTCATATTATTTATTTAGTTTTGTGTTGTGTTACAACACTCGAACACTTACTTTTTTCTTTTCACTTTAATCTCCCTTTGAGATTAAACTGCCGTGTGCAGTTTGGCTGAAGACAGTGCCCTCCCCTCACACAGGTGTTGAAAAAGTCAGATTTTCTCTCTTCTCACCCAGAGTGATAAGGCACACACACAACAGTATTTCTCCCAGGACTTTGGTGCTAAAGAAGTGCAAAGACATGGGAGGAATTAGCTGTAAGATTCTTTGTAGGGGAAGAGGTGGCATGAAACCCAACCATTCCAATGTGATGACCCTTGCTGTGGGTCCTGCTGCCCAGCTTTTAGAACATTCCTGTTCTTATCCATTTGTCAAACCTCATCCTCCAGCAAACAGCCAATTCTGTGAGCCCTTGCTATGTTTCTAATTTATCTCCCTTTGCCTTTAATGACCATAGTCTACTTCTGACTGATACGCATGTTTTGCTTTATGAAATAGAGAAAAAACTATTTTTCTATTTATTAAATGAAAGAAAATAGCATACACTATTTAGAAATAAAAACTAAAACATTGAATAAGAAAGCAAGAAAAAGAAAAAGAAAACAAAAATAAAAACAACAACAAAAAAAACCCTTGTAATTACGAATGGGTTAAAATGTGGGGCAACCTGGTAAATTATATGGACAAAAAAGCAAGAGTGAGAATAAAGGTCAAAATGTGTGTTTAACCATGAGCATCTGATCAATATATTTAGTATATGTCAAAAAGTAGTTCATCTCTATGTTTCGCTTTTCATAAAATAAAATGAAGGCTTTAATATTAAGGATTTAGTTCTTATTGTTCACTGTAGACTTATTGAACTATGAGTTCCTTGAGGAGGCCAGGTTAATTTATTTCATATGAAACAGGTATCTTCTGTATTGGAAAGTATCGTATTATATTCATTTTCGAATTGCTATCCTCTCCAGCCTTGTATCTTTTCTTACTGAGATTAGATAGATCCATGGAGTCACAAATAATAATAGAATCATAAACAAATAATATTGAAATAGTTAATATCATGATTCTCTCTAAACTGAAGACATAAATGTTCCCTTTTTGAATACCTGACTAATTCAAGTAAAGGTATGCTTTAAACTTTTCCAGTATTCATATCTAAGAACATAAAATATTTTCACAATACAAGTACATTTACCAAGAGCAAATGTTTAAACAAAAGAACCAGGGTTCTTAATGAAACGCCCTCAGGAAAATGTTTAAACTTTGCCCTTAAGTTTACTTTGTTCACTAATAGGCTTCTATTTTGAGTAGAGAGTAGGAAGGGTAAGTTCAATGTGTTAATAAGAAAAAAGTAATAATATTTAATTAATTCTGGCTGAACACACATGGTTTAATATACTTGGCAATATCATTCCATCACATGATATGATAATTTAATGGAACTTTTTTATTTAAATTGCTGGCAAGTTTATGAAATTATAAAGCAAATAGGCCATGCACTTGGGTGTAATTGACTGTATAAATGTGTTTTATACTATACTGTTGGCAAATTAGCCAATCCCTGTCACAGAATCAATTATTATCTAGCTGAATTCCACAAACACAATAGCAGAAATATTGCATTTATACAAAAATCACCATGATTGTTAATCTTACATTGTGCATCTTAAAGCAAGACAATAAACATTTATCCGCTGGATAATCATCTTAAAATAATGCCACTGCCAAATGATGCACATATAAAGATTCCTTGTTGTTGGAGACAGTCATTTGGGTTTTATTTGTGCTTGCCTCTTCAGATCAATGAAGAGGATAATGGAAGCTTCAGTAGCTCAAGTCAAGTAGGGGTTCAGGCATTTGACCTCCATTTAAGAGATGCACACTGCCCAGTGCTAGCATAACACGGTACATGCATACCTTGCTCTGGAAGCTTTAGAAATAATGACAGTGTCATGTATTTAAATAGAGCTCTCGCTTTTCAAGTTCTCTCGTGAGCACTCTATCTCGTTTCCTTTCTGAGTGAAAAAAACTGTGTCATGGATGACCTAAAGAACTCTGCTTCATCAGTCTCTAGTCTAGTTTAACATAATCAGCACAGTTTATTTGAAACAGAAGGAGCAGAGGGCAGGCTCCCACACACGTTCTTTCCTCTTCAGTTGCCTCTACAGTATTCCCAGCATAGGCTGCTGTAAACTGCTCATTGGAAAAACTCTGGAGGCCGGCTTCTCAAATTCTGAGGTTGTCGCAGGTACAGTGGGCTCTTGAGATGACATTTCAAAACTGAATCCTACGAGACAAAGTGTACCATCTCCTGGCCGTTCACATTTAAGCTTCTTAAGAAGTCTGTGAAGCTAATTTAATTTGTCTGATGAAAACACTGAGGTTTAAATAGTCAGAGATTTATCCAAGATTACACATGTAGAAATGGCAGAGTTTGGACATCCATTCCAAATAAACTGTTTCGAAATTTTTGTTCTTTCTACTAAGACAACCCAAACAGCAAGACTCTCTTCATGTAGATGCTGATAATAAACCAAGTCTGAAGAAATAATGCTAAAATGGATTCAATAGGGAACCCAGGAAGCATATTCCTTACAAGAATATATTTAGCCTTAAAAGGAGTATGTTCTTTTCCCTTTCATCATTTCAGCAGGGAGTAGATTTCTTTAAGTATTCAAATGAAGCATGTTATCTCCTCTTTGTCGTTTTTGTATTTACTTAATTATATTTATAATAGGTCATTTGTTTTAACACAGGTTTTTCTGCCTTTTTTTAAGCATTTGGACATTCTTTCCTTTTGGAAGATTTTTCTGTCCCCTAAGATTTTCTTTTTGTTGATTTTTAAAGGACTTGATTTGAACCAGTTTCTCCCCCACCCCTTTTTCTTCCTCCTCCTTATCCTTTGAATTTCTTCTGAATCTTATTCTCACTACTGTTGTAGCAGTCCAGCCACACTGCTTGGAGAACTATGTCTGTGAGCAATTTGCTTTACAGGCACTGAGGTGGAGGAAAGAATGGCAAAAGGGAGAAGAGAAACTTGCATTAAAATATCAAGTTTTCATTTCTATTTAGCTCTGTGTGTGTGTGATGTTTAATTAATATTTGACAATAGTGAAAAGCATCAAATAAATAAGCCTTGCCTCAAGCTACAACTATATTTAGTATAAGTGAATACATTTTAAAAAACTTCATAGCTTTTACCATGAGATTCACTCATCTTTAGGAAATTCAAAGAGCCAGCAACTCTTAAAAATCTGCAGAGGTCTTTCCTTACAAGATGTTCTGGGATAAATTTTTGTTGAATGTCAAAATTTTGTCCATGATCACTTTCTGTTTCTTGTTTCAGGAAGAAATGGGAAGCATTGGGATATGACTGTGACTTTTACAATAAAACAAAGGCATCTCTTGAGAATCTTCAAAAACAATCACAGGTGATGAAACACTTTCTAACATAGGTATTAGTTTAAAAGTTTATATTAAACTTAGATCAACTGTAAATTTAATTTCTACATCCTTCTGAATATCCTTTTCACAAACACTGAATGAAAGTGATTTTTTTCATTACCTTGCCCCCAATCTGCAAAATGTTAAAACATGATGAAAAGAAAAGCAACAAATTTTACCACCTCATCAATAAACATTTCAGATTTGGAAAAGAGGACAACAATAATTTTTCCTTGAAATATCAAGAAGAGCTGTGGTAATGTGGGTTAAAACTTGCTTCAATAATTTCATGTTTTTCTTGGCAACATCATTTAGACATTCATTCAGCAAATACTTGTTGATTTATTTAGGATCTTTGACATGTAAGGAATTCAGATCTCACAATAATGTTCTTAACTGAATGATTGAACAGACGAGTGATGTGACGAAGTATCCAAGCCCTCAATCTATCTGTGACTGTATGTGCATGTGTCTATACACATATACGTTTTTCTTCAACTGCCTGCTAGAAGTCTTCAACTGGGTATCCTAGTCATTCCAGTTACAACTGCAAAGGTACAAAAAAAAAATCCATTTAGTATCCCTAAAACTGGTTCCTCTTTTAGTATCTTTTATCTATTTGGGGAAACACAGCTACCCAATCTAGAAATCTGCCTAAGTTAGTGACCCAGTCTAAGAATATAAAAGTCATCTTGAACCCTTTTATGTATATCAAAGAATCCACCAATCAATAAGTCATCAAGACCTACCCATACTGCCTGAGATATAACCTCTTCTTTCTCATTTTCACTATAGGTAGTTGTGAAATTTATTATTGTGCATACCTAGCTATACAAGTAGTCCCCTAACACAATGCAGCAAGTCTGACACTTTCTCAATTCATTCTCCATATAGTCACTAAATTTTTTTTTACTAAACAACTAATCTTTTATGTTATTCTCCTGCTCAAAACCCTTCTGATGTCCCCACCTCTGACAGGATAAACTCCAAGCTACTTAGCAAGATGACCAGGTTCCCCCCGACCTTGCCCACTGTAGCTCTCCATTCTTGTCTCCCAACACACCTCCACAGCGAAGTTGCTCCCACTATACTTGACATGATGTTGTGCTTAGAAGCAAGACTCTCACATGTTTTCATGACTATGAGTGCATTTTTTAAAAAATAATCCCTATGGGCCTCAAATTACTCATGTATTAAATATAGCTAATAATAGTAAATACTCTACATGGATGGCGTGAGGATTAAAATAAGCTAATATAAGTAAAGTGCTTGAACAGGCTCTGGCACATGGTACATTTCCAACAAATATTAGCTATTGTTGTTGTTATTATCACCCAAGCATTGCTTTTCATCTAGGAAGCTTTTATTTCCTTCATCCTTCTGGAGAAATCCAATTTTTAAAGACCATTCTCATTGGGAAAGCCAAAGAGATTTTATAGAGAGGGTTACTCCTTCTCCATACATCTACAGTACTTCATTCATTTTGTCCATTAGAGACTTGCTTGATTTAAATCAAATATTGGTTTGAGTATTTGCTTCCTCCATTAAACTTTCATCATATTAAGAGTAAACACAAAATTGTATTCTGTTTTGGGTCTGCCAGAAAGCTAGCCAACTGTTGGCCATTTAGTAGGGGCACAATACTGACTATTGATTGAATAAAAGACATATGTTACATGACATTGTAAAACCAAGAGAGTGCTGCATGATCAATCTAAAGATTTAAGTGTACATTAGAAATTTTTTAAAACCTCTAAGGTAGAAATGAATTATTGTCCTAGGTCATTAAACAGTAGAAAACCCTGTTCTTGAGCATCTCTTTCAAGTGAAATGAGAGATTGGTCCATTCTATTGTTTTTTCTACCAGACTTTCAAGTGAAATACAATGGGTGGAATAGAAATAGTCTATCTTACCCTACCTTACTTATATTTTCCAAGTTTGAGGTATAGTACATCTATGCTAGTAAAATTCAGAAACATTTCACTTATTTACATGCACTTCATGCCAGAAATCTGCCAGAAGAGTGTAGATATGAATCAAAAAATGTTGTGATTCATTATTCCCCATATAGAAGTAATTATCTGTGCCCATGAGATTCTCCCAAAGGGACATCATGATATTTAAAACAGAAGAATTTATAGCTCTCACACATATTTGCATCTTTTAAAAAGTTGATGATATTTTGAAAAGAATTGTGTGAGATATATGGGTGCCCTCGGGCCTACAGAGTTCCAATGAATCTTGCCAAATATTATATACTGTAAAGAGTCCAATTTGATTGGCAATTCTAAGCTTGATCAATGGGTGCAGAATATTAACTTCTTGAGGTGATAGCCCTTACAAGTACAAATAACAGCTCTTACATCCTAGGTTTTCTCCAGGACATTTTCTCAAGTATGTTTTGGTGCTTCTCAAGTGTCAGAGGGAATGAAAATTAATTTAGAATGATTGATGATTTGGCAACCATCGTATGAGAATGATACACTCCTTCTCTCCTTGGCAGTCAAAATTCAGTTTGGTTTTCTGCTTTCCGTAACCCATGAAAGTAAAATTTTCTAAGTTTTAATAGCGGCTACCACATAGTTTCCTTTGGAAATCTTAACTGACTTGCCAAAACAGGAACCAGAAAAGGCATATGATAGGTTACAAAGGCTAATAATTTACACAAATTTTTTCACAGTTGAATACTAAGAAGAAAATGGTCAATCTAGGCAGGCCTGTTCAAGGCAGACTTAATTGTTTCACCCAGATCAGAAAGTGGTTCAATTCCAACTGTTTTGGGTTATTCGAATTAGTTCAAATCTTAATTGCCAGTCCCTGCCCCTACTTACTCTCTAGCCACAAGACCCAAATTTTGAAGGGCTTGTCAAGTTACTATTAGTTTATTTCAGCAGGATCTTATATCTTAGTGCTTCTCAAATTTAATGTGCACACAAATCTCCTGTGGGTCTTTGTTAAAAGGCAGATTTTGATTCAGTAGGCCTGTGTTGGGGCCTGCATTTCTAACAGGCTCTCAGATAATGCGGCTGGTCTGCAGACCACACTTTCAGTACAAGTATTTAGATGCAATCTCAGACCTGGGCAGATTCCCTTTATGCCATTCCAGGTCCCTTGGCTAAGCAATATGCAAGAAAAAATGAGATGTTTTAGAATAGTAGAGTAAGGCCAACATTTCGAAAAGAAAGAAGTCCTTCGAAAGTCCTTTAGAATTGGAAAGACAGCACTGAGAGAGAATGTATCATCTAATCTCTTTGTTTTATAAATAAAAGCTTAGAATTGCCCATATTTTTAGCATTTCCCAGCATGCCTTTGGCTTTCCAAGAATAAGGAGTGTTTATTAGAAATTTTACATTTCTCAAACTGAAATCAGTCTGGTGATATATGGGGCAATCCAAGTGATATGCCAACCATCTATCCGATGGGACCCTGCAGA
>CM053507.1:130335790-130417722 GCA_028627145.1 Eidolon dupreanum | reverse complement strand
TAATACCATTATATTTTCTGATAGTCTAATGCAATGTATTGCCTGATTACACACACACTGTGTAGCATACTGTTCCACCATTCAACCATGCTTCTTTAATGAAACTTCAAACCTTTGTGCAATATCAATCTGCCAAAGGAAGTAGTCCCTTTGCAGGTGATATAAGCAAACTCAGCTGCTTCCCTTTCAAACTTCCAGTATCTTCTCCCACAATCAATCTAGTTGCTACGATTATCTGTGACAGATGTTAAATAGAAAGATGTTTAATTTTCCCAAGGTGTTATTATATACTTATTTTATGTTCATTTGTTTCCACTCATCTAAGTGTTTCATTGAAATGAAATTTCCTCGATGACTATCTTGGGTTGTGAGAACTCCACATTTCATTCCTAAATAAGCTTTCCCTGACCTAAAAAAAACATTTTACTATCCTATAAAAATAAATCTTTTTTGCTTTGTGTCTGCTCTTCTAGCTAATGATTAGATCTACATTTCCCAAGTTGTTATACCCATACAAAGTCCATGAGCTATTCTATGACCAAAGTGTTCTCCAGTCAAATACGGTTGGGAAGCTGTGGATTCTATTTCACTCTCAGAGAACATGCTTGTATACATATGGGTAGAGAGGGCTTTGAAAAGTCTCAGAGTAAAGAAACCTGTTTAAGGCAGTGTTCCCCAACGTTTTCAGACTTGACACATTTTTACTCCCAAATAGCTTCTATTAACAGTCATAGGAAACCAACTGGAACATTGTAAAATGTTGGTTAGTAACAATATTGCATCCAGTGATACTTTTTCTCTGTCCATTTTTAGGCACAGGCTTCTATATCCAAGGAAGTTGATCAGTGGCGTTTGCTTAATTTGTAGACTTCTGTAAAATGTGAAGACAGATAAGTGGAAAGCATTCACCTGAGCTTGGTACATGGGAAGAGGCAGTAAGTGCCCATGCTAATATCTGAAAAGGGAAAAGGAGAGAATAAAGAATTACTAAGCACCTGTTATATTCTAGACACTCTCTGTGAATATACTCTATGTATATACATTTATTTATTCATTCAACAAATATTTATAGAGTACTTATTTAAAGAGCTGGGAATCAGTCCAGAACAAGGCAAAGTCCCCAAACTGGTGGTGCTCAGTTTATCATGTTGAATCTTCAGGAGGTAAGGACTTTTATCTTCATTTGACAGATGAGAAAATAAAGCTCAGAGATGTTACAGAAGTTACCTAAGGTCACAGAGAGGGTGAGTCAGCATGGAAAGGTGTCTAGAAACTCATAGCGGACCTCCTCTTAAGCCTCGCATCTTAGTCCAGACTCCTGTGTGCCAGGGGTTCCAGTGGCTGTCCGCCGAGACCTGCAGGAGATGAGATCAGGACATGCTAAGTGTGAGACAGCTCATCAAAGGTATTGTCCTCTAGATACTTTATTACCTGTTACACACCTTCTTTACCAACTGCCTGTAATAATAAGAGGAGTCAAACTTGGAGGCCTATTTATGTAGGTAAATAACACTCCTTTCTTTTCCAAGACAGTTTTGCATCAGCATTCTTAGCAAGCACTTTAATCCTTGGTTTCCAACCTAACTTTATGGGGAAACTTAATCTATGTATTTACAAATCACTCTCCGACAGTGAGCCTCAAACCTATCTTTAAGTTCATAGAAACCTCTTATTCTGCCTCTAACAGACAAAAATACGCTGTATCCAGAAGTTCTCCATAAGCCCTTGCCCCACAGCTCTCATGGGGATACAGACTGGGCTGTGAATGCTAGGTTCAAATCCCTGTTTTTCTATTTACTTAGAGGATATGAGAAAGTCAAATTGTTTCTTCTCTTCTCTGCTTTCTCCCACATTTTATTCTGCTTCCTTGTATCAGTGATATTCTTTCAAAACTCACTCTTGGGAAAGGATTTGAAAGGTAGTTAGGCAATATAGACCTCTTTTTATCACCCTACCTCTCATGGGGCTGAGCTTCTGTCAAGCCAACTGTCTTTCGGGTTCCCGTAGGGTGCTCTCCCTAGGAAATCTCCACACTCTCTGATTTAACTCCTACCTGAACGCTGTTGACACCTCAGTCTCCAGGCCAATGTTATCTTCTGAACTCCAGACCCTTACTTTCAACAGTCTACCTGGCATTGCAATCTAGACATCTTGCAGGCACCTGTCCAAACCTGCTCGCCATCAGCATTGCCTCTCTGAGGCCCGCTCTGACTTGGCCTCACTATAGGCCTTGCCTTTGCCAGGAGGGAAACTTCATATTTATGTATCTATGGCTCTGCCTGTTTGTCCATGAAGTTTCAATCAGGGAACCTCTAAGTCATTAGTATGCTTACTGTGTTGTCATCTGCCTCCCCTAAACTGTGAGCATCTTGAGGACAGCTTACAAGTCTTTACATTCACAGTGCTTAGCAGGTGCCAGACACATTGAGTGCCAAGCAAGTGATAATTACCTGAATGAGTGTATAAATAAATGAGGTGGGAATAAAGGTAAAAATGATTGATGATTACTTTGAGTGCCATCCGTTTGCTAAGGAAACTTCGATTTTTAGAGATTTACAAGACAAATTAAAATAGACACCAGTAGCATTTTCTTTATTTAATCAGTTGTTCAGCAACAGTTCTGAAGCCCTTTATAACACGTAACACACAGCAAAGAGCAATGTGGGTGTAGGCTTACTAAAAATGGTTTTAAGCCTATAACTATGAAGTTTAGGACTCTTTCTAATTTTTTAAATAGTTATAATTTTTGATATCTTGGAGTAAGAGGCAAAATACAATTTTAGGTTTATATATTTATACATGCATTTGCTACATAGTCACAGTATTCTTTTGGTATAACATTCGAGATGGGGAAAAATTAAGATGACGATCAGAAAATTCCTCCAAGATCACCAGTGGTCTGGGATGCTTCTTTGTGTTTAGAATTGCTTGACCCAACTCTTCTTATGTTTCCTTCAGCTTACTGTTTCCTTTGCCTTTAAAGAATACAGTCTATGGCTGTTCATCAAATTGATACAAATTAATTCTGAAATGATAGGAAAAGGTCTTAGAATTTGAGCTTCATTTTACTGGTCATCTAAGACAGAAATTTATCTACATATTAAACACACTAATATCCACAAAGAACCCCTTTTTTTCTTGTAATAAAACAATAATTAGAACGTAGCCAAATTTCCCAAGTTCTTCCACATATATATGAAAGAATCATAAGCCTCCTGGTATTTAAGATGTTATCTGTGTTCTTATAATTCATTCAATACACAAACAGGGAGATTCCAAAACTTTTCCTGAGATGTTGTTGACACTTGCCTTTCTGACAATGGAAAAAGAACTAAGCGTCCTATTTTGCTTTTTAAACACAAGAGCCTGAAGTTTAAATGACAGCCTATCCACTGCATGAAATAGAGAGCATCACACAAGTTATTTAAAAATGGGAATAGGAATATTCCACTCTAATGAAAAAGTATATTATCCTTAATAGCAGGGAGCATAATGCATTAAATGGGCTTTGGATTTAGAAATAATAATAGTAAACACATATTGGCTTCTTCTATAAGCCAGCTTCTCTAAGTGTGTTACATAAGTTAACATGTTTCATCTTCACAACCATTTCTTGAAGTAGGTACTATTTTTAATCCCTTTTATAGTCAAAGAAATTGACCAATAGAAATGTGTCCAGGACCAAGAGCAGACAAGTGGTATGGCTGGAATTTAGACCCCGGCAGTCAGGTTCTAGAGTCTGTGTGCTGACCCAACTCTTAAGCGAGTTCTACTCACAGCCTTGGTTTACTAATCTGTAAAAACAATAGTACTTACCATCCAGGGTTATTGTAAAAATTAAGTAAATGTTGGTATAGAGTAAGCTCTCCCTAACTGTAGTTATTATCAATCAAAATATCAAGACATGTTTCATATCGGACCTTTGATTAGCTGTGTCAGTCAATGTCCCAGAGGGAAATAAATAACAGGCTCACTGGGATAACTCAGGTTAGTTTAATGAAGAGACCATGAAGGAAAACCAATGGCGGAAAAGGAAGCACCTAAAGCTAGACAATGACGACAAGGAGGCTTGACCACCCCTAGACCTGAAGAGGACAGTACAGGGAACAGTTTCTAGAACCTTCCATTCCAAAGAGCTGTCTATTAAGCCTTGAGATCTTCAGTGGAGGAATCGTCACTGTCGACACATGGCCTGACAAAGAACCAGAGGAAAGAACACCTAGAACTCCATCTCCTTCCATATTCCAGTCTCCCGCTAGTGCCTTCTAGCAGCCAAACCCCAAAGAAAGTCAGACCTTCAGGGAATCTGCTTGGTGTTCTCCATGACTTTCTAGTACATGGTTTGTGGGTTGTGTCATTGTCTCCCTTACACAAATATGTGTGTTCATGTGTGATTGGCTTGCTTCTATGGGAAAATGCAGGCAGAATTTTACATCAGGGCTTGTAGACAGTTTCTGGGCTAAAAGTGAATCATTCCTACCATCCTTAGGTAATTTGTTCATTTTAGCATGTCTTGGGGAAAAGCTAAATTTATTTACTTGTTTTTATTTATTTAACAATCCCTTACATAAGGCTTGCCTTGTATTAGGCACTATTCTAAATCCTCAAATAGTAACTTGTTTAATTCTTGTAAGGATTCTATGAGATCCTTTTTAATTCCCATTTTACAGATGAAGGAATTTAAGTAAGAGGTTGAGTCCAAGGTCACAGAGCAATAATTACCAGAGTCTGGGTTTGAACTCAGGTAGACTGACTCCATGGTAAAAGCAATTAGCAAAAGCATTAATCACAGACTACTTTTTATATATTTATTGTTAAGGGCATCACCTTTTCTTTAAATTAACTTTGTTGCCAGATCATTTTTGGGTAGAGCTTTAAAATGAACTTAAAATGTGTGAATCCTGTTTGGATACTGACTTGGGCAAACAAACTGAAAAAAATAAAAAAGAGCTATTTTTTAAACAATCAGAGAAAGTTAAATACAGACTGGGCATTAGATGAAAATATGGAATTATTGCAATAATTTTCTGTATGGTAATGCTTTAAAAATTCTTATCTTATGGAGCAGTATTGATGTTTTTGTCAATAAAGAAATGCAATGTTTAAGATATGAAGAATGAGAATATGGATTAAATAAGAATGGTGAAATGCTGATAATTGTTGAAGCTGTGTAATAGGTACCCAGAGTTCATTGTGCTGGTCTCTATTTTTGTGTATGCTTATAATTTTCCAACATTAATTTTTTTAAAAATATTGTGAATTCCTATAGAGATATTTTAAGACTATAAGAAAAGGCAGCTTCTTAAGTTTAATGTGATAATAATATTGATGGTAATTACAGTAAAACATAATAAAGTACATGAGCCTTTAAAACATTTAGGCTGGAAACCATATTTTGTTTCTTAGATCAGTGATCTGAAGTTGGTTTTAGTATTTACTTAACGTTCATGTCTACTATGTATTCATGTCGTATTTATTCATGTCTTTCATATATGCCCAAATGATCACAAATGGTAAAAGCCTTGTAGTAACAGTAGGTCTGCCTTCTTCAAGACATGAGTCTCCTGGAGCTGAGAGCTGACATCCTCCTTCAGAGAGAGTATGTGCCCTCAAGCTTCACATAGTCCCTACCACTTTCTATTGTGTTACCCTCACCTGCCTTATGGTAGCCATTGAAGATTACCACCTCTGAAGCCACATTTTTTCTTAGAGTCTAATGTGCAACCCATTCTTTCTCAGGTATGCTTTTGCAGACATTGAAAACTGTCTGAAATTTACCCCAAATCCCATCCCACCTCCATCCATCACCTCCTTCTACACAATGCTTCTCCAACTGGCTAGATTCACCACATCCTTTTATATTTCCTTCCTTCCTTCCATCAGCCTTTCCAGATGGGTCATTGGGGTTTGCTTATCTCTTGCTCATTGCCCTGTATGGTCCTTGGAGGCTGGCATTGGGTTTTTAAAATTTTTGTCTTCTCATTTGTTACCTTGTTCCTGAGATACAGAGGGCTAAATAGATGGTTGTGGAATGAGTAAATTAAGCTGTTTATTTAAGCCTTGCTAAATACCTGTTCACTAACCAGAGTTAAATTCTGTCAACCAAATTTACCAATATTCCTTGCTACTAGTCATCTAGCCCTGTCTTCTCATGTCTCTATGTACATATAAAGTAACTTGAAGGAAGATGTTGGATATTTTCCTAATGTTACAATCATAGGGCTCCTCTAAAAGCACCATGAATGCCAGAGGTATGAACGAATCACATGGTTTTTTATTTTTCTCAGACTTAAACAAGTCATAGAATTTAGAGCTGAAGGAGCTTTAGAGTAATTTAATCCTACTCTTTCTGTAGCAAGGATATGGAGATATAGGGAGGTTAATTGACTTGCTTAAATTTATACTAAGGGTTAACTTCAGTCTTTTTTCAGGAACTTTCAATTCTGATTCTACATTTTGCACTTAGAAAAGGTCAACACCTTGGCCTTCCTTTTTAAGACCTGCAATTTTGGTGATGCCTTTTAAGAAAATTAGCACAAAATTATGAACATAAATTTTAGTACAAATATCAATATTTATTTAGAATGAGGAAGCAGTTATGATGTGATAAAATATTTAAAATGCTAAAAATACCACATATCACAACATGTTGAAAACTAATCACATTTGTATAAATTAATTTCCTAACAGGCATCTTTATTAATTCATTTATTTGGGATTATTGAATTAGTAATCTGGAAAGAATCCTCTCTAATAGTACGACATGCTGGAATTTCTTTAATTAAAATAAAGTTTGAGGTTGGTATATAAGTCTGTAATAGAAGAGTATTTAATTTATTCAAGTTATAAAAATGTTACCTCTGATAGTTTCTGCCAGTATACATATCTAAGTCATAGCAAAACCCCAGATACTAGGCTTACCTCAGTCTAGCTATCAGAGGTGACCATATAAGCATTCATTCATTCTTCAGAAATTCATGGAGTCCCTAATGGTGTAAATCACTGTGCTAGGCAGTAGGGAAAAAAGATGCATGATTCCAGAAAGTTTTGTATCATTCTACAAAGTTTTATTAGAAGTTTTGGGCTAGACCATTATTCTTTGATCCTTTTGAATTTTTGTGATTATTCATCAGGATGCTAATGAGTTTTTCTCTCTAATTTTCTTCATTGAAAAAACACTCCATATGCATTTTCATAAAAGTTGTCCATGGTGTTTTGCATATAATTTTGATGTTATCATGAAAATAGTGAAGTTTGATATATTTAGGAAGCAAGTTTGTATCCAGTTTGCAGAAGTTGCCAATACAGAAAAGATCATCAAAATATAACAGTTTTCTCTGATAAGATGTCAAAGTGTCACCACTAGTTTTACAAGGGAAAAGGTAGTTCACAATACTAAACAGTCCACCTTGGTTGATTTGTCTCCAGTGAGTAATAAATCCTCCCTGTTTGCTAACTCAGCTAACTGATGTGCTTGATTGACTCTAGAGAATTTATAGTCTTTTCCTAAAAATTTATTACTAAGTGGATCAGTGTAGCCATAATTTCAAGATTCCAAACAAACTTTTATCCAGCCATGTCACAAATGAATAAAGTGGCATCATTTATTTAAGTGGTAACTAGAGTTTCATGAGTATTTCTCCTCCAAATCCATCTCTATCATGGCTGTCAGTAAGTCAAAAAGTAGTTAAAAAAAAAGACAAAAACTGCATTACCACGTCACCGACTCTTGGTATATGTTAAAAGTGAATCAATCTCCTTTATGAAAAGACTAAACACTGGTAATTTATCTACCTAGAATATCCAAAAGAGAAATAGGTCATCATTGCAGCAAGAACAATAAGCATAGCATTATTTGGAAGAATCAATAGTGTCATGATAAATGAAGTCCCCTCTTGTATTGCTATGACAAACCTCCTGTGACTGGGAAGTCCCAACTGACTCCCCACCAATCCCTCCTCCCATAAACACAGCCCCTAAGGCTCTCTCAGAGACTTTTCTACAACAAAAGTCTAGGGCACACAAACCATGAAAAGCCTCATAGGTACAGCTACAATCAAAAGTAAAGTATACCTTTCTGAAAGGGCACCCCAATGTGGTGACTGATTGCTGGACCTTCGTCATATATTCAGCTGTGTTGGCTATATTGTGCAGCCACCCTACTTAGCAAGTGTGACGGACACTCAGTGCTGAGAGAACTTGATGTCTTTCCTGCTGACAAGGACACTAACAGACTATATTTTTCTTGTGCCATTCAGAGGTGCATTGAACAAAGAAGCAAGTGGACTGAATGTTCAAAGTTAACTGCAAACAGGGAAAAGAAAGTTAATGTGACACACTGCAGTATTCTCTCTTAGCATGCAGTTGCAAGCTTTGAAAGTCCCGTTAAGTATCTCTTTTTTAAGATAAATACCTATTAAGTAATGTATATGCACAAGCTGAAGTGTTAAATGGTTTGTTGAAACCTATTAGAGTACACAAGATGATAAACATAAATTATAGCTAATATACTGCACCAGTGATTTTTAAACATAAAAATTACTGACACTGTAAAAACACACTTGAGTCATCGTAGCAGCATAATAGCACTAATCCATGTTTATCCAACCATGCACTTTTCAAAAACAACACAAACCTCTAATAAATGCTTTGGCTTCACCTTGACAACTTATATGGGTTATTGCCTCGTTCATGCCTGGATAACCATGTGTTATGACTTAAATGTTCTTTAATATCAATTTATGCCTTGAAGAAAAAAGATTGAATAACATAGTGTACATATGGTTCAATTTATTACAGCAAAACAATCATTTTAGTTTGAAGATATTTTCTCATGGTGCATATCATAGAAATCTTCTTCAATAGAGCTCTCAATAAACCAGATTTTTTATGTCACAATAAATGAAACTAAGGCAGCTAATTGTTGCTAAGATTCTAAATAGATGGGTCTATTTGGCTTCCTTGTCAATCAAGAAATACATTCCTTAACACTTGTATTTCTGGATTCTAATGTTTCTAATTGGATTTTACACTATCCGATTAATGAGGTAGGTTATAGGCTATATATATATAAAAACGATATTCAAAAAGTGGAGGAGGAAATTGTATTTCATCAGCATTATTGAATTGTCAAGAAGACACCAAGAATCATTTTGGTTGCAAAAACCAAAGAGTAAGAAAATGGGGGTGAGGAATTAAATTCTAGAAAGAGAATAATTAAAAACTGACTGTGGTAATCTCAGAAGTGCTTCTGAAACACTGGGTAAGATACTGTTCAAATGAGACAGTATTTCCACATCCCACCCATCCCCCCACCCCACACATCAAAATTTCAAGTCTTACAAGTAGATAATTTGTTTGGCTCTGGTTGGGTGAAGCACTGGGGTTGGGTCACGTACTCAGGGCACTGACTCTAAAGCCCAATGTAGTAGGTGGGCTTGGTGGGCTAACAGAAGGCACGAGCTCTAGTATCTATTTCCTTAAGGTGAGTCAAATTAACAGTTCTTCATAGAAAGGGTAATAGAACCAGCATATTCACATATGGCTCATAATAAAATAGCGAACACTTTAAAATAATATTCCTTTAATAATTTTTTTCCTCACTTTTCCTTTGCCAATTGACAATGTTATTTGAGAACTTATTGTGTGATACTGGAGATGAGTAAGAGCCACTTTCAAGGTGGGGCAGGGGTGGAATAGACAGGCTAATATAAAGATTATATTACTGTCTGATAAGTGATATGATAAACCCTGCAAGGAAGTGTTGAGGAAAGAAGGCTTCATGGAGGAGATAGCATTGGTTGCTGAATCATTAAAGATAAACATAAGTTAGTTTGAAAATGACTCATGGTCCTATAGAAAGTCAACAAAAAACAGACATGTCTTTCCTGAAATGAATATTGCTGATAAATTCAGAGGCCCAAAGAACTTTATCCAATAAATGCTGGGCAATGGAGCATTTCACACACTCAACAAACTCACTCACTTCCAAAAAGAATTTCTTTAAGATACATGAGCCATTACCTTAATTACCTTCCACCCAAGCAAGCACTAACTTTACTTTTCCATAATAAACTCAGTGCTCTGTATGGTCTTCTCCATAACCAGTTACTCTTTCTCTTACCAAGGCATTAATTAATCTTATATGTCAAGTACGTGAAAATATTCTTGCAACCAGATGCATTTTGCTAGACATCCTAAACAAATTCATTTATGAATTGATTAATAAAAAATCCAGTGAAACTGAACTTCTCTTGTTTCCAGAACTTGGGCTTTTTCCCACCTAACTCTTTTGCTTCGTTTTCTTCATCCAGAATTCCTTTCACTCTCATCTGTACATACTCAAATCCCACCTATTGTTTAAAGCAACAATCTCATCTCACCTGTACAAGGATGCCTTCCTTGATTGCCAATAGGTTCAAGTAGTGCCTCTGTTTCCTCTCTACTCCTAGAACTCTTTCTCGAATTTCTATAGAACTAAATTAATTTTTATCCTACACTTTTATTATTTACATCTGTGTTTACTATCTTCCCTGCTGGTCTCTAAACTCCTTGAGGACGGGTAGGACCTTTACCTCTCCCATTCTATATCCTAGAGTTGGGTACTCTTTCTTGAGCAGCATAAGTTTCTCCTAGGTTTCTTTAGCAAACATGACTGATTTGCTCATAATTTTGAGGCTTCCATCTGTTAGTGTCATAGGAACTTGTCATCAGGAAGATTATACTCTTGCAAAACTATTAATAGAGAACTGTAAATAGTGATATTTCTTTTGTATCACATTACTACATTTAAAAAAAGACAGTTGATTTATAATCATGATTTCTTTCATTTTAGTTTTATTCTTAATCCATCCAAAGGGACTGGATTTTATGCTTCTATGATTCATAAATACAGATGGGCTTTTAAAACTTGAAAAACTATGTATGTCTTGTCCATTCTTGAAAGTATTATAGTGACAAACTGCAAGGACCAGGACATCGTCTCCTAATAGACTAAGCCTGCGTGTATACCCATTGGAATGCATACTTGAACTGTCTAATCCTTCTCCATTATCCATTAGCCCAGCACACATATTCTGGGATGAAACTCAAAGTCGATGACTGTTTATCATCATTAGCTTCTCCAGTAATGCTTTATATGCAAGTGCAGATACTGTTCACCACAGCTTCTCCAGCCGATCGGCATCCAGGTTTCCCCTAGAGCATCCTTAAGTGAGTCCAGCATTGAGAAAGCCTATCCCAGATTTTATATGTGTAAGTCCTTGAGCAGCATCTGAGTAGACCAAACATTCTACATTTATGAGGTCCTTCTGTAAAGGAAACAACACATACAAACATTTATGGTCATGTGAATATCGCCTATTTCTTCTATACTAGCAATAAGTGTGTGATTTGAACTCATTCACCATTGGGAATGGGGTGAAGGTGGATGACATAGCAGTAACATAGTCCTGGTAGTAATTTTAGAAAACAGCTGCCAGAATGTCCCTGGCTCACTTGATGAAAAAAATTATCCTTTCTCTGGAGCTGCATGGATGGTTTTATGTGATAACTAAGAGAGAAGACCATCCCGCAGATCAGAACAGGGACCTGGAAGACAAATTACTTATCTCTAACTTTGACAATGCTGACAATTTCTGGGCACATCTTTGAAAAATATTTGTTCTAATAATGTTTTAGGGCACCACTTTCTTCCCTAAAAGTACAGGAATATCACAGTAGATACTGTTTTCTGATTTTCTTAAAATAATTTTAATTGTAAAATAAATGATTGAGCTTTCATGAAATTTTAAACTCATCTTAAAAAAGATTCTATCATTTTTTTAGAATTGTGATTCCACATGTCCCAGAAATCAACTTTTCACAACTGGGGAAAATCCATCTACTCTGCTTAAAAAGCAAAAACAAAAACAAGCAAATGAAATGATTAACTTTCACCATGATCCCTATATTTTAAAAGCCTATGAATCTGTACTTTTGAACCATATTTAGGAATTATGTAGGCAAAAGTGTTTATTTTATTTAATATAATTTTTCCTCTTCTGGTTTAACAATCTTCATATGCAGGAATGCAAAGTACATTTTTGCATTTATCTATGCATATGTGCTCAAGGGTGAAGTTTGTTTTGTTTTGTTTTGTTTTGTTTTGTTTTGTTTTGCTTTGCTTTGCTTTGCTTTGTTTTTATGTCTGGCTATGGGAGGAAGTAAATCCCACTCTTGGTCAGGTATGTTATTCCTTGTATCTGAAAGCATTCCCCAAAGCACATTCCTTCCTTCTCTGTTATAGTACAGAGAAAGTAAATGTCTAGAAATAGTGAAACAAAAACTCGAAACAGATCCTTTTATCCCTCTCACTTAAACGTGTGAGAGCTATATTCCCTGATCATTAAGCAAGTGTATTTGTGAGTCTCATTGCTCATATATATGTGTTAATATAATACATATTTGCCTTTCTCACAGTTATTTGTTAAGCATCTTTAGTAATAGAGCTATGTACCAACATAAAAAAGTCCCTACTGGAATCTATCCAGTTTAGGGCTTTGTGCAACTGAAAGAAAAATTGGGAAGAAGGTTCAAAGGTGTGGTAGTTCTTGATCTCAAACTTGGAAAGTTAAAGTTGCAATAATGTACTTTTGTTTTCCCTAGAAACCTGTAATGAATTGACCATTTATGAATCTACTTTTTTAAACACAAAAATCAATAAGCAGTTTACTGTGTAGTTATCTTGAGCTCAATTTTTGTTTAACAAACTAAAATTACATATAATAAATGAGGGTGAAGTTTACAAACTCATCAGGGTAAAAAAAGTCCAGACTCACATGAAATTCTTCATGATACTTGCCTTCACAATTGCCATTTCTACCACCTCATCTTGTCCTTTCTGGCTCTAGTGATGGCCCTGTGTCAAAACAGGCTCTGATGTCATTCATTTATATCCTAATATAAATTTAAGATAATGTATTCACCTTTCCATTTCCTTATATGTCAAGCCTGAACTCAAATTAGGAACATTTGCCTCATGTTAAGGTATTTAGAATACCAGTTGGTATGTGGGAAATTCCTGGAGGTGAGAGGGGAAGAAAAAGCAAGATGTCTTCTTCAGTACCCTATAAATTATACTTCTAGGATATCGACTGTATTCAGTTACAGTCTATCCTTACTAGCGAGAAACCCCACAATTTTAGTATATGCGCTGCCAAAGCGAGCACGAGAAATCCCACAATGTTCACTTTACATTTATATTTGTTTTATCTTGTTAGGTTAACTATATGTTGGAAAATAATTATTGAATTTGATTTAAAAAAATCCACCAAATTGTAAAATTTCAGTAGTGTCTTAGAACTTCATTTTTCTTTTTTCAGTATTTCTAGGGAATGAGAAGGGATTGCTAGTAACAAAATGGAAAGAACAAGGATGATCTCAACAGCACATGTTCTAGTATTTCCCTTTTCTGAATCCCGTTATATTTTACCTCAATTTCCCCGGAGTAAACAGTCTGTGTAAAGACAGGGTTTATCTTCTTTACATTCAGATGGTTGCATTTCCTGCTTAAAATGTCAGCTGGATTGTCTCTGCACCCTGCCTCCCCCCATCCTTTGGTCTCCCAGAAGCTGTCTGCTGCTTCAGGCAAACTTAATGATGGCAAGGCCGCAGAGCCAAAAAAGGAAAAACACCTGTGGGCAGTCTAAAGTTTAGTCCTGAAATAGACAGGCAATGGCCATCACCTGCCTGCTGTGTGAGAGCCCAATCAAGTCTATTCATCACTACTGTGCAGATAAGGGCTTATTCTTCCCCCTCCTTTTTTTTTCTTTTTTCTTATTTTGCTGTTGTTTTTGTTGAACTGAGTATGATAGGAAGAGAACAGAAGAACAGAATATAGCAAAGGAATAGTGCCCTATGCCTGGCCCTAAGGGGCTGCTGTTTAGATGTACCCTATGGAAGTGGCCATTACGAGAACTCACAGAATGTTCATTCTGGAAAATAAACTTAAACTTCCTTTTCAAAAATTTCCTTATAACATTTTCTTTAAGTTTCCTGAGGAATTATGAAAGAAAAGAAATGAGGGCTTATGACAGCTAAATTTAATGAGAATCTATTATGTGTCAGGAAGCATTTTAACAGAGGGTAGAGTGGTACTTTCTTGTCTATGCCTTGTTGTGGTAGCTCCTCAAAATAAGGGAAGATAAAAAAATCACACACTTATGGACACCATGACAAAAAGATATTATTCCATCCTCATCTTTCTGCAAGTCTTGATTTTTTTAATTCCAAGTGTTTTTGAAGTACTCACTTCCCTTGGCTTCTGTGATTCCAAAGTCTCTGGTGTTTTCCCAGTCTCTTTGGCTGACTCTTCTTCATTTCCTTCAGGCTCCTTTTACTCTGCTCATTTTTCTTATTCAGTGTTGGTCCTAGGTCTAAATCATTTGTTCTCCACACAGTATCTTGGAAGATTCCTTTCATTCACCACGATGGTGCAAGTACCCACACACTGACAACCACCTAGGTAATCTCTCCACCTCAGATCTCTCCTGAGGCCCACACCACCTGCTACCATGATGGCCACTGAGATACATGCAAACTACTACTATGGATTTCTTTTTGTGTCCAGTCTTTCTAATAGAAGTGTTAAAATTCCATCCTTTTCAGTGCTTGTTATAGAAAATGATATGAGGCTAGAAGTAGAAAAAAAAACTATCTTGTGAACAAAAGGTAGTCATAGGAAGAAAGCTTTTTTTCCAAAAATAGAATAACAGAATGATAGATGGAGCCTGGAACTTTAATGGCATTACAAAATTATTGTGTAAGCTGTGGACTGCCTGCCCTATACTTCTTATGTTGTGAGAATAAATAAATGATTTTTGGTTTTATGTATAGTTATATGTATAGAGGGAGTTACATGTACAGTTGCATATAATTTTATACATTAAATGATAGAATACATATTTAAATGAGAGAATACATAGAATTGTATTTAACACAGAAAGAATGGTCACAAAAATTGATTATGCTTTTTGGATATCTTGACATATCCAAAACAGGAAAAAATATTTGGGCCATATTCCTTGACTGTAATTTAATAAAATCAGGAATAAATTATAATAAGCAAAAGACTCTCACCATCATCAGCACACTCACACCTTACCATTCAAATTTATTTAACTAGAAAATTACAACTCATAAGGATTCTTAAATTAACAAAAAAAGATGTGGTACATATATACAATGGAATATTACTCAGCCATAAGAATAGATAAAATACTGCCATTTGTGACAACATGGATGGACTTTGAGATAATCATGCCAAGTGAAATAAGCCATACAGAAAAAGTTGAAAACCACATGATCTCACTTATATGTGTGATATAAACTTAAAAGCAAAACAAGCAAACAGGACAAACAGATATTTGTGGACATGGACAATAGACTAGTAGTTACCAGAGGGTGGGGCAGGGGAAGTAGATGGGATAAAAGGGGATCAAATATGTGGGGACAGAAAGAAATCTAACTATGGGTGGTGAACACACAATGCAATATATATATGCCATACTATTGAACTGTACACTGGAAACTTACTGGATTTTGTTAACCAATGTCACCATAACAAACAAACAAACAAACAAACAAACAAACAAATGAATAAATAAATATCAAATTAAATTACAAACAATTTAACAATAAATGGCATCCCATGGTAAGAAAGAGTTTCCTTCCTCCCTCCCTTCCTTGCTCCTTTCTTTTCTACCTTCCTTCCTTCCTCCCTCCCTCCCATCCTCCATCCTTCCTTCCTTCCTTCCTTCCTTCCTTCCTTCCTTCCTTCCTTCCTTCCTTCTTTCCTTCCTTCCTTTCTTATCTATATCTATCTATCTATCTATCTATCTATCTATCTATCTATCTATCTATCATCTATCTATCATCTATCTATCCTCATGAATTCTTATCTTATTCAATAGTACATAATCTGTTATAATAATTATTTATTTTGAGCTCAAAATTGTTCCAAATCTGGCCAGTGGGAACCTCTTCCAGGTAGCCTCATGTCTTTTTGACACGATTTCATCATTGTTTGAACACTTCTTTACTTACTGGCCCAAGATAGTCCAGACTCATGTTCCGCTTTTCCTGCCCTAGCTCTGGAACCAGCCCTTTCTCTGGGATCCCTGATTTCTTTAATGAGAAATTGTATTTAGAAACCAAGCACTGAGTGTGCTCACTACTCGGAGTGTCATTTCTTCCAGGACCTTCCAGAGGACAGGATTCATTCTAGTCTTCTGCCTCATCATGCTTATGACTCCTTTCTCTGTTGTGAAAAAACTGGCTTCCTTTATTCATAATGAATTTAATTTCCTCAAGCTTGAGAAGTAGTTTTAGAATTGCTAATCCATATTTCTCTGAGAAACAGACCTTCTAACTTTAGTTCCATATTTATTTACAGATCCTTACTCTTTAAAAATATCAAAGTCATGAAAGACAAAGAAAGGCTCAGAAAAATTTTTATGTTAAAGGATTTTTAAGAAACATAATAACAATAAAATGAGTAATATTGATTTACATCTGGGATAAGAAAAAAAGAATATGTGGATAATTAGTGTAATTTAATATGGCTTTAAGATTAGATAATATCATTGAATCAATGTTATATTTCAAGATTTGAAATTCAATTGTGATTATGTGAGAAGTACTTAAGAGTACAGAGACAGAATGTCTATAATTTACTCTCAAATTGTTCATAATAATATACATATGTGTGTATAAATATACATACATACACATACATACATGTATATACATAAAGACATACATATATTTACATATGGATACATGTAGTAATGAAAAACAAAGGAAATGGGGAAAATTGTTAACAGTTGGCAAATCTGGATAAGATATAATGCAATTATTTATACTATTTTGTTATTTTTCTGCAAATTTTAAATTATATTAAAATATTACAAAAAAAAGAAAATAAATAAGTGACAATGTATGCTTTACATATCAACTAGTAGTATGCTACCAGATATTCTTTAAGGGAATTTATAACTTCAGGAGCATATATTAGAAATAGAGAAAGTATGAATATAAATTAGCTAAATAACAATAAAATAAACAAGAAAAATTTCAACAAAAATCCAAAAAGTAGAAATAAAGATAAAAAATAGATGCAGAAATTAGAGAAATAGAACAAGAACAAAAACAGAAAAATAAATCATAAAGCATTAACCAATAAAATGAAAAGCTTCTCTGAAGAGACAAATAAAAAAAGCACATTTTCGGCATGTCTGTTTCAAAATAAACAATGCATGTACAGGGCAACAATGTTAGGTGATATAACTGTAGATACAGAGATATAATGTTACACCAATAAATTTGAAAACCTAGGTGAATTAGATGATCTGATAAGAAAATTAAAATGTCCAAAATTGGCCCAAGAAGATAAGGAAAATCTGAATAATACAACTACATGCTCATAACAAAATAAATCTAGAAGTTGTTAATGACTACCCCCAATCTGAAGGAGATACTTAGGTTATTGGAAAGACTCAGCAT
This sequence comes from Eidolon dupreanum, assembly GCA_028627145.1. Lineage (NCBI taxonomy): Eukaryota > Metazoa > Chordata > Mammalia > Chiroptera > Pteropodidae > Eidolon > Eidolon dupreanum. The sequence goes on along the minus strand of CM053507.1, from coordinate 130,400,181 downwards.
TGGAAAATGTCAATTATCCTAAACATAATCATAAATTTAATCACATCTTAATGAAAATTCCATTGTGATATTTCTCGTCACTTGAGAATCTAATTCTAAATTCATGTAAAAGAGAAGATAAACAAGTATAACTGAGATCTCTTGGAATATAAGAAATATTGAGAGCTCTCATCTTTCCAAATATCACACTGTATTATAAAGTTATGGCAATTAAAGTAGAATAGTATGAAGGCATACAAATATTGATCGTTGGAAAATAATAGAAATCCCAGACATAAATTATATACACAGAGTACAATTTGCAAACAGCAAAAAAAGATAGTTATGGCAACTGACTCTTCTTTTAGAAAAATATAATGATCTTAGACATCTACTTTTTACATTCACAAAAATAAAAATAAAACAAAATCTTGAATAGATTAGATAATCTTGAATAGATTTAGATTAGAGATCTAAATTTACTTGAAAAATTATAAATCTATTCAAAGGAAGTTCAGTGAAATGTGTTTAGATCATTGAAATGGAATAAATATTCTTAAACAAGACATAAACTTAATATGCCATTATGGAGAAGACATATATTTTATACTTGAAGAAAAAGTCAGTAAAACAAATGATACAAAAACAAAACTAAAAAATTTACAAGACAAATCCACGTTGGAGATTATATATCTTCATTGTTTATAACTGAAAAGGATTAAAAATCAGACAATATTTTAAACTCCTAAAAATTACTAAGGAAGAGATAATGAACCCAACAAAAATATTGGCAAAGGATATGAACAGACCATTTGCAGGATAGGATATACACATAGGTGACAAATACTTAAAAGATCCTTAACATAATTAATAACCAGGGAAATACCAAAAAACATAATGAGACTGACAAAAATTACAAAGCTTGATAATATCAAGAGGTGGTGAAATGCAAGGAAATGGTATTTTTAACGCTACTGATGAAAAATCAATTTATACAGCCACTTTGGCAAGGTATTTCTGAATCTTTTAAAATTAAATAACTGAATGAATTTCCTTTGATCCAGGAATTCCAATTCTCTTTATCTACTCTTTGGAAACATGCATATGTGTACATAAAGAGTCTTGTGCAGTGATGTCTACTGAACAATTGTTGTGATAGCAAAAAAAGTTTAGGGAGAAAATGTTCATCAGAATGAGAAGAAAAAATTATATAGCTATGCAATGGAATCACGTGTAATTTGGACTGAGTGTGGTCAATTTAGGTAAATGATATGAAAGTATTATCAGGGGATATTGTTGAGTGACAAAAGTTAGCTAAAGAAGAATAAATGTGGTATTGTAACAGTTATATTTTTTTTAGTCACACAAAATAAAACCACATACAACTATATATCCCTGTGTGTACATGCATAGAAAAAAGTCTATGCCAAATTGATTTAATGAATAAAAAAGTCTTTGATATACTTAGGGAAAAATATAGGAACAGAGATGATGATTAAGGGTGACATAACTTCATCTATATTGTTTACATTTTTACATGTATATTCAAAAGACACTTGTAACTAAATTTTTTCTTCAACTTTTATTTATTATTTTAAAAAATATTTTTACTTTTAAATTACAATTGTCATACAATATTATATTAGTTTCAGTTGTACAACATAGTAATTGGACATTTATGTAACTCACAAAGTGATCACCCCAATAAATCTAGTACTCATCTGACACCATTCATAGTTAATACGATATTACTGATTATATTACTTATGCTATACTTTACATCCCATAACTATTTTGTAACTACCAATATATACTTCTTAATCCCTTCCTCCCCCTTCACAAATTCCCCCAACCCCCAACTATTAAAATGCTCTCTGTATCGATGAATTTGTTTCTGTTTTGTTTGTTTATTTTGTCCTTTAGATTCCATATGTAAGGAAAATCATATGACATTTGTCTTTCTTTGACTTACTCCACTCAGCACAATACCGTCTAGGTTTATCCATGTTATTGCAGATAACAAGAATTAATTCTTTTTTATGGCTGAGTAATATTCCATTGTATATATGTACCACCTCTTCCTTATCCATTTATCCATTGATGGATACCCAGGTTGCCTCGATCTGTTGACTATCGTAAATAATGCTACAATGAACACATGGATGCACATGTCCTTTCAAAGTAGTGTTTTGAGTTGCTTCAGATAAATACCCAAAAGTGAGATTACTGGGTTCTTCTTTGTCTCTTGTTATAGCCTTTGTTTTAAAACCTATTTTGTCTGGTATAAGTATTGCTACCTTAGCTTTTTGGTTTGTTTTGTTTCCATTTTTATAAAACATCTTTTTCCATTTCTTTACTTTCAGTCTGTGTGTGTTTTTTGATATGAAGGGAGTCTTTTATAGGTAGCATGTGTAAGGGTTTTGTTTTCTTATCCATACTATGTCTTTTGATTGGAGCATTTAATCCATTTATATTTAAAGTAATTGTTGGTAGATATGAAGTTAGCGATATTTTATTTATTTAAAAAAAGATAAACAGAAGGAAGTTATTTGCCATAACTAACACTGTGTTAAAGATTCTAAAAGTTACTTTATCTGGCGAATTATAACATACATATTGTCATTTCCATATCTCTATAAATACATACATACATACATACATACATTTATGTATGGCTAGTTCGATTGAAAATTAATGTTTAAAATAATAATGTACATTTAATTTTAGATAATATTTACATTCCTAAAAATCAAACTGAAATATTTTTCCTACATTGAATTGTATTTTCAATGCACTAAAAAAAATCATTATTTAAAAAAAAAATTATTATGAGTGAATAAATACTCCATAAAATACTTGACATATGTATGTGAATTTTATATATCAGATTTACTTAATAGAAGTTAACCTTGCAGGTAACTTTGCTTTCCCTATTCCCTGTCTTTCAGATAAAGCATAGCTAGTTTATACAGATTATTTTTATTATATTCTTGGGCCAGCTTATTTTTATAAAAAGAATTGCCAGAATGCAGCCATAGTATTTAAATAACAAATGTCCTTTATAGATTTATTTCTGAATCATAAAAATCTCCTTGGAAAACTGTGTGTTTGGGGGTAATTGATATATTAGTTTTTATATTTTAATTTTCTTGTCAAACATTTAAATATATTTGATAGCTACCAAAGCAAACTGAAGGATTTTAAGAATGTGTTCACGGGGATTATATTTGAGGCCTCAGAGTAACTTGTAGATCTGAAGGGGTTTCTGAGGCTAAGTGAATTCTTAACAGGTTTATGAGAAAACCTTTTGGAAATATTTCATAATTTTATTTGTTAATCAGCATATCGGACTTCTATGATATTGCCCATTGTGAATAATTAGCTATTTTTCACAGCCATAATGCTTAGTTAAGAATGATACATTTTAATTATAGATTTTATTGTTTTTCTTTAAAAGAGAAAAGATCTAAGTATTTAAGGTTTCCCTTAAAGGAAAAGGTCATCAAATTTAATTTTCTTTAGAAGAAAGGCCTCTACCTGGCAATAGCCAAATCTCTCTCTTTTTTTAATTAAATTTATTGGGGTGACATTGGTTATATGATCCAAGTCATATGTTTTGCCACCTTGTGGTAGTTAGAGGTAAGTCAAATATTATAAATCAGCATGAAAGGCCATATCGTTGGACAGATGGAAGGTTATGTCCAAGTCTGAATCCAGTATATTTTCCTTTTAAACATCATTCTTTGTCTCTCTTTGAAATCTTTTAATAACCATATTCTCAGATATAAACTTTTCTCAGGGATTAGGAAAAATAGCCAAAGCCAAGTAGGATAAATATTTATATCCACAAAGTCATTTTCATAGTACAGTTGAAATATTTTATTAATATTAAATATTTTTATTTGAAAAAAGTATAAGGAAGAGAATAATACAAATGAAGAAAAAATTATAGAAATTTTAAATTTAACTAGTCACATGACCAGGAGATGTTTTTGAATGTCAACTGGAATTTGGTATAAATGCTTTTGTGTTTCATTTAATAACGAAAGATGAAAAGCAGTCACCATTTATCTTACACTTGCTTATCAAAGTTCAAAAGTAAACCTATCTTCTCAGTGATTTTCTTTCATAGTTCAGGAGAAACCAATGAAAACACCTTAATAATCATACAGCAAGAAAATATGCATGGAAACTTAACATAAAACAAATAAGAAATAGAAAATGGAAATACTCCATAATTCCATGCTCAAAGGACAGCAAATGTTAATAATTTGATATGTATGCAGCTAGATGTTTTTCAAAGTTAAAGAAAGAAATGCATAGACAAATGTGTATTTTCCTCCTATTCATCTTTACTTTTTAAGATTCACTGTGAAAGGACATAAGTATTAGAGAAGACAATATTTTTAAAAAGCTGAAAAGAAGCAGATCAAGTCAGGAGATACAGAATTTCAAGCAGATAGAACAATATTTGGAAAAAAATTCTTAGAATCAGCTGTTTGGTCAATCTGGACATGGAAAAAATTATACAGTATCACTTTTATTAGGAATGCCTTGATCATTGCCAATTACTTCTGTTAAACACAGATCAAACCTCACAACTACTGACCCTTTTCATTAATAAGGCATTTGAGTTTTTTAAAATTAATTGTGTTCAAAATCCCAATTCATTCGTAAAGAAGAGAATCAAAAATACATAGTAGAAGCTGCCAGATCTTGGGTGTATAATGAATGTTGGTTAAGGTGTCAAGATGCACACTGGGGTCATAAATAGCGTTGAGAATTGACAAGGCTTCCAGTAGGGCAGTTTTACTTTTAACCATTTTTGCTCGTACTGAGATATTTTAAAAATTTATTCTGCTTAATCTTCCTGTTGCTTATTTTCATCATTTGTAACATAGGAATAATTACCTTCCTGAGATGACTTGCAAAGATTTTGTAATGTCTAAATCACGTTAAAATAAACAAATATATCTTTAAAATTTTTTAAGTGTGTCTCATATTTTAGATAAAAATACATTTATAAGAATTAGTTTGGGGATAACTTCTTTATTCCTCAAAATGAACTATTAGTGTTTTCCTTCTCATGAGAATGGGCTTAGGTAGGAAATCATACTTACTTCTAGCTATCAGTAATGACAGGATTTCTATTTCATCAGAAGTAGTTTATAAATAGTAGGTATGTGCTTTGCTCACCTAAGACTAGACTGCATGCCATTGTAGTACTGTGAATGTGTATTTTTCTTTTATCACTAAGAAAATTAGAAACTACTATCACTAAATAAATTAGAAACTACAGGAAAATCAAATATGTATAAGAAATGCATGATCTAAATATGACTGCATGAAGTTGAGAAGTGTAGCAAATGCTGTGTTGTACTACTCAGATCTCTCTTTAGGACAAAGGCACTCATTTCCCTAGTAACTAAGAGAGTTGCCTGCTGATGGTTCAAAAATTAGTCCCACTCTAACAATTGCCACTTGCCAAATGGGGCTGCTTCAGCCAAAATTAAGCTCCCCTCTTCAAAGACAGCCCATAGCCAAGGTCGGGTCTACGTGAATATACAAATTTTAACTCTCTTGCTTCATTCATTTTAGGACATCTCTAAAGGGCTGTTCCAGCTTCAGAGCTGAGGTTCAGCTTCATAGTGCAACCTCCCCCTCTACCTCATGCTGCTTGCGTCACACTCTTACAGTTGTCACTCCTGAGAGAACCCCCATTACATTTCCTGCACCCAAATCTCTTTCTCAGAATTGTCTTCAGGAATGCAATCTAAGGCTTTGATATTGGGAGCACTTTCTTTTCAGTGTTTAATTTGGAGTGGAGAATCAATAAATATTATCTGAATTGAACAAATCAAAGAATGCAATAAAACCCTCTAACATTATGAAGGAAATCAACAAATAAACATAGATATTGCTAAAAAGAAGAACAAGACTTGTTAGATTGTGAAATGGAAGAAACTACCTTTTCATTGTAAGATTTTCTGTACATGCAATAAGCATGTATTACTTTGAACTGTTTGAAGATAGATACCTATAAAAAAACTGTATATTTCTTTCTACTTTCAAAAATTATACAAAGGTCTCTGAAGTGTAAAAAAAGTCAGAATGAAGCCAAATTATAGAACTGACCCTTCCAACTATATAATGAAATTATTGAAAATTTGGTTGAAAACAAACAAGCAAAAGACTACCAAATCACTAAAGAGGGAAGGAGGTCAACTTCACGATCTTAAACGTCAAAAACTGGCAGCCAAAAAAGAGGAGGTTATGGTGTGATCTTGCTTGGCATTATCTCCTCATTTGCTTTCCAACCCTCAGTCTCACAATATGCATAAGCACTATTAATGGAAGATGAATTTTTAAATATTTTTGAAAATTTTTCCTAGTAGTTCCCCTCTGAACTCACACTCATCTCAATTTGAAGAAAACAGTACTAAGAAGGTAAATAGAGAGTTCAGGGAACTATGAAGAAGAAACCCTGTGAGTAGAAGCTCTTCCTACGATCCTAGTGTCAAAAGCTCTCTGGTTTACCAGTGTTAAAACCTCCATGCTGAGATGAGAGAAAGAATCAAAGCTTGATGCTATCTCTCCTAAAAAGAGGACACATTTCTGAATAGTGAAATGAACCTGTGAAACTAGTACCAGTTATTAAAAACATTTCAGGAGAGAGAGCAGAGTCTAGGTCATCCTGCAAAAGGAGGAAACAGCTCAGCTGAGCCATAGTTTCCCCACATGTTCTCTCTCTCTCTCTCTCTCTCTCTCTCTCTCTCTCTCTCTCTCTCTCTCCCCCCTCTCCCTCCCTTTCTTTCTCCCTCCACATGTCCCCCACTGGAGAGCTATAGAAATGATGAAAGGACACAATGCACAATCTTTAAATGGTATCTTGAAGGGTAAAGGAAACAGATCTCAGGAAAAAATAGAGTGTTGTGGAATATGGACCCAAAATGAGATCTTGAGGGAACTTCCCATGTTAAGCAAAAGGAAGAGGAAAACAGAATGAGAAATAGTCTAAAAGAACACAGGAGGTGGAGGAAGACAAGGAGGAGAAAAAAGGAAGGCAGGAAGGAAAGAAGGGAGGGAGGAAGAGAAAGAAGAAGGAAAAAGGGAGGACTGTGAAGAGGTTTTCACAATTGGTTTAACATTCAAAAATCAATCAATGTAATTCACCATATTAACAAATTAAGAAAAGAAAAACCGTTTGATCAGATCAGCTCAATAGATGCAGAAAAAATAAAATCATTTAACAAACCCCAGCATCCACTAGTGATAAAAATGCTCAGCAAACAAAATAAAAGAGATCTTCCCCCAAGACATTCTTCAAACTAGTGTTTCAGTAATGGTTCCAGAGAGATGATTATGAAGATTTATGAACCATAACAAAAGAAAGGAGATGTGAAGGAAGGGCAGCCGTCACAAAGCTATACCTGCATTACTCCTCATTCCTAGGTACACTTGTGGGTCATAGTCTTGTTAGAAAAAACATTCTCTTCGACAATGTGGGCCAATGGATTAATTCAGAAGAGGAAAAGCCTGGTCTTATAGATGAAACAATATGAAAATTCACCCAATATGATAAAGAAAGGCTTACCCTTATTTTTTAAAATTTCCTATAACCCTAGCACTCTATCTATTTTCTCCTTTTTCTGAACGTCAATAGTATTTTTATCTCCATCTCTTAGGCCATTTCTCTTTTGTTTGTACTAATAATTTTATCATTGTATTCAACTGTGAACCTCAGGGATAGAATTGTGTATCGATTATCTTTGTATTTCCTTCATCTAAGTGTGGAATTCAGACTTTGTCATAGGTGTTTCTCAATAACTACTTGAATAAAATGCCATAGAATGTCATTATAAGGGAAAGAACCATAAACTAAAATGAGAAGTCTTGAACTCAGAGCCTAACTAAGTCATCAACTGGTTTTATGATCTTGTAGAAGCCTCTAGCTCTTTGGGTTTTGGTTTCTTTTTCTAGTAAATGAAGGAGTTAGAATGAATTGCAAGGTCTTATGATTCCTGCCAGCTGTAAATCTGTGTTTTGTTATGAATTTTAAAAGATAAACTTAAAAATGACTTCTCTTTTAGATACACGAATGGTGCCATTGCTGTTTTTGCCAGATGTCGTCTTTACTATAAAGACGGGGATGGGGGTCCAGAAAATAGGCCTCCAATAGAAACTGTAGTAATAACCAACCCAGGTGTTTAAAATAGGGTACTTTATGGGTATCCCCACAGGCCTGTGGTGAGGCCAAAGATCAGAGGACCTAAGAAATTAGGGGAAGATAAGAGTGTCACAGGTGTATCTACTGTTAAAGAATCCTTTGCCATAGACCACTAGGAGGTCCAGAGGAGGCAAAGGAAGCTGCCAGATCAATATACCCTTTTTAGAGACTGAGTTTACATAGGAACAGTTGCCAATGTGGGACTGGTCTAATGATTTTATCTCATTCTCTATCTGACTTCCCTCCAGTGAATCTTGTAAGGGAACCAGCTACCTGATCCTTTAATCCAGCTAACATTTTATAAAAGAAGATTCAAATTAGTTTTGCTTATTCCAGATGCTTTATATGCAAATGAGCTTCAGAACTAGTGGCAACTAAAATGTGAAGCAGACTCATGATCTGTTGGAGGAAATATTCCCACCTGAGCACCTTCCCAAAACGATGGGATGATTCTTCCCTTGCTGCTCATGGCTTCCTTTTCTCCAGGGAAGAATTCCAGAATTTTTAGATATTCATTGTGACTCTTTGATCCCAAGGAGGAACTCTTCAGGTTCCTTTCATGTGTAATTGGCTTTGAGTTTCCCCAAATAACGTGTGGATCACTCTCCCTGCCTTCCATAAAAAGCATTACCTATGCAGTATTAATCAGAGTTTGCAAGTCAAATACTAAGATCATTCCTTGGGGTAATCCAACGGTACAACTTTACCATTTTATTTTCCCCTTTGCAACTCTAACTAGACAAGGGAGACTGAAACATTGAGCTAGGAATTATTTATTTAAAGCCATAATCCAACACACACAGACTCTGGATAAAGATTGCTCAGTCTCTCTTATAATAAAAGTGGCATCTTAATGCAGAGCAGTGTGGAGCCTCAACCTTGCCTGTGGGCCAGCTTTTACATCCTCCCATGTAGCCTGGCATTTGCCCTCTAGCATTCCCATGTTGTTTGGCTCCAAATGGAAGTGCTCTTAATTTCAAATGATTTATTGGGGACAAGTGGGAGGCCCGTCTGATCTAAGTCTGTTTGTATTTGGCTTCCTCTGTCTAAGGGGTGATTTTTAAGACAATATCTTATGTTTTCAAGGAGAAATAGAGACAAGAGAAATGCCCACCTGCTGTTGGGACAGAGTTCACTGGTGTTTTACACAGCTGTGTGGTGCTATTTTCCGCAGTAATGAAAAGAAAGAGAATCAACTCTGAGAACAGCAGCTAAAAAATGGACTGGCAAGGGAAATCTGAGCATTTCCCATCAAGCTGATTCATTCAAGAGCAGTCCTGTTGAATTGTTCAAAGAACAGAGAACCAGCCCTGGTGACTGTGACATGGGTCACAGTTTCACTGATGACAGTTTCTCTGTTATCCTGCCCCTGCAGCACTCACTTCTGTTATAACACACTCCAGACTATACAGAAACTACATTTTATATGTTTGTCTCCAGCATTAGCCCATGAGCTGCTCATAGAAAAGGGTCAATGTTTGTGCCAAGCAAATAGTAAATACTCAAGAAAAATGTTAGATGGCTATGTGTGTGAATGAACTAAAACTTTTCAGCGAAAGCAGGTGCGTACTTCTGGAGAAGGGTGCATTTAAATAGAGGCATTTAATAAGAATATATTACAAGACCTGTTACTACTAGTTCTCTTCTCATAGAATGTCAGATGAGAACATTGCCACAGCACTGTATGACTTTCTGCAGTAATGGGGATGTTCTATATCTGTACTATCCAATACAGTAGCCGCAAGCCACCACAGGCTGTCGAGCACTCGAAATATGACTACTGTGCCTAAGAAACTGTATTTTAAATTTTATTTAATTTTAATTATTTAAAATTTTATTTTATTTTAATTATTTTAAATTTTATTTAATTTTAATTATTTTAAATTTTAAAGCCACATGTGGTTTATAGTGACTGTATTGGATAACACAGATCTAGAGAGAGCCTCAGGAAAAACAGCAGAAAGAAAAGTGTACTTCTTGATGCTTCTCAGTGGGGAAAATATGAGTCTGTGTGCATATGTGTGAATAAGTGTGTGTGTGTGTGTGTGTGTGTGTGTGTGTGGTGTTTTATAAGTAATCAGAATCAAGTTCATCATCAACATGGCAAAATATGTTAGAAACATGGTCTTCAGAATAAGCCAGACCTCAGTTTGAGTCTTTGGCTCTGTCACTCACTAGTTATATTACCTTGAATAACGTGTTATTATTAACATGCAAAATTGCCCTGCCTGCCAAACATGTCAGGATGGAAACCTTAATTTTTTGGAGAAGATACGGTAGGATGTCAACCTCATTCTAAAAATGAGTTGCTGGTGCGGCCCCTGAGCCATCCTGGCTACAGAGAATATTGACAGAGTGATATCATCAAGAAATAGTGACATAGTCATTTCTGAGTTCAGTCCCTCTCATGAGAAGATCAGTTTGGAACTATTCATAAAAAAGACACCATTGTGAAATTCCTGAAACCCAGGGTGAGGCCAAAACCCAGAGACAGAGAAAGACCACACTAGAAGGATGACAGGAGGGGCTGCAGTCTGACCACATGGCCTCTTCCCCAGGCCAGCAGAGCACTGTACTGAAAGGGCCCCCTGGATCTATGGATTCTCCAGTGGGAAAAAAGAGAGTCCAGGGTGAACATCCTGCTCACTTAGCATTGCAAGGCACTTCCTAGAAGTCCAACTTCAGTCTCACTTCACAGGGATCACTGGTGAACTCTATAAGACTCTACCACTGGGGATCAGGGAGAGATGGTAAAGGGGTGTGGTGCAAGGATTATAGCATCTAAACTCAGATCTTGGTAGATGACATTCCTATTAGCAGCAGAGCCTGAACACAGATCCTAGCCAACAGCTCTAGCCATCTGCAGAGTTGAGCAGGTGGCTTCCTCTGGCCAGGGAGATCCATTAGCAGTTGTGCATGATTTGGGTCCCCAGTTAAGGGGCTTTACTGGCCATAAAGCTTGATCTGCTTCCCCACCTGGACAGAAAACCAAATTTACAATTCTCCCCAACTGCTATCAAAAACCTCTCAGTGAAGAAAAGTCCAGGGTCAGATGGTTTCACTGGTGATGTCTACCAAACATTTAAAGGAGAATTAGCACCTGCTAATTAGCACTACTTCTCAAGCTCTTTCAAAAAATTGCTAAGGAGAAAATATTTCCAAACTTATTGTATGAGGCCAATATTACCCTAATATTAAAGCCATATAAGGACGCTAAAATAAAACTATAATTCAATATTTCTGAGGAATATAGATATCAAAATTCTCAACAAAAACAAGCAACACTTCAATAGCATATTATCAGGATTATACCCCATGATTATGAGTGAGATTTGTCTTTGGGATGCAAAGATGGTTCAGTAGGCCCAAATCAATAAATGTGATACATCACATTCATAGAATGAAAGATGAAAATATAATCTTTTCAATAAATACAGAAAAAACATTTGAAAAATTCTACATTCATTCATAATAAAAGCTCTTAACAAATGGGGTATAGAAGGAACATATCTCAACAAAATAAAAGCTGTATATGACAAGACCAGAGCTGACCACAGCTAACATTATACTTAATGGTGAAAGATTGAAAGCTTTTCCCCTAAGGTCAGGAAAAAGACAAGTGTGCTCACTCTCACCATTCTTGTTCAACATAGTACTGGAAGCCCTAGCCAGAGCAACTGAGCAAAACAAAACAAAATAAAATAAAACAAAAAACAAAAATGGGCAGCTGGGAGATGGAAAGAGAAGCATACAAATTAGAAAGAAATAAAATTGTCTGTTTGCAGATAACATTTTTATATAGAGAGAGAATTCTAAAAACTACCAAAAAATGTTAGAACTAATAATTAAATTTAGTAAAGTTGCAGGACATAAAAACAACATAAAAATTCAGTTACACTTCTAAGCACAAATAACAAACTATCAGATAGAAAAATTAACAAAACAATCCCACTTATAAGGACATCAAAAACAATAAAATATTTAGCAATAAGTATAACCGAGGAGGTAAAAGATCTGTACACTGAAAACTATAAGATATTGATGAAAGAAATTGAAGAAAACACAAATAAAACTATAGTTCAATATTTCTGATGAATAAAGATACAAAAATTCTTACCAACTACTAGCAAACCTAATTCAACAGCACATTATTAGAAGCGCACATTCATGGATTGGAAGAATTAATATTATTAAAATATTCTTATTACCCAAAACCATTTATAGATTCAGTGCAATTCTTATCAAGCTTCTGATGGCATTTTTTGCAGAAATGAAAAAAAAATCTTAAAATTTGTATGAAAGCACAAAAGACCCTGAATAGCCAAAGCAATACTGAGAAAGAAGAATAAAACTGAAGGCATCACCCTTTCTGATTTCAAAGTATATTACAAAGTTATAGTAATCAAAATAGTATGGTACTGGCGTAAAATAGACATATAGACCAATGGAACAAGATTGAGAGCCCAGAAATAACCCCATGCATATATGGTCAACTAATATTTGACAAGGAAGCCAAGAATACTCACTGGAGAAAGGATTCTCTTTAATACATGGTGTTGGGGAAAATGGATATTCACAGACAAAAGAATGCAAATATTTTATGCCACTCGTAAAAATTAACTTGAAATGGATTAAAGATTAAATGTAATACCCGAAAAACCATAAAATTCCCAGAAGAAAACATAAGAAAAAATTTCCATGACGTTGGTCTTGGCAACAATTTTTTGAATATGAAATCAAAAGCACAAGCCACGAAAATAAATATATGGGATTACATCAGATTAAAAAGCTTCTACACAGCAAAAGAAATGATCAACAAATTAAAAAGTCAACCAACACGATGGGAGAAAATGTTGTCAAATCATATATTTGTAAAGGGGTTAATACCTGCAATATATAAAGAACTCATACCACTGATGATCATAAAAACATACAATCGAATTTTAAATGGGCTGAGGAACTGAATAGACATTTTTCCAAAGAAGACATAAAAAAGGCCAACAGGTATATAAAAAAAAAACACTCAGTATCACTAATCATCAGGGTAGCACAAATCAAAACCACAATGAGATATCACATCACATCTGTTAGAATGGTTGTTATGAAAAAGACAAGTGGAAACAACTGTTGGTGAGGATGTGGAGAAAAGTGAATCCTTGTGCACTGTTGGCGGCAATGTAAATTGATACAGCCAATATGGGAAATAGTATGGAGTGCCTCAAAAAAATCAATTCTACTTTGGGGTGTATATCCAAAGAAAATGAAATCATGGTCTCAAAAAGATATATATGCTTTCATGTTCATTACAACATTATTCACAATAGTCCAGCTATGGAAATAATGTAAGTATCCATTAAGGGATGAATGTATTTAAAAAATATATTACAGATACACAATGGAATATAAGCCATCCTTTAAAAAGAGGGAAATCTTTTCGTTTGCAAGAACATGGATAAACCTTGAAGGCATTATGCTAAGCAAAATAAGTCAGACAGAGAAAGACAATATGACATACTATATGATCTCACTTATACATGGAATCTAAATAACCTAAACTCATAGAAACAAAGAGTAGATTGGGAGTTGCCAAGGATGGGAAGAGGAGAATGGGAGAATGTGGTAAAAGGTTATAAAATTTCCAGTTAAAAGATAAAAAAGTTCTGGAAATGTAATGTATAGCATGGTGACTAGAGTTAACAATACCATGTTGTATTTTTGAAAGTTGCTAAGAGAGTAGATCTTAAAAATTCTTCTCCCACATACAAAACTGTAACCGTGTGATGCGATGGATGTGTTAACTAACTTTATTGTGGTAATCATTTATATATATATGAATTACATATATATATATATATATATATATATATATATACACACATTACCTTGTACACTGAAACTTATACAATGTTATATGTCAATTATAGCTCAATAAAACCGAAAATAAATATCAGTTGCTGGTAAATAGCCTTGCCCTCCTATGTATATATTAGATACCAAAGCAGCAAAAATTCACTGAGATTCTTCTTAGCTTATGAAATCTGTCACTTGTTCTGACTGCCATGCCTCCAATGTAATGCCTCTAGAAAAACAGTCACTTTACCTTTTATGAGAGAAAAGAATCAAGAGTTTTGATGTATTGTTGAAATTCATAACCAGAAATGGTAAACTTTAAATATTAAAAGTTAAATGAGAAGAGAGACAGAGAAAGGAAAGAGGAAAAGAATCTCAAGATGTAAAAACTCAGCTGAATGCTTGTTTTTTGTTCATTCTGTTCCAGTTAAATATCATAAACACTGGCTACCATCCCTGAGCTAACAGGAGGTGTATATTGATGCAAGGAAAAGTCATATATTCTTGGATCTGAATTAGCACTTGGCAGATAACTATGAGTCTTTGGTAGTTAGCTAGCCTCCTTTGATAACAATTCTCTGTCAGTAAAATAGGGGTTAATCTTACTGCAAGGTTAAGAGATTATACGAAGGACAGAGCCTGGCATATAGTAGGCATTTAAAAATGTTTCTTTCCTCCTCTTTCCTCCATAATCACTATGAGCTCTTTCCTCAGTTCTGGCTTCCTGTGAATATTAGGAGAGCGGATTACAAAAGGTAATCAATATCATATTACCTACTCACCCTATACATCTTTTTTAAAAAATACAACAAAGTTGAATTTAAATTTCCTTTATCTGTGCATTGAGATCAACAAATCTGATGATTATAGGAGCTACAAGATGGCTATGCTAAAGTATTCCTTTTACCATATGCAAAATGAATAAAATTTTGTTCTATTCTTTTCCCCTTAATTGACTATTAATTAGTATTCTGCTAAACCAGTATAAGAGATAGAGTTTTATTTTCAAAAGGCATTGAACTATGGTTTCAACCTCATTGTCCCTAACCCTGGATAGTTTGGGCATGAATACTCTTTGCTCCCTGATCTTTAGGACTTAGAAATGAATCAATTGGATCTGAGTTATCGGATACAGTGGCTTGGAAAACCCACATGACTCCCAGACCATGATCACCCATTGGCAACATGACTGTTACTACAGTCTCCTGCTCCCAGGTCCCTTTAACATGAAGATAGAATAGAATTGGGTGCCCTTTTATTGCACATGCCTTTGGGGACATTATCAGAGATCAAAAATCATTCTCTGAACTACCTCTTTTATTTACCAGAACAAAACAATTTCCCATAGAGAAACACCTGCACATTTTTAAGAACCTCTATCAACCAAAAAGGATTGGTCCATTAATCAACTGAAGTTGACAAAAATGTTAGCATTCTTCACATGCACACTGAAAAGCGTTGTGGTCATAGATTACTATCTCATATCTTCCTTTCATTGCTTGAGGCACCTGAGAAAACTAGTCATTTCCATTGATATCTCTGCATCATATTCTTTCTCCACAGCAATAACAACAAATAGGCATGCTTTTCGAGGAGCAAAATTAAAAGCAAAAAATTTGGACAAGTCTGGGTTTGTTGTAATAAATATTTCACAGAGCCAAAGTGAGTTCTTAAGTGCTTTTATTATGACAAATGTATTTCTGGGGAAAGTTATGGTCATGATCAAATACATTCACAAATTTGCAATATCTTCCTGGTTAGGGCTGGATGCTTTACAAAGCAAATTTTAGAGTTAGGTTCTTAAAGAATTGGTTCTCTAGAAGAAAAAGTTTGAGGGTCTTAGAAATATTGCACAGAAAAAAAATATAACTTGTACAATATTGAAGTACAGTATTGAAGCAGATATAAATAAAAGTGGTGAACAATTTTTTCTTTACATTTCTAGCACTTAGCATAAGGCATATTATATAGTAGTTGCTTGATACCTTGTGAATGGGTTAAACACTAAAAGATAGAAAAAAGGAGACCCAGGGATGAATTTAGATTTTTAAGATCTCAAGCTTTGAAAAGATGATTGGCCTCCCCATGTAATTCAAAATAATATAAAAGCAATCCTGAATTGTAAAACAAGAGTAGAAAATCCAGTAATGTTGAGATTTCTCCCATGGTACTTTTTAATACGATCGTAAAATAAAATCTTTCAAAAATATTTTTCTGATTTTTTTGGGTGCCTCTGCTTTGCTGATATCCTAAGCATGTGCTTGATTTTCTACTGGGCAATCTAGCCCCAAGCGGCTCTAGCCTTTCACCTATAGACTTATTTACTTGTTCATTCTACAGACTTTTATTGAAAGTCAGTTATTTGAGAGACTGGGAATTCATAAATTGAAAAAGAATTAAGTCTTTTCTCTGGAAGTTCTCAATATCTAGTGCAGAGATAAATATAAATATAAGGTTCAAAATGAATAATGAATTAAAAAAGCTAACTCTGGAGATATCAGAGAGGCCTTGCTAAAGGTGATGCCAGAGATTAGTTTGGAATACTGACTCATGTGAACAGTGAAAGTGGCATCCTAGGTACATGACATAACATAGGTTCTTTAAAAAAAAGAGAACACTCATTTGGAACTATGGGAACTGTAGTTGGTTCCAACTTTAGGGGCAAAGGATTTTAGGCCCACTTTGACATGCTTCCTCCTTGTTTTTTTTTTTGTTTGTTTGTTTTTGTTTCTTTATTCATTTTTAGGGTCATAGCCATTTTGGAGCTTCCTCACCTATTTAAAACCTTTGGGTTCCCCTAGCTAAGACCCTTATAATGGATCACAGTAATCTGACAAACTCAGAGTTGACATATAAATATCAGGTAGCAGTCCACATGTCCTTTGGCCATGGTTTGTTTGAATAGTCTTCTTTGTGATCAGAATATAGTCAGATAGAGAGATCTTTCCCTTTGTCCACATTTATTATGTCAGATTTATGTAACTGTAATGCTCCTCTTAATATGATGTGTATATCCCGACCACTGAGGAGGACATGCTTAGATTTAAATGATACACTTGGTGCCTCGGTGTCTGAGCACCTGGATGCATCTGGGGACTGTCACAGAGCTAATTGGCAGGTGTTGTACATCACAAGTACAAAGATCTCACAAGCTTTAAGAAATAACCACTTTGTGGGATCCTTAAAGAGAAACATTCAAGGGTGTCTCCATTCTATTTGTTGATTATGAAAAGTAGATTGCCATGGTAATGAGACTAGGCTAGATTAGAAGGGGTGTGGAGACAGATAATAGAGTATGAGAAAGTGCCTGACATTTATAAGCATCAAGAAAACTTTATTTCTTTGAGCCTACTTTGGGATACTCTATTCTCTAAACCTATGGGGGAAGGTGGGCGTCGTATTTCTTCATATTCTGCATGGAAGGATGGTCTTTTTCTTCTCTGGGATAAGGAAGGAAGGAAGGACAGAAGGAAGGAAGGAAGGAAAGAAAGAAGGAAGGAAGGAAGGAAGGAAGGAAGGAAGGAAGGAAGGAAGGAAGGAAGAAGGAAAGGAGTGGGGGAGAAAGAGAGAGAGAGAGAGAGAGAGAGAGAGAGAGAGAGAGAGAGAGAGAGAGAGAAAGAAAGAAAGAAAGAAAGAAAGAAAGAAAGAAAGAAAGAAAGAAAGAAAGAAAGAAAGAAAGAAAGAAAGAAAGAGCAAGCAAGCCCAGGTAGGTCATGGCTACTGGGAGATAGAGATAGTGAGTGCATGTGGATTTGGGAGGACTGAAAATGAAGAAGTCCTTGGTTTCAGTGAGATTGCAGACCAGAGGGCAAAAGATCATGGAGAACAGCAGTTGGCTTTGTATGGTCCTGCACAATAGCAGAGTGGTAACAAATGGAACCAAATATAATGATGTGCATTGCAAAAAGTGCCAAGAATTTATACTTTTGTTAATAACTGGACAGTGGAGTTTCCACCATGGGTTTTGAATTGGGAAGCCTTATGATCAGCTTAGTGTTTCAGAAAGAGTAAATTACCTGCAGTTTGAACTATAGGTTGGAGACAAGACTGCAAGGTGATCTCATGGTCTATGCCAAGAATAAAAGTGATAAGGACATAAAATAGAAATAAAAACTGAGGAACTCCTGAATTAAGGTAACAGAGACATCGGAAATGAAAATGACAGAAAAGAATTCAAGGGCACCCAGAAAACAAAACAAAAAAAGTACTTGGGGGTTTGAAGTGGTTTAGGGAGACATCTAAAATATCTTTCTTCTGGCTTTAGTAAGTGGATGGATAAGAGTCAGGACCAATAACTCAAATAAGTAAGAAACAGATGGTTTGTATAGAAAGTACAGAAAAAAGAAATGATTCTGAAGAAGCTGAACCTATATTCATTCATTTATTCACTTTGGAAGTCTGTTCTTTGCTTTTATACTAATATAAGATGGTCTTCTTCTCATCATTATAATATGCTAGCCCTGACTTTTCTTTCCCTTTAGCCAGCTCTGTGTGCTTAAAACTTTTAATTAGTTGCTAAGATTTAAAAATAAGAAGCACTTTACATAACAACAAAAAAAAACCCCACCTGGGTTTCTGACTGCTGTTGAAAAATTGAAACATCTGTGTGACTGGACTAAGAGATGCTCAGATAGCCAGTAAATATTGTTTCTGGGTGTGTCTGTGAGGGTGTTTAAATCAGTAGACTAAGAAGATTACCCACCCTAACGTGGGTGGGCATCTTCCAATCTGTTGAGGGCCTGAATAGAACAGAGAGGTGGAGGAAGGGTGAATTTGCTCTCTGCTTGAGCTAATACAATCCCCCCTCCCTCTCTCTCTCTCGATATGTATATATGTATAGAATGTGTGCGTGTGTGTGTGTATATATATATATATATATATATATATATATATATATATATATATATTATTTTTAGGCAAGGCAACTCTTGGTTGACCTCACAGATTGCAAGGACCTTGTCAGCTTACAATCACTTACTTTTCTACTTTTTTTGCCTGCAGCACTTGGTCTTTCTAGGTGGTCTCCCATCCAAGTACTAACCAGGCCCAACCCTGCTTAGCTTCTGAGATCAGATAGAATAGGGCTTGTTCAGGGTAGCATGACCATAGACTAGAATGTATATATATAGAGAGAATGTATATATATATATATATATATATATATATATATATATATATATATGTATATATCCGGGGCTCATTTATAAGTGTGTGTGTGAGTGTGTGTGTGAGTGTGTGTGTGTACACATACATTCTCCCATTGGGTCTATTTTTCTGGAGAGCTCTGAAGAATACAATCTGCGTTTAGACTGGCAAGTGGTATCCAATTTGCCACAAACCCCACCACTCTCTGTGGTCTCCTTGACGGGTCTTTTTCACCCACTCATGTTTCCTGTGCAGGACCTATATGTAGCAGATGCTGCCAAAGCCCTGCCCTTAATCCCTTGGCCTGACTCAGAGGTTGCCCTCTGATAGTTCAGATGCCTTCCTGTATCTCTCTGCCTGAGGCTGTTCTTTTCTCAGTACAGTGCACTTGGCACATCTGTGAACCAGGACAGAGGTGCCAAAGAGTTACTCCCCTGCCCAATAACCAGTCATCAACCAGTGAGGGATGGGAGTTGTTGGATAGAGATCTCAGCTTCCTTACTACCTCAGTGAGACAATTTTGAGGTGTTTCCAGGTAGTATCTCAGAGAGCTCCCAGCAGGATTGAGTGCCAGTTGCCCATCGTGGTAACCGACTCAACACACTTTATTAGCCATGTTCTCTTTCCTGACTCACTTCCCCACTCTTTCACGTCCTTCTTGGGATCACCTCCAAAATAAGTTACTTGTGCCAAATTATTATTGTTTAAAGGGAACTCAAACTAAAATAGGACCTGCAATCAATTGATCTGTCATCTCTGATTTAGACCATCTCTGGGTCCTAACCACTCTTCAAAAATAAGTTTCTGTCTCACTTAGTCAGATAGAAATGACCTTAGAGGGCAGGTAGAGGCTTAGGACCACAAAGCAGTTGTCTGAGGTGACGCAGCATGATTGATTGAAATATAACTTGAGCCTCTCTCCCTTAACTTCTAGGGAGGTGCTCCATCCACCGCTTCACAGGTAGGCGATCGACAGCGCCCCCATTGGCCAAATCCAGCAACTGCTGCTTTTGAAAATAAAGTTTAATTGGAACACACCCATATTCGTTTACCTATATTATCTTTGGCTTTCTCACTTCTTCAACAGACTTAATAATTGGGACAGAGACCATCCATCCAACAAAGCCTGAAATATTTACTATCTGGGAGTAAATATTTGCTGACCCCTGCACTAAATCATAGTTGTTTGGGTAGGGGTGGGGAGAGGGAGGCAGGGCAGACATCACACTCTCCTGGGCTCACTTATAAGTAAAGCAGTAAGAACAGCCTCTTTTTTTTTTTCACATACACTCAGTGGAGCAAAAACTGCAGCTATCTCCCTTTCGCTCAGCTGGAAGAGGATGCTTGTGGCAGAGCCAAAGGATCAAGGCTGCAACTCTGACTTCTTTCAATAAATTAATTTATTTTTAAGCACATCTGCCTGTTTATTTAAAGAGGTACGGTGGCCTCCACTTGTGCACTTGTGTGCAGGAAAACATCACACTGAGATCTCAAGTGTCACAGCAATTAGTCAAATGGGGAAAGATGCTGCTCCAGAATGTTCAGGGACACTGTACTTGATAATCTTTAATTTGCTCGATACTACAATTAAGGTAACTCCAAATGTGTTATAACCTTAATAATGTCAACATGTTTCCATTATCTCGGGTGTATATATTATTTTTAACCTACTTCACGCACAAGAATGTATTAATGCATTTTTTGGCTGCTAGTAAAGTGGCCCTCTAACATGTCTGTGAAGAACTTAATAACCTTG
Source organism: Eidolon dupreanum (assembly GCA_028627145.1). Taxonomy (NCBI): domain Eukaryota; kingdom Metazoa; phylum Chordata; class Mammalia; order Chiroptera; family Pteropodidae; genus Eidolon; species Eidolon dupreanum. Next base: position 130,379,224 of record CM053507.1, on the reverse strand, counting down.
TAGAAACGTTTTACTAATGAGTATTTAAAAATTATTAGAAGATTATTCAGTGAGGATTAAAAAAAGAATCTACTACATTATCATTTTCTGGAAGATAGATCTTCATGAAGAGAGACACAATTATCAGGAAGGCAGACAGGCTAATTTTGGGGCGACAAAAGAAGTTGAGCAGAGTGATGAGGGAAATACAGCAGAATTAGCAAAGAGGTTCCAACTCTGGCTTCCCAGCTCATCAGCTGTGTGATCTTGGGAAAGTTGTCGAACCTGTCTGAGAGTTAGTACCTACATCTCCAGCTCAAAAGCCCTGCCTGGTTCCCAGCAGTATTCATACCAGAATGTAATTAATAGGTGCTGATAAAAGAGTTGTGTAAATAGTACAGAGCTATGCAAATATGCATTATTATTGCACAAAGCTGATGAATGGTGCTATTTTCTGTCGTCATTTATCGCATGCGTTTTCAGTGGTATTTTAAGACAATTAAACATAAAGAAGAGGAAAAAGAGGCAGAGGTGACAATTCATTTCCTCCATCTTAGAGCTGCCTGGCCAGAAATGATAGATGTTCAAGTGATCTATACCCATGGCCCTACCCAATAGAAGGGTGGGTTCTACATGGGGAAGAAGCACTGCTAGGTAGCCACCAGAAAAGGGAATTGGTGGGAGTCATATTATTTTACACAGTGCTGAGAGTGACCAATGACCAGTGGCTAGCTTTTATTTTCTTATTCTGGGAGCAACTTCACTAACCCTGGGCAATCGCTCATGTCCCCTCCTCCCTCACAAACTCTTCAGAGGCAGGCATAACCCTGTGCCTGGATTATTGAGGTAAACATTTATGTAACTCCAACGCTTCCACTGGTGTGAAATTACTGATACGTTGGGATCTTCTATTTTCCCTAATTAGACCAGTGAGTGAGGGATTTGCAGAAACAATTCCAGAGACTCTCACTTTAATATTAACTAATGTGCACTTGGCCTACTTTTTGATTTTCCCACTGAACATATAGGGTCAGTTTCTCATCTTGCCTGGCACCCCTGTGGAGTATGCTCCGAGCTCAGAACTGCAATGTTTTAAAGGGTGGTGTCTTCCCTCCCTTTACCTCTCGCTTATCCTTTGCCTCCCGCTAGGATTGGGGGCATTGTCTATCGAAGTACACAAGCTATATTTTCATGGGGCCCTAGAACTATTTTGATACCCATGTCCAATGAATTCAATAAGAGAATGGAAATCGTTCAACTGATTTTTTTAATACAAACCTATAATATCACCATGTGTGAATATGTGTATCTATATGTGCGTGTATTTTTTAACATGAATTAAATTTTGGAGTTAAAGTGGACCCTTTATTCAGATAGACTTTTAGAAGAGAAACTAAGAACATAAAAGAAAACATTCCATAAGAATCCAAGTGGAATATAGTGGGAAGAATGACAGTTTTCGAAGTTAGACAGACTGCATTCAAATTCTAGCTCCTGAATTGACTTCTTTGTAATCTTCAGTTAGTCAATTTCTCCAAACTCCAGATTCCCCACCAATAAAATGGGGGTAAAACTTACTTCTTTATTCGATTGTGAGGTTATTATAATGTAGATGAATTGCTCTTTATATCCTGGTGCATAAGAGGCACTGGATGAAATACAGTTATTGCCATAGTACTAGTAACATCAAGTGACTTGTTTCTGTGAGTCTAATGAGATATATGAGATAAATAAGTGTGTAGAAAATCTACCTAGTAAAAAGGTAAGTAAAAATATTGACTTGGAGATCAAGAGAAGTGAGATCAAGGCCTCTAGGCAGTTACCTTGTCTTTTTAGCTTTAGGTTTGCTCACCTGAAAATGCAGTGTTAAGACTCACAGTGATTATTTAAAACTAGTTTTTTCTAGCACCATGCAGATTTTGTAGTTGAACAGGCTCATACTTTGGAAGAAGAAGGAAAAAAGGAAGATAAAGAATGGGTAGGATACTAGCCTCCCAACCCAGCTTCAACCGAAAGAGATGTTTTTGTCTCTTTTGCACACCTGTTTTCTGGATAGGGTTTGGTTAGCTAGAAAAGCTTCCTCATCCAGAACAACTTGGCAAACCACTGGACAAGATGATCTTAAGATCCCTTCCAGCTGTCATGTTCTGGCAAGATATTGTCACCTTTTCCAAACTTTAGTTTGGCAGACTGTCAGGCTGCCTGAGGCACCAGGAAATTTCAGTGTGGTTACAGGGCAGAGACAGCTTTTTGAAAACTATGAAGTAGGCACATAATTCTTGGTCTCCATTATCTTTGTAGAGATGGCCCTGATCACCTTCCAATTCCTCACTCCACCTCAGTCCTCCATAGCCTTACAGTCCACAGCTGTTTTGATATAAACACTTAATCCTTACCCCTGTTCAGGTGTCCATCTCTATTTGAATGTGGCTAATTAGAAGAAAGTACTTTACCCCTTCTTCCCCCAGAAATGGCTTTATTACCCAGAGTTATAAACCTTAGAGGGAAATAACTCTTCTTCAGGGGCATCTTTTCAAAGCTTTCAAATTCCTTCGCTATGCCAACTGTTTGATTTGTCTGCCCTGTAAAGCCAGTTTTGAGGTCTCTGCTATAGTCATTAAAAGAGGAGCTTTGGGGTCAAACAGATCCATGATTTAGTCTTGGCTGCATAACTCCTTTGCTTCTCTACCTTGCACAACTTACTTAATTTCTCCAGTTTCCCAGGCTTGTTATAGGAATTGAAGTTTTTCTGAGATAAATAACCCCTGAAACCAATCATACCTCCTTTTTTTTTTGTTATCAGCATCATTATATGGTCACTTAACTCAGTTCAAACCTCAAAACTCCAAAAAATATTACACTTCTCTTTTTTATTTAAATAAGCTCAAAATTCTATTTTAGTTATCAGGGTTCCACCGTACATACACACACATATTCAAAGTTGTACTCAAAGGCCCTACTATCTTTCCAGCAATAAAACAGTGGGAAAGTCCTTCTATCATAGCTATGCATTGTCCTAGCTCCTCTAAAAGCCTTTCAGTCCATCCAGGGCCTCTGCTGTTTCTGAGTCATACTCAGGTAATAAGATGCTCTGATGGGATGGAAGCTCCCACTCCTGGAGTCTCTTCTCCCACTCTATCACCACATACTTGGAGGCCAGGTTTCCACTCAGAATAATGAGCAGTCACACCTTCTCTTGAGACCTGTCAATCTCTAACCTTTTCTAGTCTGGAGAGAATTTCTCTTTATGCCCGTTTTTTTTCCCCCTTGCCCTCAGATCCATGTTTCTGTTACCATCCCACATTAAGATAGACAGGACTTTGTGAAACACTGGAAAGGCTAGGCACACATCTCCTGAGAAAAAGGAGAATAACACTTAGAAATGAGTGAAGGAAAGTTATAAACATAAGGTGTAGTAGTCCACTGCCATAATTAACACCACTGTCATCATCAGCTTCACTATTACCATCATCGACCAAGCCACCAATACCAGGAACACCTTTTTGAAAGTCATGAAACTTTGCAATTCTTAAAAAAAAGAGACAAAGATACAATAGCTTAGAGATTTTGTTATTCTTGTGAACACAGAGACACATATAAGACAACGTGAAACTCTAAGCCTGAAAGGCATTCATTTTTGACAAAGGTGTGTATAGGTACCATGAAATTTTTCCCTTGTATAACACCTCAGTCTTTTCACCAAGTCTCATCTTCTTCCAGTACAAAACTGTAAACTATCATGATATATGAGGAAGGGGAAATATTGTCAGGAATGGCTAAATAAATCAGCTTGCCACTAAAGCTTCAGCTTAAATTTTAAAATATAAGTGGCTTCTCCTTGTAAGCTGGTAGCAGTGAATGATTCACAGTAAACTAGGCATCTTGGTCCTGCTCCTATTTTCAGGTAAATGCTAGCTTCATATAAATTGCATTTAGCTAATGAAAAGTAAACCATTTTCAAGGACAAAGGCAAGTGCAAATTATAACTGTGTCCCTGTTTAATACATAGGGAATCCACATAGAGAGCTTAATATTGTTGAGCCTGGAACAGCACAATCCTAGACTTTTAGTGCTTAAAGGCAGAGCCAAAAATACTCATCTAATTTTGATTAAATAATAATAGCTACCATGTATGAAGAAATAACTATGCGTTACCTGCTTAGCACCATGAAAAGATCTTTACAAACAATAGTTCACTTAGTCCTTACAACTTTGAAAAAAAAAATGCGACTCCATCTCAGAATGGATACACAACTTCTCAACAACACATAACAGGAAGTGGTAAATCATGATTCAACCCCTGTTTGATTGACTCCAAAACTCATGATCTTAACTACTAACATATACTGCCTCCCACTTCCTAACTGCTTCACCTTGATGAAAGCAGTAAGATGTTGGTAATACCAAATTTGGTTAGTGACAGCCACCCCTCTCCCCACCAATGTTTTCAACATTTTTCTACTCCCATTATTTTCCATTTATTCAATTCCGTTCAATAAACGGGAGTATTCAATTGCCTTTCATATATGTGGTTTATTTTCCAATCTTCCATCTTATATTCCCCATATCCAATCAGTTGACTTTCCTTTCTGTCTTCCAAAAGTGACTTTAGCTCATCCACTTCCCATTAGTATAGGTGCTCATTCTCGTTAGTGGTCGTGTGGATGTTGAACTAGTTCTTAAGGAGGTTTCTCTGCTGATCTTTCCTACTTACATCTGTAAGAAACAGGTGTGAAAGGATTTTAACAAACAGAAAAATTGCTGAGTGTCCTGTCTGATACCTCCCAGGTTATTTCTGCCTTTCATTGTATTGTCTTTGGCCTATTTATCATTCTTTAATTATAGATAAATGATAGCAGTGCAAATAGTCCAGTTTATACACGTGCAAATCATTTTGTTGGTAAAGGAACAATTGACCTTTCCTTGCTCAAAAACAAAACAAAACAAAACAAAACAAAACAAAACAAAACAAAACTAAAACATTTTTGCCTGTGTAAATTTATTTCAGTAATTCCTATTGAGCTATTTTTGGGTAGTACTTAGAATTCTCCTTTGAACCAATTGTAATACCTTATTGATTCTCTCATTAATGAATAAGTTAAATAAAATCTTTGTCATGTATTTATCTTATATTTGTAGGAGAGTTGTGGTTTTACTTTCTTAAAAAAAAATCTTAAGACACAACATATCTTACATAGCCTTGCTATTTATCTTAATTCAAATTTCTCAGAGACCAGAGCCTGAGGCACAAATTTGGTTGTAAGTATTTATCCTGAGGGGACCCTAAAAAGCTACAATGATTATGTGAGGAGAAGAAGATAGGCAAAAAGGGAACATTAATCAAGGGTGCATTACTAGGTTGATTATCACTGTGGGTACCAGGACTCAATCCTACTAGAGGACCCTCTGAGGAATCATATACAATATGCACCCCAGAACCATCCCTCCAAAGGGTAAGAGGTTGAGACATTTCTCTTCCCACCTCTGTCTCCTATAGGTTGAGGATTAACTTAGGGGTATTAATGTTAGATTACTTCCCACCCATGTCTCCATGCTTTGGAAAAAGTTGTGTGCACTGGAGATGTTAAGCTGACAGAAATGCAGAACTGGTTATCCTGGTTTCAATAAAATCAGGGGGTGCTGAGGGAATTTGGTGCATGGCACAAGAGCAACTGCCACACAACCAGCGCTATCTACCTAAACTAAAAATTATTATATTCTTCTTCATTTTAGTACTTTTAAGGAATTTCTCATTTCTTTAGGATAAAATCTAAGCACACACGTGACTGTTCATGCTCTGGCCATAGCCTCATCTCCCTCTTCTCTCTTCTTTATGCTCTAGCTTCCAGCTATACTCTGGTACTTGCTGTTTCCCCTGACACTGTTGTGGCTCAGTACATGTGTTCATGCTATTGCTTCTCCTTTCTGGCTAAACCATCTTTCTATGTCATTAAAAGTGTTAAGTGTTGGTGCACTTCCTTTTTGCTCCCCCACAGTATGTGGTATTTCCATATGTCATTCTGCTGTGCTTTCCTTTATTAAAGTATCAACAACATTGTATTCCATTACTCCATTTACCTCTATTTCATTCTGTCTCTCTCTGTCTCTCTGTCTCTATTCTCTCTCTCTCTCTCTCTCTCTCTCTCTCTCTCTCTCTCTCTGTCTGTCTCTCTATCTCTGTTATTATTCTGTGAGTTCTTTGAGGGCAGAGGAGACAATATTTTTTATCTTTGTATTGTCAGTGCTCAACAACTTCTGTCCCATAGACAGTGGCATTCAAAAATAGTTTGATGATTTAATTAGGCACCTACTTGGCACCTATCTGTACTGGTCATGATAGAATGTAAAGTTTGCATAAGTCAGGAAAGGCCAAGTTACACTATAACAGCAAATTACTGAGAAATCTCAGTGGTTTAAAACTACCAACATTTATTTCCCGCTTGTGCTACATATCAATCATATATGGACAGACGGCCTCTGCTCTAAACAGTTGCTTAGGAACCCAGGCAGCCAAGTAGCCATTGTCTGAAATATTGTTGGTTGCTTTATCTAAAGGAAAAGAGAATTTTTGAGTATTTTACACTGGCAATTATATGCTCATTCCAGGAGTTACACAAATCACTTTTGCTCAAACCTAATGGGCTAAAAGTAGTTATGTAGTTCCATCCACCTAAATGGGACACTAGACATGCAATCCTACAATGTGTCTAGGAAGAGAAGACCCAGAATTATTTGGTGATCATTACAAGTGACTACCACGGAGTTTCTCTCATTAACATTGCTATAGGTTAAATTGTGTCTCCCCCCCTAAATCCATAAATTTAATGCCTAACTCCCAGCACCTCAAAATGTGACCCTATTTGGAAAGAAGGTCATTGTACACGTAATTATTTAAGATGAGATCACAGTGGAGTAGGGTGGGCCCTTACTCCAGTATGACCAGTGTCCTCATAAAGGGGGAAATTTAGACAGGTATGTAAATAGGGTGAATGTCATGTGAACATGAAAATGGCCATTTTCAAGCCAAGGCAAGAGGCCCGAAACAGATAGTGACCTCATAGCCCTGCCAAGGCCTTGATTTTGAATTGTTGGGGAGGAAAAATTTTCCTCTACTTTTCTAAGTTCTTCTGGCTGGTCTAATAATCAAATTGACATGAGACCGATTAGCAGAAGAAATTTTTAAATTTAATAACATGTATAACTCCTGTATCCAAGGGAGAGACACAGGAAAGCTGAATAACTCTGAAATGGCAAAGGCCAACACTTTAAATAATACCTTCAGCTAAAGACAAAATAAGATGCTGAGAGTAGGAAGTAAGTTATAGGAGGTTACCAGGAAAAGCAAAATAAACAAGGGTAAGGTTGCTATGCAGATTTAAATCCTTTCCTTCTCCATTGACAAGAAGTAGAGATAAGATCATCTATTTCTTGGTAAAGTAATGGAGAAACCTTTACAAATGGAGATTTCCTTTATACGTATAAATGTCTGTTATAAAAGGGTACCTCCTACCTAGGGTTCAGAGGTTTTCCTCTGTCTGCCATTTCTTACAAATAAACAGCCCCAAATAATCCTTATGGCAAAAAGATATATTTTGGGATGGCAAATTCTGTTCCTCTACAGTCAGGCCTTTGAAACTTTCCCAAGAAGTTTCACAGTCCAAAAGCTAAATTGATAGATTGCTCCGTCTCATTAAACCAGTCTCCCAGTCCTGAGAATAAGTCAGTTCACTTCAATAGTTATGTCTAATTTCAGTATGAGGGCCATGTTAGTTGGGTCCCAAACTTAGGTCTATATTGTGCAAGAAGTAAGGTATTTAATAAAAGGTTTCTATAGAAATAAAAGAAAAACAAAGGTTAATAATTGGAGCAGACTATAAATTAGATAGTTTCTGAGCCTGTGGAGCAACCAGTCAAGAAGATTTCTAGATGTCAGAGTTGAAGCATCTTTTGCAGTTCGAAATGTCTGATGATGTCATCAGGTGTTCAGGTAAACTTTCTGAGTTTTGCCAAAACAACAGCAGACATAAAGAAGATTGTCTAAACATGACCCATTGTGGCAATTTTTCTGAAGTTGTTTATACCAAGTCTTACATTCAGTTTGCAGGGTTTCAGGAAAAAGGGCCACTTTTATTCCAACTCAAAAGTGTGGGAGAAAATTGAAAACATTAGTTTAGAGATTTGTAGCCAAATGAGGAAATAAGAACATTTTAGAATACAGTCCAGTTTACAGGTAAATAAGAAAAACCTCAAAGAAGTTAACAGGATCTAATATCCGTGACTGTATATTATAGTTTCTACTGAAACATAATTTTTCTTTCTAAAATTACCCTCATTTTTTTAAACCAAAGGTAGAAAAATTAAGACTAATTTGTTTGCAAAATAAATTTAGTTTCAATTAATGTATCCTGTTCTTTTCATAAATGTAGCAAGGATAGCATTTGATTGCTTGGGCTTTTTAAAATCAGTTATGCTGGAACTTTTTATATGGAATCTCCAGATCGAACTTTTAACAACCACTCAAACCCAAGAAGCCAAGTCCAATATTTACCATCAGACTTCACCCATAATACCTTTAAATTTGGGTCAATTCCTCTCTTTCCAAGGTCCCCCAAATATCCTGAGGTTCCTGTGCTTGCTAGGAAGTAACTTTCTTTACTCGTTTGGTAAAGCTGCCAGGAACCCTGTAACCAAGGTACCACGCTTATTTTCTAATGGTCTTTCTTGGTTCCATAAAATAAATCTTAGTTTGTTAAAGCTAACTGGTCATATCTAATTTTATGCATGTCCATCTGAAAAATGGCATTCCGATTAAAGCTCTGGTAATATCATCAATATTTCCAATTTTGTCCTGTTACAAGAATAGATTCTTAGTGAACTTATATAAAACAAATAGGTTGCCATAAAAATAATAATACTTACTAAGTGTTTCCAAATTGTGGAAGGATCAAGTAGAGAGAAAAAGGTAAACATTTCAATTTTGCTTACAAAGATATAATTTACTAAATTGCTATAGGTCATGAGTAGCTTAGGAAAAAATATTTTATATCTGGAAAACAAGAATTAAAGAAACAGTAATATTTTTAATAAAAAGTCATAAAAGTTATAATCATTTCATTAGTTCATTTAGTCCCATGTAATTAATTCTTGTTGATCTTGAACTTTTCTTAGAATTTTTATGAAGACATCAGTTTCTCTGTTCTGCTAATTCTTACCCAGTTCTGTGGTATGATCTGAAAGTTATCAGAAACCTGTACTCATAGTTCTATCTATGAGTCTCATTGAAGAGGAAGCACTTTGCAAACGCATAAGAGTAAAAATTAAGATTTAGTCTCCTAGCAACTTTGAAGTTTATAATATAGTATAATATAATCACTATGCTGTATATTTGCTCTCTGGGACTTACTTATCCACTAGTTTCATGTTTGTCCCCTTAAATAACATCTCCCAAATTCCCTGCCTCCCAGCCCCTAAAAACCACCATCTACTCTTTGTTTTTATAAGTTTGGCTTTTTTTTTTAGATTCTACATGTAAGTGGTATTATATAATATTTGTCTTTTTCTGTCTAACTTATCTCACTTAGCATAATGCCCTCAAAGTACATCTGTGTTGTTTCCATGTCTTGGCTATTGTAGATATACAGCAGTAAACATGGGAGCATAGATACCTCTTCTATATCCTGCCTTGTTTTCTCAGTCATGACTTTTTCCCTGTTCTTGTGGTTTTTTCTTTTCCCAGTCTCTTAGTGTTGCACAGAACCTTTTCTTTCATGCCTCTTATCCTGAATTCTTATTCGCTTTCCTGGTAAGTAGAATATACCATTTTAATCCAAACTTCTTTCATAAATGTCCATAGCTTTCTTTCCACATAATTCGGGAGAAATATAAGGTGAAATTTCATGGTACATCATATTATATTGAAGTAGAGATGTGTCAATTATCAAAGTCAGACATTTAAAGGATATATGTTTTATTGTCTTCATTGATCAAGTTTAACCAGATAATTGTTACAGCTCTACCTTAGCTAAGCTAAGTAGTTGCGGACTATATTTTTGACAAGAGGACTTTCCTTGAGTTTGCTTTACCCAGTGACATCTTCCCGGTGAGAGATAGGAGTTGGAGGTAACTGGTGGTGATGATGGTGGTATTAGTTAATGATAGTGGTGATAGTGATTCATAACATGCCTGTAGATGGTGGAATATTTTCATATTCCTGTAGAGTCTAGATTCACATTTTTGGTAAATGTCATTCTTTACACATTTTGGAAACATAAATTTCCCAGCCTAAGTGTGCATATCTTTAGACTCTAGTGTTTTATGTAAAATTAGTGTTTTTGAACCTCAAAATGAGTCTGTCTGTGTATTTATCTATCTGTCTATCATCTATCATTCTCTGTATTTAATTTTTAACTTTATGAGCTAGAAAAGAGGGGGAAAATGTCCAATTAGAAAACAGAAGGCTTATAAAACATAAGAAAAACTATTTTGGTAAGGAAAATATTTCCATATTATATGTTCAAGAGGTCGACATAAACAATAGTGAGTTAAAAAATATTTTTAAAATTATGCACAGTGTCACTTGCCAGTGTTGTGTTAATTAATGCAAATGTAGAACACTGCATCAGTTCTTACTTGAATTCTACTAATGTACATCTGTACAGTAAATATGTTAGTGAATAACCCTAAGCCACTCTCAGAAGATTCTTTTCTCAACTGCTAAATCCTAGAAAATCATTGCAAACATTCTAGGCATATTTTTACATGTTCAGGAAGATCTAAGGTAGCCAGTAGAAGCCTACATAAGTAGTGTGGCACTCTATCATTCTTGGTATGTATACACTGTATTACCCAATAAGAGGCAGACAATAGAAATATAATCTCGATTAATCTAAAATCTATTAAAGAAGTAGCTTTTATGCAAGTCATATAGTTTAATTTTTACAAGTCAAATACTATTAAAATGTCTGCTAATATGCCTTGGTTTTCCTGAGGTGGCTGAGAACAGAGAATAAGAGTTAAAAGGGGTAATGTTTTTTTGTAAACATTTTATGTTAAGATTTCAGCTCACCATTCCATGATTGACATTTCTGCCATTCCAGAAGGATTTCAACATTGGCAACATTTTTTTTCTAGTGAACAGGAAACAAAAAATTAATGTATGAGCATTCCAAATCTCTTCTCACACTATTAAGGAGAAATCTATGTCTGCCAGCTTAGATCCTGAGTCTTTCTTGTACAGAATCAGGAAAATAATTAAGGGAGAGAACAAGTCACTGGAAATGGCTGGAGTGATTGACATTGGAAAAAGCAGAGGGTTAGTGGCAGGAGAAAAATGAACATATTTATATAGAGAAAGAAAGAAAGAAAGAAAGAAAGAAAGAAAGAAAGAAAGAAAGAAAGAAAGAAAGAAAGAAAGACAGGCCAATGTAGATTGGGTTGTGTTGGGTGGGGAAATGGGGGAGAGGAATTCAATGAGCTGTTAGAGAAACTAGAGGTAGACTTAGGACCTAACTTACATGAAAGAAAGCTATCAAGGTATAAGAACTTGAAAATATGATATCAATTTATCCTCTTTCCACATTTACAAGAGGCATAAAACTCTTAAATTGCATTTCAATTAAACATTGGAATAATATTGTAAACGTATTTCAGGTCTACATTGGATGATAAAGTCATTCTGTTCGTGTGTGTGTGTATGTGTGTGTGTGTGTGTGTGTGTGTTTTGATTTAGCGATATAAATTATATCATCATTTCTATGGGGATAATGGTACTCTTTTTCTATATATCTCTGGATATTCCTCAAATTTCATTGGTCAGTCTCTATTCCTGATCTTTGAAGATTTCATATCCTTGACTCTGACTCACTATACAAATAGGGAAAAAAATAAACAATTACATTTGCATTAAGATTTTAAAAACATGAAAATTGCTATTCTGAAGAAGACTCTGGAAGATTATTGAACTTATAATGAACTAAACATAAATTCATTACTGAACTAGAGTGGTAGTGTGAAGGACTCTGAATAATGCTCTCTCTCCAATGAAACAACCATAACTGGTGAAAATTGTTTTAAGAAAAAATATCAAAAGTCTCTGCAAATTATCCTAAAGGCATGCAGCAAATGAAGAAACATTTATTTGAGAAACTTTACTAGATTTTGGTAAGAATAGTGAATCTGTAGCATTTGAACTACAACCAGATTGTTTCCCGTTCTCACCTCAGTTGAGTATGATGGGAGCTCTACTCTTGGTGGATGTAGCAAACTCACAGGGATCTCCTTCCTCCAAGTGTCCAGTCTAGAGTCAAGTTATCCCCCTTCAGAGGCAAGACACAAGCATCTCCCTCTCCCCAAGCTCCAGCAGACAGAATCTCTACTCAAGTCAAGTGTGGCCCAGAGTTTTGGAGCTCCTGTTTCTATCTAGTCCCCACTTGTAGGGTGGGATCTCTGTCCAAGGTATAACAGGTCAAGAATATTGGGCCCTGATTGCCTTTGTCCCAACTCATTCATAGTGTTATCTCCTGAATCCAGTGACCCACTCATACAAGAAGAGTGTCACTCAGAGAGAAACTACCACTATCTATGATGCTCCAGCTCCATAGCAATGAGACTGAAGTTCTGCTCAGGGGAAGAGGCAGGCTATTATAGTAGAGTCTCATAGCTCTCTGTTAGGAGACTGACTTTATTGGAAACAGAGCATAAGGCAGTTCAAACTCAATGACACTGTCAAAAACAATGGAGATTTGGCGATGAGCAAATGAAAGCAGTCTAGGAGCTCCATGATAGTAACAAGCAAAATGGCAGTCTAACCAGAAGTTCATCAGAGAGAATCAGAGAAAGAGATAGCTGAAAAATCTAAATTCAGGGACCTAAGCAAACCTCAAAGACATGTCTCAAAGACTTTTCCTGAAAAGAAGTCCACTTAGTATGTAGAAGCTTATTCCCTGGGACATTTTGAAAACAACAGAACAATTAGCAAGAAATTAGTGAAGACTAACAGCTGAGTGTGATACCAATACAAACAGACCAGCCAGAAGGCCAACAGGAAAATCAGGCAAAGACATAATCAAAGACGGCCTGGGTAAAACCACTTTCACTCTGGGTAGGTAATGGGGAGAGGAGGAAGTTAGGGTGACTGTTTGTATGTCCAAAGTTGCACCTTTTGAGGAGCTGCACACCACAGGGAAAGTAGATTTTGTGGAATCAATTCAGTCAAGTTATTAAACAAATAAATAAAGGATTAAAAAAACAACAATCACAGCTCCTAGGGCAAAGAAACCAATGACCAGCATATCTACAATATATTATCTAAAATGTTTAATTCTCAACCCAAAATTATGAGACATACAAATAAACAGAAAGGTAAAACCTATATTCGGTAAGTGGGGGAGAAAGCAGGCAGCAGAAACATCCTGTGAGATGGACCAGATTTCAGATTAAACAAAGATGTCAAAGTAACCATTATATATATGTTCAAAGAACTAAAACAAATAAATAAACAAACAAAAACACTATACTTCAGTAATTAAAGAAAGACATGTATATGTATCATCTCATACCTTGATAAGATGATAATATCTCATTAAATAAGGCTATCAATGAGGTAGTAGATTTTTAAAGAGCCAAATGGAAATCATGGAGTTAAAAAGTAAAATAAGCAGTGAAAGATATACTAGAGGGGTTCCACAGTAGATTGGATCTGGTAGAAAAGAGAATTAAAGGACTCAAAGATAGATCAATAAAGAATATGCAATTTAAAAAAAATAGAGAAAAATGGATAGAGAAAAAAGTAAATCCTCAGAGAAATACAGAATGATATTAAGTGCACTAATATAAGCCTAATGGGAGTATCAGTAGAAGTGAAAGAGAAAGAGACAACAAAAATATTTGAATAAATAAATGCTGAAGGTTTCCCAGGTTTGATGAAAAACATTAATCTGCACATCCAAGTAGTTCATAAACTCCAACCAGGATAAATTCAAAGAAATTCACATCTATACACATCATAGTTAAAATGTTGAAAGACAAAAACAAAGAGAAAATCTTGAACAGGTAGAAGAAAATAACTCGTCATGCACAAATGAAACACAAAGAGTAACAGATGACTTCTCAATTGAACCAATGAATAAACAATTCAAAGTGCTGAAAGTAAATATATTCAGTAAAACTATGTTTCAAAAATAAAAATAAAATAGAGATTCCAAGATAAACAAAAACTCAGAGAATTTGATGCTAAAAGACCTGCATTACAAGAAATATTACAAAAAATTCTTCAAGCTAAAAGAAAGTAGTTCCCAAAAGTAATTTGAATAGACATGAAAAAATAGTGACAGTAAATATAATCATGTAGTATCAAACAAAATGCATATAATTATACTGTTGGGCCTGTAACAAATAGAAATGTAATGTATTTGATAACAGCAGTATGAAGGAGATGGGGAGGAATATAGCCTTACTGGAGTAAGATAATAATGCCAGATACTAAAATCTACAGAAATAAATAAACCAGAAAAAGTAAATAGGAATGTTAAATAACAAATATTAAAAAACACTACAAACACATATTTGTCCTTCTTTCTCTCCTTAGTGCCTTTTTATTATTATTATTATTATTTATTATTATTTATGCTTATAGCACCTGATCTTCCTAAGTGGTCTCCCTTCTAAGTACTAACCAGATCCTATCCTGCTTAGCTTCCGAGATCAGACATCGGGCTTGTTCAGGGTGGCATGGCCATAGACCATGGACCGTGGCTTCCCTGGAGCACAAACCCAGAACCTTCTGTGTGTAAAGCAGACATGCTAACCGCTACACTATGGAATCACATCCAACACTATGGGAACACATCCTCCTTAAAACAGAATTGTAATAATGTATTATGTTTGAACATATATAGATATAGCATATATAACAACCATAGCACATAAAAAGGGAAGTGGAGAATGGAGCTGTATAGGAATAAAGTTTCTATATTTCACTGACAATACATTGGTATAAATCTGAAATAGATTCTGATAATGGAACCTAATTGAGAGTCCCGAAATAAGCCCTTACATTTTTGGTCAATTGATTTTTAACAAGGGTCCTAAGATAATTCAAGGAAAAAGACTAATCTTTGCAACAAATGGTGCTGGAACAGTTGAATATCCACATGTGAAAGAATGAAGTTGTACCTTTTTCTCATATCATACACAAAAATTAACTCAAAATGTATTACAGTTCTAACTCTAAGAGCTAAAACCATAAAACTCTTAGAAAAAAACACATGAATAAATTTTTGTGACCTTGGGTTAGACAAAATGTTCTTAGATATAACATCATATCAGTATAATAAGTGGTAAAGAAAAAATGAATACATTGGAGTTCATCAAAACTAAAAATTACTTAAAAGGCACCATCAAGAAATTTTAAAGATATCTCACAAATAGGAAGAAATATTTTAAATCTATACTAATAAGATAATTGTATCCAGAATATATAAAGAAATCTTGCAACTCAACAATTAAAAGGCAAATAGCCCAACTTAAAAAATAGAGGATATGAATAAATATTTCTAAGGAAAATAAACAAATGATAATAAGCACAGAAAAAAAATGCTCAGCATCATGATTCTGTAGAGAAATAAAGATCAAACCACAATAAGATACTATTTCATATCCACTAGGAGAACTCAAATCAAAAAGGTAGAGAATTCCAAGTGTTGAGGAGAATGTGGAGAAATTGGAACATGCACATTGCAATTCTACTCTTAGGTATGTACCTAAGAAAAATGAAAACATGTTCACACAAAAGCTGTTACACAAATATTCATAGCAGCATAGCAGCATTCTAGTAAAAAAGCAGAAAAACCCAAGTGTTCATCAACTAATCAATGGACTATAAAAATGTAGCATAGCCACATGATGGGATATTATTTAACAATAGAAAGGAATAAAATATTGGAACATACTACACTATTAATAAACCTTTCAAAATTATGTTAAGTGAAAGAATATGGTTAGAAAAATCATATATTGTATGATCCCATTATATTAAATATCCAGAATAGACAATTCTATAGAGACAGAAAACAGATTCATGTTTGCTTAGAATTGAAGAAAATAGGGAACCAGGTAGTGACCGTTAATTAGTACTGGGTGTCTTTTGAGGGATGATGGAAACTTTCAAAATTAGATTGTGGTGATTATACACTTTAAATGGGTGAACTGTATGATATAAATTATGTCAATAAAACTATTAAAGAAATCTATTACTTAAGTTCTATCAATAATCATTCCTATCTTACAATGAGGAGATTAAAGCTCAGAAATATAAAGTGGTTGCCCAAAGCTAGATAATTGAAAAGTAGCAGAGATAAGTTTAAAACCTAATGCCATCCTGATCAAAAGCTAGTGCTCTTTCCACATTACAAAACTGTAGACCAAAGCATTGAAAGAAAATCTTTTTAGAAAAAAAAAAAAGATTGATGGAATAAAGTAGTTTCATAGGATTTACTGAAGTAAACCAGGTAAAAATTTCTCAAGTATTACATTCATTCGGCATTTACTAAACACAGATTTGTGTTTGGGCTGATTCTGAGTGTGATGATGTAATTTCAAATAAAACATATCCTCTGATTTCAACATGAATAGAGTAATATAGAAAACAAAGTGCAAATATGTGTTGTGATGAAGTTACACTCTGGGAAAAGACAGAGAAGAGGGACTGGAATCAAGTAAGAGTTTTTGGAGGTGACATTTGGACTGAGCCTTGAAAAAAATATAGTTCTTTTAGGAGATAAATAAGATACTTTCCAGCTGAGGAGTCTTAACCAGTCAATACACAGTACTGTTTTCTTCCTCTCCAGAGTTTGAACTCAATTAATAAGCAGACACAAGAGTAGAGAAGAGAGATTAAAATGTCATCTTAATTATTGATAAAACTATTTGTAGAACATTATTTAAATGTGTATCCAAATGGGTTTGCTAAGTCTTCAACCCTAAAATTATAAAAAATTACAAAAAAAGATGAGTTAGCTATTGTCATATAATAAACCCCCAAACTTGGTGTGCTTAAACAACATTTTATTACTTCTGATTCTGTGGGTTGACTGGACAGTTCTTCTGCTCCACGTAGTATGGTTTGGGGTCACTTATATGGCTGTGTTCAGGTAGCAGTTGGGTTGGACTAGATGATCCAAGAGAGCTCTCACATTTCCAAAGCCTTTGGTGCTGGGAATTGGCTCTGGGGCTCTGGTTTTCCACCAAATGGCTCCTGGCTTCATGTGGTGCTTCCTCTCCACATCCCCTTTCTCTCCAGCAGAACAGCCTGGACTTCCATACTACATGACCAGATTCCAAGAAGGGGAAGTGGAAGCTGCCAGGCCTTTCAAGACTAGGCCTCAAACTCATAAAGCATCACTTTTATTGTAGTCAGTCTATGGGGGTAAATAAGTCAAAAGTCCAGCTTGGATTAAGGGATAAGGAAATGGATTCCACTTCTTGATGAGAGAATAGGCAAGCCAGTACAAGAAAAGGAGGAATTATTGGCAGCCTGCTTTATAGGAACAATTCAAAATAGACTTGTACGCCTGTTCGTAAATATAGTTTGATAACAAGCCTTGATGACCCAGGGATACTGACGGCATAGTAGAGTGTAGACAAAACAGGCACCTTCCATAGACAAGTGGATTCAAAAGTGAGGAGGAAAGAAAGGACTGCTCTAAGAACTCCCAATTCCTTCTTCCAGACTCACCAATCAGATGTGTCCTCTTTCTCTGGGGTAGGAATGAGTAAGAGACTGGAGAGGAGGCCAGCGTGTCTCTCAAATAGAGCCCCCTCTATATGAAAGCATGAAGGAATATGTGGTCTACTATAACACCAGGTAGAAATCATGCTTAATATTTGCAAAAGAAAGTGTCAGGCAGAGCGTATGAACTCTACAACTTCCTGTGGGTAAGCATGGCCTGGAAAAGTGCCATATGTTGCTGTCCAGGGCAAAGGTAAAAGAAAAAGAGGGCGGGTATTCTTTTGCTGAAGTGATCTCAGCAGTACCTCAGCTACCCGTGGAGTTTTTTTAAGAGATGTCTGTTTTCTCTTTCTAAAATAGAATTTAAGTTTAAGTGCATACTTGTGATGACTGAAAATGGTTATTTTAATGACAGATGGGAGTCAGGCCACTATTGTAGAGGGGATATATAAATTACAGACACAGAAAGTCCCCAGAGTCCTGGCCAGGTCAGGTCATAACACCCAGCTCCTCCCATCCTTCTCAGGAGTACCAGGGATGTGTATGATCCTATTACTTAATTAATGAGGCAAATTCTGGAATCCGTTGATGCTTGCTCTTAATGAATACATACAGTAAGGCAGGATGCTTCCATTTAGATATGCTAATGAATGTAATTTTAATTTTATATCATCTTTTCTCCGAAGCAATTGAGGTTTCACATCCTGGAAAAAATGGTGGGAGACTAGGAGTATTAGAAATGGGCTTTCTCCCTGAAGTGATTCACTGGACACAGGAGTCTTCATGCAAAATGTAAATAAATAAATAAATAAAATACAAAAATCACCATTTGGTACAGATTAGAGAAGGCTTCTTGTCCTCATTTTAGAATCCCACTGGGCCTAGAACACTACACGCTCAAGGACTCTCAGAGTTGTTTGTTTGTTTTTTTCGTTTGTTCATTATTTCGTCCTTTGAGCTTATTTTTAATGGTTGTTGTGGATAAGAACAATGAATTTGAAGGCATGTTTGGAGTGAATCAAAATATAAAGATATCATGATAAGCTGTGCTGTGTAACTAGCAGAGGTTGGAAGTTATAACAACAAAGGTTGGGATAAAGAGTGGATCCAGGTTTTGTGCAATCCAAAACTTATATAATCTGGAGTACCCTCTTTAAGAAAAAGAACTCAAATTAAGAATATAAAATTAGGTACGAGGACTTAGAAGCAGCCAATGTAATTGGGGACCTTAAAGCTTAAGTTTCTCTGGTTTCATTGTAAACTGACCTCTTTTCAAAGCAAAATCTTATTAAAAACCATAATTTATAATTTTAAAAAACTGATAATTTATATAAAGTTATGTGTAAACAGGAATAGGACATTTCTTATCATTGGCATATGTGTTTGTAGAAGAGAAAAAGGACTGTAGATGGTATGCTGGTTATAGGCATATTAATTTGCTAGAGCTCCTGTAATAAAATACCCCCAAACTGGGTGGCTTGAACAACAGAAATTTACTGCTCACAGTTCTAGAGGTCAGAAGTCCAAGGTCAAGGTGTTGGCAGAGTTGATTCCTTCTGAGGGTCATGAGGGAGAATCTCTTCCATGTTTCTTACCTAACTTCTGGTGGCTTTCTGGTAATTTTTAGCATTTTTTGGCTTGTAGATGTTTGTATCTGCCTTCATCTTCACACAGTATTCTCCCTGTGTGCTTGTCTGTCCCTGTTCACATTTTCTCTTTTGATAAAGACACAGTTGTAACAGATTAGGACCCACTCTAATGATCTTATCTTAACTTGATCATCTGCAAAGACTGTAATTTCAAATAAAGTCACATTCACAGTTACTGAGTAGTAAGAACTTCAACATCTTTTGGGAGGACACAATTCAATCCATTACAACAGATGACACAGTATTAATATAATGAACTATTTTAAGGAATTCGATGCCCTTGGGTGAAAATGTGCTGGCATACCCCTTTTTATTTTTCCTAATCTAAGAGGTGAATATGTGCTCATAAAAATGTTTGAATTTATTATTTTAGCAACATAAAACTAACATGGAAAGTCAATCTGAGTTACTTTCATTATGTACCCAGCAAACTTCTATAGATTCTTCAAAATGTTGAGACATCGCCTTCTTGGAGACATCATTTCTAGTCCACTTATCTTCTGATTGTCCCTCCACATTCTCTCTTCCCTTTTTCTTCCCATTATCCTATGCCTGGAAAGGCTGAGTTCATGGAGTACATAAACTGAGCTTTCAAGTCCTGTGACTTTATACAGAGTTCAGCCAGTGGGGGCCTTTAGGAATTGATTAAGAAGAAGCAAGAGGGTAAGATCAGTGGTTGTATTCCCCCAGATCCTTCCTGTAAACTCACTGTCTAGCTTTGTCTCTCAAAGGAAGACCACTATTCCTTCTAAGTGTTGTACTCTACACCTTGTTCCTCCAGGTCCTGGTACCTTTCTCTCCCCTAGTACTTTATTTTTTCCTTAGATCTTGGATGATAATAGCTCAGGTTCTACTAAGTCCTGGTTGAGGGCTCTTTGCCCTGTGTTGTTTTACATCTACACTTTCAATTGAAAAAAAAAATCTCCCTAGGATTATTCTATTTTAAATGTTCAATCTGTTTTGTATTAGGACCCTGACTTATACATCCCCCAATCCAAAAATGTAATCACTCCCTCTATCTTTCTAGTGTATTGGACTTAATTTAATTTATGTAGAATATCATACTTTATTGCATTCTGTGAATATAATAGTATAAACCAGCTTTACTCTCCTACTAGGCTAAGAGGAGCAAATGATCAAATTAGACCACTGCAGGGGCACCATTAGTAACAGTGATATCTGACCCTTTCAACTTTAAATTCATAAACCCAATTATAATGACTAAATCTGGAATTTGGTTAAATCTGCCTCCTCCTCCTTTTTCTCTCCTATTTTTAGCAATTAACCTCTAAAAGCATCCAAGCTAACAATGTTTAAGTTCATTTCAGGATAATACGTCTTCCCCACACAATACAAGGTTTATTAAAATAAAGTAAATGAAAGGGTATAGTCCTAGTGAGAAAAAAAGGTGCAGTCTTAAGTTGTATTTTGTTCATTTCATACACTTAGTCATGCAAGAAATACTAGTCTCTTCTCCATAAATTAGCCCATTTAATAGGCTTAAGGAAAAATTTCAACTTTGCCATTTTCCACGTTTCACTTCTGGAATTTTACACAGTGATAAGGTGTTTGGAAAGGATGCTGTGGAACCAGTCATGGCTTATTTGTTCCCAGAGTTATTGCCAAGGGCTCTACTGCTGTAGAAGCTCTCTGTGTTATCTGTTTCAGGTTTGGGGTCCTGGGATTCTTCTTTTGCTCCCATATGCCTAGACATTACCTGACAAACTTTTTTTTTTTCTTCTCTGGATTTCTTCTCTACTCTCAGGCTATATGGAAGTTCCATCCCAGTCTTTCCTCTCTCTTCCCTTTTGAATCTACAACCCTTAGCCAAAGTGGAATCTCTTCCCCCTTTGTGTGTGTGTGTGTGTGTGTGTGTGTGTGTGTGTGTGTGTGTTTTATTAAGTCATCTTGCCTATAGCTCAGTTCTCTTTCTTCAACTACTGGACATATCTGCTAAGGTCCCTTAAAGTCAGCATGATAAAACAGAAAAGCCACAGAATTGGGTCTTCAGCTTTGACCACAGGGGCAGAGGAGAAAAGAGAAAACAAAGGGTGAAAAAAACACTCCACAGCCATTAGCATTTCAAAATATTATCCTACCATAATATCATACAATGAGTTGGAGAGATAAGTGTGTGGCTATAAAGAGAAAATGAAGCAGGAGTCTGGAGTTAGTGAGATTAGGACTGAGTTAAGAAGTAGCTGCAGGCAGATGGAAGTAAGGCAGTTGAGAATTCTACCCCTAATCGGAATCAAGTTATTACTAGGGCATTTTAATGGTTGATACTACAGTGAGGGACCGACTTTCCTTTGGATGGACAAAGAAGTTCCTAAGGAGAGACATTGACTGCATGTAAGCTAGAGATGGTAATGTGACTTTGTCATCATTTCATCACCATTTATATCAAATCGCATGATTAACATGATAGGAACCCATGATGTAATTCACCAGCTTCCCAGAGCTTGCCCAAAAAATCAGCACCCATTTACCAGGAGCATCTGTGGAAAAGGTTCTGCCAGATACCCCTGGAGAAATTAGTTACTTGCCTCCGGGTGACTGTTTCTTATTCGCAACTGCATGATGTGCTCATTCCTGATATCGTTTACTTCTAGTGGTGTTTTCTACCATTTCTACTTTTGCTTGGTTATCCTGAATTATCAAAAATTTCAGCTCAGTGGCTTCACGTATCATTTCTTTTACTCACCAAACATGCAGATCCACCCAATGGGACCTGCTTCAGCTTCTCTTTTATTCATTTGTTCAGGAATTCAGCATTTCTAGATTAGTGATTCTCAAACTTGAGTGTGCATCAGAACCACCAGGAGGGCTTATTCACACACAGATTACTGGGCCCTAACCCCAGAATTTCTGATTCAGTGAATCTGGTATAAAACTTGAGAATTTTAAAATCTAACAAGTTTCCAGATGATGTTGATGCTTCTGTCCCCAGGTGATGCTGGTCTAGTAATGCCATGACATAAATGCTTTTTTTTCCATTTAGAAATGGGACCCTTAGTCCTACTCCCCTAAAAGCAAAGTGTTTCAATAATAAAGAGATCATTCTATTTTTCTTTGATCAAGAATGATAATTGTTTTTCAGCCTGTGTACTTTGCTACAGTTTAATCAATTAGGAGAATGTAAGAATTTTATTCTCTGGAGTTAGTCTCAGGTCAGGTTTATGCAGTACCATATGAATTACTTATTTACTAAATATTTAGTAAGCACTTACTTTCTGCAGTAAGTAGATATAGGAATATGAGACATAGTGTGTCTCATATGAAGGAGGTAATACTATGTAGTCAAAAGCATGCAACTTTCGGAGTCCCAAAGTCTAGGTAAAGATTGTCTCGCTACAAGGGATGATATGTATGGTTGTGCAGGGTTTGCACTGTACAACCTAGGGCCACTGGATCATCTTAGGTAAGCTGGAACTACATTTCTAGGAATTCTTTTCCTTATACAATTCTGGCTGGGATTGGTCACAAGATTTGGAATCAGCAACAACTACACCCTAAGTTCACTGAAAGGCAACATGCATTGTTGCAGCTTATGCACTTTGTCACCGGTTTTGTGGCTCACTCTATAAGCATGGACAGCAGTCAGGCCACAACTCCTCCAGTTACTGCTGGATCTCCTCCTTTGGCTTCTCTGGCATCTGGGCCAGTTGTGTCTACAGTTACAAGGTGAAAGGCACGAGGAGAGGTGAAAAGCATGAATGAGCTCCTCTTGCACATTGCCCACTTCCCTGAGGTTGGAGGCAGTGAGACACAGTTATGGGTTCAAATTTGACCTCTGAAATCCAGTTTGTCCTTGTGGGATCCAGTTTTTCCTTGTGCTATCAGTTTGTCTTTGCTTTCCTCCACCTTATGTAATATTTTCTCAGCACTAACAGCTCTGGTCATCTACAGTGACTTCCATCCCACATCAGACATAGAAACAACAACTTTTCATAGACCCTTTATTAGCTCTCACAATTATGTAAGGGCTAATCTCTAGTATAAATCTCTTATTTCGCAACACTCTCAGTGATTCTGCTCTCCATCAAATTCCGACTGATAGAGACACTATTTATATAGACTAGCACATAAATGCTGCTCTTTGGAGTTTTGCTCTTTGGAATATAGTCATGTGCATCAGCTCTGTACTAAAACTTATGATCTAAATAACCTTGGTCAACCTATGGAACTTCACTTAACTTCAGTTTGCTCATATATAAACTGGTGATAACAATAAGTAGTTCAGAGTATTATTCTGAGGACTAATGAACTAACATATACAAAACATCCAGAGGACTCTGACTTAATGCAATCATCCCATCTCTACTTGTTATTCTCTATAGCATTATTCTGTTTTATGATCTATGTTCTTTCACTAGGATGTAACCTCTATGAGGAATGTGCTTTGTCTACCTTGTTTACTGTTGTAGTCCCAATGCTTGGTTTCAGAACATGCTTTGCTACTCATTAATATGATGGATGGCTGGATCAAAGAAAGGGTGGGTATACATGGATGAATGATTGAATGAATAAATGAATAAAATGCCTATAAGAGTGGTTAGCTCATGGTGAGAACTCAATATGTAAATGGTATTGTTTTAAGAATTTGCAAACTGGTAATGGAAATCTGTTTATCATTAGCCACAATATTCAATGGATTGAGATACATGCCATAAAAATGGGAATATAAAATCTGAAAGCACAGAGCAGTTGTATTTAGTTAAGTAATAAACAACAACTTAATGGATAAGAAGACATTTCTTGGAGGTCTTAAATTATTAGTAAAATTTTAGCTGGAGATGGTTAAATGGAAAAGTGGGAAAAAAGAGGAGCAAACATAGGTGTTTAGCAAAGCATGATATGTTGGAATAACAAATGCCCTTTTTGCCTAGAATATAAAGTTAGTAATAAAAAATTTGTAGAAAGTAAATAGGATAGAATCGGAAGGGAAATGAGGACCAAATCATAGAAGCTTTTAAATTCTTCCTAAACACTTAAAATGTTATTTTGTTGAACGGTATTTCACTAAATGTGTGTTCCACAAAGCACTAGCTATTCAAGATTCTCTGTAGGGTATAAAAAGGTGTTTCTGGTCAAATACCATATCCCTTTTCTTCCTGTTGGAATACTACAGGTTCATTATATCTAAGACTCAGAGAAGTCCTGTAGTAAAGAAACCTATTTAAGTTTCGTTAAGCCAGTGTTTCCCATATTTATTGGTGGCAAATTGTCCATGTAAAATGCATGTTCATATCCAGTGGAATTAGCACCTGATGGATAAACGTTGAGAAGCAATCTACCAAGGTGCTGTGGTAGTTGTATAAGAATGAATATTATACATTCCCTATCATGAGGAATGTAGTGCCCTGCAGTGAATAAAGCACAAAATTTAAGACATGACTTAGGGTTGGAGAATAATATAATCAGAATAAGGCCATAGACATGTTCACCTTGAAATAGCAGATAATAAACTTGAGTGTTGGGAGAATAAACATAGAGAAACCAGTTATGAAACTTCTGCTATTGTCCAAAAGGAAGCCATGAAGCTCTAGGCTCAAGGTTAACAGTTGAATGTGTTCATTTATCTCTTTTCCCCACTCATGACGATGTGGTCCAGGCTCAGCTGAGAAATCCTACAAGACTCAGAAGCAAGGTGAGGCTACACCCTGGGATACCCTTAGGTTCTATGTGCATTTGTCAGAAGGTCGGTGCTGGGAGAATGATGCCAACCAGGTGGTCAGGTAAGAGCACTAGAAGAGAAGACCCAAATGGAATATGAAGTGATGTAAAATAAAAAGTAGGTCAAGAAAATAGGGCTAGGAAGAATGAAAAGTCACTAATAAGGCAAGTGGAAGATAGTATTGGAAGCCAGGAGAAGGGCAGATGCCATTAGGGCTGTAGTTCAACTTATGTGACCAAAGCCAGGTTAATTTAAAGGTTTGAATGGTAGAAAACAGAGGTTAAAGGCATTGGTAAAGAGTATCTTTATAATTTGGAAGCTGATTAGGGGGAAAACAGGTACAATCTTATGGAAAATGTTGACTTTTGTCAGGTGGTCTGATAGATAATTTGTTTATTTCTCTTTTAATTAGGAAAAGATAAAAATTTTGCTAGATGGACATAGAAATTAACTTGGATATGGAAAATTGACTGGGTTTTCTGTGGCAGTGTAGAGATTAGTTCTCTGGGAAAAAAAGTGGCTCATTTATCTATATTTATTTAAGACCCCAGTTATTACAGACATTTATATATTATTTATATATTATATATTATATATTATATATTATATGTGTGTGTGTGTATATATATGTATATAATCCATGTATATATATAATGTATATAATCCATGAGCAAAGAACAGTGGCTTTCATTAACCATGACTTCCTTTGTGAATATCTCTGTACCCATAGATTCTGGATCAGTACCAGTATGTCATATGAATTTAGTAAATATATGATTAGTGAATAAAAGATGAAAGGCAAGAAAGAAGGCATGGAAGAAGTGAAGGAAGATGGAAGGGAGAGAGGGAAGAAGCATGATCCTGATAAAGGTCAGAAAAATATAAAGATTGTTTAACAACATGAGAGTCTCTGATAAAACCTAAGGACATTATGTAAAAGCCTAATAACATGGACATTGGCTGACAAAATTTCTTTTACTTTTTGAGACACCAAATCAAAAACAGAGTATCTTTCAGATGCCTTCTAATTCTTTCCCTTTATCAATATAGTGTAAAGAAAATGCAATTTTGTATTTGTATGAATGAGTCAACTTTCAGAGATTATTGTCTGGTATATTTGCTGAGAATGGTAGGACCCATCTGAACAGGCACACAAAAGGCACATCTATTTAGAAACATAAATAATCAGAAAATGGAGGAAAATAGAAAGAGGCACTGTCATCTGATGAACTGAACAATGTTCAGAAGATAAGTATTTTGTGTCTAAACTTAGTCCGGGATATTTTTACAGTTCATGATTTTCGTCTACATAGACATAATGAAGGTGTTCCCGCAATCAGATTTTAAAAGAAAAAAAAAAAAAACAATTCTTATTTGCCATTAACATTTGCCTAATGCATAGTGCCATTAAGAAAAGTTGGCCAGGTAGAGTTAGGGTAGACTGAATTCTTAGGGGGAGGTGGAAGAAAACTGGATTATTCCAGTACTAAGGTAATTTAAAAATCCATAATAAATAAAGTAATGAGATTTTCAGAGAACCACTTAAGCAGAAAAAAATGGTATAAAGTTACTAAAACTGTACCTGAATAACGGTTCTTTAAAAGTTTTAGCTCTTAATTTATTGAACAGTAATTTCATGTTTATTTTCTTATAAAAAATGAATCTTTTCTGGTTTTGTGTAAAATCTAAATATTGTTTTGCTATTTGTATAAATTTACTGCTGAAATTTTAGTGTTTGGAATAAGCATAAGAATGCACATTAAATGGACATTGATCTAGCATTAAGAATAAAAAAACAATACCATTAAATTAATCAATAAGGATTTAATTCCTGATGAACTCAGCAGCCTAAAGTGGGTATTTGTTTTTTTTTCCTTCCCAAGCAAACTATTTTATGTTATAAGAAATAATCCAACATTTAAAAGATTATACTGGGGGAAAAACAGCATTGGCGAAAGCTGCAGTTTGTAATTGCAAAGTTAATTATCTTTGCTAAACCATCAGTTGTCACTTAGAGAGACCAGATTCTTGCAGACTCTCCAGGGACTGCCTTTATTTCATTCCTAATGGCTTGGGACCCACCATTTTGCTGTCTCTGAACATTTGGTCACTGAATGCACCATTTATGGAGTATTGTTTAATTAAGGACAAATTAAGAGAACTGTGCACAGAATTTAATTTCATAGACTCTGTAAATTCTTTTAAAGAGGATACTAACTATAGGCATGATAAGTTTTCATTATCCATTGCTTCTATAAGGTATTGACAATTTATTGTTTGCAACAGTTCCAAGTTTTGTTTACTCTTCCGGGGATTTTGTTGGCACTGTATTTTGTGCTTCACAGAAATTCTATGGAGGCATCCGACTCTTCATTAACCCCTTTGGTTCTGAATCACCCAGATGTAGAAGCCCACATGTTTAAAATGTTGCATTTGTTTTTTGAAAAGACTAGGAATTTATTGTAAGGGTCCAATAAGAACTGACATCATTAAAACTTGTACTTAATGTTCTAGATCTTGGGATATAAAATATCTCAAGTGTATAGACATTCATTCATTCTTTCATTTGACAAACATTTATTTAGTGCCTGCTGTGCACCAGAAATAGCCTAATGGAGAATGCACCATTTACTGAAATACCTGCAGATAATTCTAACATTTTTCTCCTGTTCATTTAGAAAACATGGCTACCGACAGTTCCTAGATTTGCAGGTTATATTCTAAAAACTGTGAGACATATATACTTCTTCTGTTCCAATTCAAAATTCCCAGGAAGGCACTCATTGGAGAAATTTGAGACCAAATATCTTTCTGCACCAATCCATTATGACCAAATAGGAAAGATCTCTTGAGGGCACAATGATTTACTCTATGACAGAAATTTAACTGCAGATTAAGCAACTGATACGAGAGTTGGCAGTGGTAAGAGTGCATTGGGGAGGTAGAAGGGAGTTCTACGTGTAACTTTGATCCTGGATACTTTTGCTAGAATCATCTAAATTCTTATTCTAAAAACCGAAAACAACTGAAATCCCCTTCAACAAACAACAAAATAGCTAAATAAATTATGGTATTTTTATATAATAGAATACTATACAACAATAGAAAATTCATGAACTGCCGCTACACCTGATATGTATACATTTCACAAACAAAACAATTTTGAGTGAAAAAAGCCACAAACAAAAAAATGTATACTGTATGATTCCATTTCTGTAAAATTTAAAAATAGACAAAATTAGAGTTAAGTAATTCACACTTAAGCAGTAACACTATAAATAAAAGCAAGAAAAATATTATTAAAGTCAGGATCATCTTAGGGGAAAAATGATGGAGTGAGTATTGCAAAAGCCCATGAAGAAGGTTCTGGAGAAGTGGCAGTGTTTTATTTCTTTAACTGGAAGGAGCGACATAGGTATTCACTTTGTGAGAATTATGTTTTGCATACTTTTCAAATGGGAATTCTGACTGACATTGTAAAATAAGCTAATATTTCTAGCAAAGGGTTAGGTTCTTCCCTAATTCAGAGTTATCTATAAAGAGAAGGAGGGACAATAGAACCCCACATAATTCTGTGGCTCTAAGAGTACAGGAGTCTTAGGTCCTGCTTCTACTCTAGTTGTCCAGGTGACATCAATTCTTATCTGAAAGTCTTCTTACTATCATAGATTGAGAGCATAGTGAAAAGGTATTCACACTGTCTGCTTCGATAGACTGGCCTGAGCAGCCTTGCAGAGACTTCTTGTGTCACCTCTCATCATGGGGGAGCACCAGATGACCATCTCGTGGAACCAGGATGTCATTCTGAGAGTCAGCTAACCTGAAGAGTACATGTGGTAAGTACATGGGGAAGAAGCAGCAGTGAGAGATCGGATGGGAGCTTCTTGTTCAGAGGAGTGAGGCTGACTGATACTTCAATTGGGATAATTTGTCTTAACTGATGCCCTTTCTCTGCCCTATCTGGACCATACCTAGAATTCAGAATCTTTAGCAAGGCTTGGAGTTCCTGTTTCTCAAATCCAGGTCCTGATATTCTATCAACCCACATTCTCACAACTCTTAGTCCTCAGCATTCACTAGAACCACAGACCCCTCTGAACCCCCCCCACCGGAAAATTATATTTAGCCTGAAGGTACCCCTTCCTTCAACTCTGAAGTCCTCATTGAATATAAGCGTTTGAAGAAAACACCCAGGAAGTATATTCAAACATCCCTAAATATCAAAGCAAGGAGCCTGGAACCTATTTAAATTAGGGATAAAATAGAGAAAAATAAAGGCAAAACTCTTTCTTTTGTAAGGATAGTGCTATACTTTACAAAGTTAAAATCTGGCCAGCAGCCATTTATTCATGAGAAAAAGAGATAAAGAGACCTAATAAAGAAAAAAAAGTCTCTATGTGTACGTGTGTGTGTACACACACATATGCATGCATGAAGTGGGGCCAAGTCAGATTTTATAAAAAGATTGAATCACTGAACATAGTGTACACAACTAAATCCTTGAAATTTGTATTTCTACATCACAAAAGAAATAAGACTATAAACATTTGAGTATGGAAAAGAAAAACAATGAATAGGTAAGTAAGTAGGTAGGTAGGTAGATAGGTAGATAAAATTCTGATATGTACTCTCATATTTGCAGATGTGCACAATTAGATTTACAACCAGACAAAAGGGTTTTTTATTATCATATTTCATAAAGAATCCCCTAGCCATGAACTAACTGGTAAAATATTTAATAAGATTGAATGTATGTAGAGGGAGGGGAGGGGAAAAAAAGGAGGGCGCGACAGGGAAGAGAGGGAGAACTTGGAGGGGTAAGTCTAAGGGGCTTAGACATAAAATGTCATCTGAATCATATCTAACATATTGCTCACCCAACACTAAAATGCTATAGAAAAATTATACCAAATCCAAAATCTGTCAAATGAGATTTAGCAGCACAGTTCAGAAGTTATCCCCCATTGGGTAACTGTCTATAATCTTGCACAAACCCCATAAGTGTTCACGGTAGTTATTCCATATGCTAAGGGTAGCATATCATTTCAGAGCTGTCAGTTTTAATTTCGGTTTTATTAATTTTACCATAAGCCTACAGACATATATTTCAGAAGGCATATATCATGAAGATCATAAACTCCCACAAAGAAGCTGGTGATAGTTATAGGTTATGTCACAGGTTTGATGGGAATTAAATTCATCAAGAGAATAGTAAGAGAAAGTTTAATGTATATGTCAAAGCATGCATGAAGAAACTAGCCTGTCCACAAATTGACAGTCAGGACATGTCCAAGTGATTAAAAATACTTCAGTAAGTTTCTTTTTAAATTAACAACACATTGTGTTTCAAAAATGTGGGCTTTAAAGCCGACTTCTAAGCTTGTGATGAAGGGTTTATCTCAAAAAAAACTATTTTTATTCCTAAAACTACTGCTTCTTACATTACTTCTCAGTAACTTGATTATTTTTTGAGAACTAGAATCAAATCTTTCATAGTCTATTAGTAGACATCTTTCTGTCACTGATTGGCTAGTGTATCTGGGCCTTAAGAACATGAAAAAAATGAAACATATTGTGGTGAGTTAAAGATGGCTGCAAAGTTTTTACAACTCAACTCACTGAAAGACATAACCTATTTCCCTCCCCTTGAATGTGGGGTGACTTTGGAACTTGTTTTGTCCAATGGAATCTAGTAAGGAGTGACTATTTAACTTCCATGGCTGAACCTTAAGATATTAACCCCAACGTAATCTTAAAGTAGATTCATTGATTAAAAAAAAAAAATCATGTAAATTATTAAAAATCTCAAATATGATTCACTGGTGGTCACTAGACCCTTTGATTATTATGACATATTAACTTAAAACCCTGGGGCTTGCATTTATATCTCTTAGCATTTTTGCTAGGAAGCCAGTTACCACATAAGAAATCCAACTACCCCTAGACTACCATGTTGCAAGAAAGCTCATGTCACGTAAAGAGAGAAGCTACCTGAAGGACTGTGGCAGTGCCAGATATCAGTGACAATTTCTTAGATCTCCCAGCTCAGCCCTATTAGTAGCTGAATGCAGCTAAACTAATGGCTCTAGCTAACACCACATAGTACAAATACTGCCCAGAAAAGCGTTGCCCAAATTACTAACCCACAAAATAGTAAATTATTTTTGTTTTAAGCTAATATGCCTTGAGGTAGTTTGTAATATGGCAATGGATAACCTACACAGATTATGTGCACGTGTATGCATATGTACAAGTATACATAATACACACACATGCATATTTGTAATTTAAAGAGATGTGATGCAAAATAAAACTTTTAATTTAAGATTACATGTGTATAGTAATAAGGAAACTAATAAACATGGATATGTTGGGAGGTGGGCACAAGGTGGATAGAAAATGCAAATGAGAGAATTGTCATTATGTAACTTATAAAAATATTTTTAAACCATTTGATCGTATCTTAAAATTTTAGTTTTAAAATTTTAAGTGCATTAGAAAGAGAGAGAGAATTGAAATTTGAACACTGTGTGCTTTTAATAAAGTGACTTGCCAAGTGGCACTCTACCAAGCATGGCTTGGGTTTGCACATACTTCTTACAGGACTATATTCTGAGCAGCCTGGATGTCAGCCCTAAAGTCATCTTCACATAGGTTCAACTATGGAAATGCTACCACAAAGAATTATTACATCCCAAAAGGCAAGAAAGATAACCCTATGCATTTAGATACAGTGTTTAAACTGAACATTTGCTAAAAGAACCCTCGATTTTATTTTGTAAGTAAACTTGTTCATTTTTTAATAAAGATCAATATAAATTACCTAAAATCTATAAACTGTTCATATAATATTGAAATGCTCCAAATAAGAAGCCCCTTTACAGAGTAGGCACTTACAAGGTGTTTATGTATGTCTGTTTGTGCGTATGTGTGTGTAGATGATTGCAGTTATCATCACTGAGTTTGATTTTTGTGTGTGTGATTTGTTAATTTGAGCATTTCTTCAAAGAAAAACAGATAGCTTTTAACCGAATTTTATCACAAATCGGCTTGAACTCTTTCTTTGTCATAAAGATTGAACATGTTTCTAACTTAGGATAGAACACAGCAGCATAATGATAAAGCATTCAATTCAACTCATAAGCATTTTTAAATGAAATGGCCAAAACAACTTATTAGTAGAATAAACTCTAGTTTATTTTAATGATTACTATGCGATCATTACAACAAACACACTGGTAGGAGTATTCAATTAGTACTGCTCTGCAAACTTGAATGTGAATTGACCTCAAGAAGGCACATCCCTCCCTTTGTAAAATTTTCAATATCAGGATAGAGTAACTGATTCACACTCAAAGAGAAATTTTTTTCCGATATTACCACCCCATATATTCCTACATCCATATATTGTCTTAATAATTATTTTAAAATATCTTTTTAATGTTCTAACTTTTTAAGACTTTGAAAATTAAGAATAAAACATTTTAAGAAAATTTACCTTCCATAACAAGCAATCAAAAGAGTTAATGCACATGTGTGCACGATATACATGCTCATGAGAGTTTTAATAGCATGGTCTTCAATGGTGTGGAAAAGTTGTGATTGTGGCCAGTATAAACTTGAAAGCACAAAAACTTGAAAGCATATAATTAAATGTTTGATGAAATGAACACTTGTTTTATCTGAGGAGAGAATTACCAGGGTAGATTTAGCCTCAAATTATTTTGCCCAACATCCTTTGTGGCCAAAGCTACTCTGGTACCTTGCTTGTGTTTGACATATTATGTATCTTCCATATTCATGAAAAGAAAGTTACCAGGGTAGGTGTTGCCTCTTCATCCCAGGCCCCAGACTGAATACATGCAGAACAGATCTAAGATCAGCTCAGAGCAAAACACCAAACCCAGTTGGGCCTGCAGTTAGACTTACTCACCAGAGTCCAACCTAGATGTCCCAATACCAACTGACCCCATAGACAGCTGAGAAATAAGTGGTATGCTGCTGTGATTGTCTGAATACTTGTTACATGACAATACCAGACTGATACAATTTCTTAGATTTTGAAAGAAAGGTAAAAGTGGATTTTGGAAAAGCATTTGCTAAAAATTCTCTATTTATGCTTTTGATTTCTGGCTCTACTTAAGCAAACACTGGAGAGAGAAAATATTGAGGAGAATTGATATAAACACCTAACAGGGGCAAAAAAAATTCTGACTGCAGTGAGTGTCAAGAGAGGGACAGAAAAATTCAGAAAAACAAGCCAAAGGAAAATTACCATGGACAAATAGTCCCATTACACCCCATTGGCAGCTACAATTATGATGTTGATAATAAAAATAGAGTCACTTATACTTATATAACCCTTTACCAAAAAATATTTCCATCATATATAGTAATTTTTGTCATATGACCTTTACAATATGCAAATGAAAAAATGGGGAAGGCATTTTTTAACTTCATTTCAAAAGTTAGACAAACAAAGCTCAGAAAGTTTCAATGCCTCATCTATTGTTACCCAGTGCAATAATCTGACCCTGTGTCTTTTGTCTTCTAGGCCTGGCCTTTTCTGCAATGATACTTTTCATCTCGCTTTTATCAGGAAAAGAGAAAAGTGAAAATAAAGGCCTTATCCTAACTCGTAATTCAATACAGCATCTTGCCTCACAACCATAAAATGCTGCAAAACATTAGCAATGCTTATCTAAAGGCCTTGTCTGTATGCTGCTTTGGGTTCATTTGGTTTTGTCTGTGGTACAAATGTGTCATCCGGGTCAATCACTCACCCTCCTTAGTGGTTGGCCTGCTACCTAATGTTACTATTGAAGCTGAGTCCCAGCAGTGTATGAAGTCAGAAATCAGAAAAAAGGGATGGTGTTGGCTCCTACGTAATGGATTAAGCAGGAGCAAAATGCCAACAGTAATTAAAAATATATCTTGGACCTAGGTTGATATTTAGCATCTTGTCCATTAGCTTACTGGCTTGAGAGTTCACAGCCTTTGTGGTCACGCCATTTGAGGGTTTTGATTTGGGCGTTGCGGTAAACTCCAAACATTTGTCAGCACTCACTGGGGCTATTAATAGAAAAATGTACAAAGTTCTATTGTATTAGATTTTTTTTTTGTTTTGTTTTGGCGTATTTTTCCATGTAACAGAACCACTGTCTTTCTAATTAAAAAAAAAAAAAATTATGCTGTTATTCCATTAGCCAATCATATAATAAGTTGCTCAGCTAGGTTTAGCCTTAGGGTATTCTCTAAATAAAAGTCAGGTATTTTATTATACAAACAAATATCACCTACTATGTGGGAGGCATTGTGATAGAAGGTTAAATAATACAAAATTCAAAAAACATTTCTTTGACTGGCTAATCACTAATTTTTATAAGAAAATAAATTTTTTTTAATCTACCAAAATAAAACAAATTTATGTTTAATGATTCATTCATTCAAAACACCCTTATAGATCCCCTACCATGAGAAAAGTGTTGTCCTAGAAGCTCATTCAGGAATCTTCTCCAATTAAAATTTGCAAGCTAAAATGGGAGATAAGATATGCATGTACATAAACAAAGCTCCAGAATTAGTTTCTCTGCTCTGAGCTCTCATGTCACAGACTCCCTTCCACCGCCAGTGAAATATTCTGCCTTCTTAGTTTATTTGAGGGAGGTCTTTGGATCACATGGCTGCTAGTACAGCCTCACAAGACCATTCTCCTCTTTTCAATCTCCTCCAAATTTTATTATAAAATTAAATCTACTTGCAGATCCATGCAAAAAAAAAAAAAAAAAAAAAAAAAAAGGGATAGGACTTGGGACACTTTTTTTGCCTGACTCCTAAGACATTTCAAATGCCCTGAGTTTCCTAGGTTTCTCCATCAAAAGAATTTGAAATTTAGCCTATACCTTTGTAATATTATGATATAAGAAATGCATGTATATTTTGGTCTCTGTTCTCAGCTCCTGTCCAGAGTTCCTAAAACCTTTTATTTTCTTAAGTGATAAACATACTAAGAGTATCTTTTGTTCTAATACTTGGTCTTCAACTCATTTCTTGACTCAAAGCTCCTAAATCCCTTAGAATTCTTTAGGTGAGAGTAAAGCCGTTTGTTCTAATGAAGTAACTATTGGTGGGCTCCTGGATAGCCTTAGGATGAGGGCTGGGCACCAGAAAGACCAAGCCATGATTAAAAACTCGGAACTTTTAGTCTCATCTCATATCCTCCAAGGAAGGAGAGGGGCTGGAAATAGAGTTAATAATTGATCACACCTATGTGATGAAACCTCCACAAAAATCTCTGAATTACAGAGTTCAGGGAACTTCCATACTGGTGGACAAATGGAAGTGCTGGGAGGGTGGCACACGTAGAGAGAACATTGACGCTCTATGCCCCTTCCCACAAACCTCGCCCTATGCATGTCATCCATATGGCTTTTCCGGAGTTGTATCCTTTTATAATAAGTGGTAAGCTAGTAAATAAACTGTTTTCCTGAGTTCTGTGAGCCATTCTTGAAAATTGTTTACTGTGAGGACAGGATCATAGGAACCTTGATTTATAGCTGGTCAATCAGAAGTTCCTAGGACTTGTGACTGACATTTAGGTGAGAGCAGTTTCATGGGACTGAGCCCTTAACTTGTAGGATTTGATAGTAACTTCATGTATATAATGTCAGAACTACATTGAATTGTAGGACATGCAGTTGGTGTCAAATAATTGGTCAGTGTGAGAAAAAAACCCACATATTCGGTCATATACATGAGTAGAGTAGTAGAATAAAATAGTGTATTTTCCTTTTAATTCCTTATCCCTCTTATCTAGAGCCACATTGCACAATATGGTAGCCATGCATGGCTGTCGAGCACTTGAAATGTGGCTGGTCCAAACTGAGATGTGCTCTAAGTATGAAACACATATTTCAAAGATTTAGTACAAAAAAATAATATAAAACATTTTATCAATAATTTTATATTCATTACATGTTGAGATGATATGTTGGATATTATTGAGATAAATAAATTATTCACCTCTTTTTTATTATTGTTTTAATTGGCTACTGAAAAATTAAAATTTACATATACAGCTTGTTTTAAAATTCTGTTGGAGGGAGATTTTTTTCTCTTCCTCTTGTCTCTGTCTCGGGGACTGGTGTTCGGGCGCCCTCCTCCTACAACTTCATGCAAAAATCTAGTTTTCTGCATGCATATCAAAAGATTAAAACAGATTCCTGGGGTGGGTTCCTTCCCAACATATTAATACCGTCAAAGTTAATTAAGGTTTAAGCAGATCATCCTGTCAAATATGGTGAAGGTAACATATTGTATTAGCTTTCTATCACTTCCATAACAAATAATCACAAACTTAGTGGTTCAAACAAAACTAACTTATCTTACAGTTCTGTAGTTCAGAAGACTGACCTAGATCTCACCAGGCTAAAATCAATGCATTGGCAAGGCTGTGTCTTTTTTGTAGGCTCTGGGTGTATTCTATTTCCTTGCCTTTTCCATCTTCTAGAAGCCATCTGCATTCTTTGGCGCTTAGCCCCTTACTCCATTTTTAAAGCCAGCAACAGGTCAAGTCCTTCTCACACTGTTTCTCTGAATGCTTCTGCTGCCTCTCTCTTTACTTTTAAGTGCTCTTGTGATTATATTGGGCCCATTTCAAAAATCCAGGAAAATTTCTTCATCTCAAGTTCTTTAACTTAATCATATCTGCAAAGTGCCTTTTACCACAGGTTCTCAAGATTAGAACATGGACATCTTGGGAGAGTAGGAGGCATTATTCTGCCTATCACACAAACCAACCTTCACTTTATTAACCTAAAATAAATGCATGCTTTAATTTTTCCCCATAATTTTATAGGAAGGGTGTCTACAAGGCAATAGAAGAGACTTGGGTATCTGATGGGCAAAAGAATGTCATCTTGCTGTATGAGGTAAGGATGATCTTAAGAACTGATATAAAATCAAACATAAGCTTGAAGGATGGGGTTTCTGGAACTCTACTAATAGTAGCTTCTGCTTCAGATGATTTATGAAAATGTTTTATATAGTGAAGGGTGTTTGTTCATTTGTTTGTTATTGTTTTAAACAGAGCTAATCATCATTCCCAAAAGACTTATTAATTAAGGCATCATTGTCTGAGTAAGAAACTTGAGAGTAGACTTACAAAAAAAAAATTCCCAAAATTCAAATAAGTTACAATTTTTATGTGGTTCCCATAGTGGCCTTTTCACCATCTTGTCCTGTAATATCTCCTTTAATGCTACCAGCACCTCTAGATCAGGGCTTCTCAGTTTTGGCACTACTGACATTTTGGACAAATAGTTCTTTGTTGTATGGGTATTGCAGGAACTTAAACAGTATCACTGGCCTCCATTCAACACACACATCCCACCCCCCAAGTTGCAATAACCAAAAATGTCCTTCGACATTTCCAAGTGCACCCTGAAGGGAATAATATCACATCATTTGGAGAACCATTGTTTTAGATGAAGACTATATAAGTACTTTCTAATTGAAATGGAATCTGATTTAACTACCCCACTTTCTAAAAAGTGGAAAGTCTTATGTTTTTCAGAATGATTATGTCTAAATTACCCCCTCCTCAAATAATCGAATTAGGTTTCTCTTTGTCCTACATAAGAAGAAATTGCCATTTAGTAAAAAGTATAAGCTTTAGAGTCATAAAGATTTATTGTGACCTTGGTTGACATTTTGAGCTTTAATTCTCTCATAAATGAATGTGGGTACTATATCTCCTTCATAAAGTGTCTAGCATAGTGCTCCCTGGTCCTCAACAGCTCTTTCTTCCCCTTCTAGATCTACAGCCCTTCCATAATCCCACAAAAATCTGCTAAAAAAAGAAAGCTCAGAACTCCAAGACCACAGACTATCTCACACATGTGTGTATACACAGACAACACACAAGCACACACACAGGTACACAATGACAGAAAATCACTAAACCAGAAGCATAGACTGTTTCACTCTACTTAAACCACAGCTTGAGTGTTCTGAGCCAAGTTTGGTGTTCTAACCGGACTGCGATGGCAAATGTTCTGAGATACATTTACTCCAAAGGTGAGATGAATGGCTATTTGGGTTTATCTTGGAGTCCCTGAAGTCATATCTCAGAATCCTGGAATTTGAGAACTGGAATCATGCTTGGAGATCACCTAGTCCACCAGCTTTCAAACTGTAAGTCCTGGAGTCTTTTAGAGTCTGCTCTGGTGGTAGGAGGCCAGAAGCTGATCAAACTGCATTTCCCAACCTCGCTTCAAATAGAGGTAACACCACTTGGGCCTGTTTTGTATATACGACTCTTACATATAATTGTGTGTTGAATGAGTTCTGCTGAAATGTATTTTTAGTTTTGAAACCATTGACATACTTCGACCCCCTCATTTTACAAAAATGAAAATGACTTGGCCTGTGTTCCTCAGTGAATTAACACTGCCCCTTCCACTTCAGCTCACTGCCTTACTAGGATTCACCACTGTGAGAACAGAGATTGCTCGTGATCATTGTTAGACACAGCATCAATTGCTCTGCAATCAGCCAAGGGCATTGTGCTGAGAAGCCATCAATTATCCCAAGTAGTCAATGAGAGTTTGCTGTTGTAAAAGGACTCAATTGAAGATAATCCATAAAAAATCAATTACATTATTATTTCTTAATTAGGGCACTTGACAATATAGCTTTCCTCAGCAAAGCCATCAGTGAATAAACACATAAATACACATAAATAAATGCTGCTTCTGTCCCAAGGAGTTCACAGTGACCTTTATCACCACTCTTCCAAGAACATTTTCATGTTTAAGAAAACTCCCAAGCTGTTTTTCTCTTTAGGAAGGAAAATGAGTCCATCGCAAGTGCCAGTAACAACAACAACAACAACAACAACAACAACAACAACAACATATTTGTGGATTATTAAACTATCATTTAATATTTGTGTAATGCTTTCCAATTTACCAAGTGCTATCACAGTTCATTTATCTCTTTGAGGCAGTGGTGAGCTCAGCTCTTGAAGTGTGCCAAAATGCCCTTGCACCAATAAAAAGATACCTTACCATATGAGACTTACCATATTTTCAGTGACCCTTCTTCATTCATTCCTGACTTTATCCCATTTTAACTGAATTTCTCCACAGCTTCTGAGTCATGCCTCTATCTCTCATTTGTAGTCTTGAAAAAGTCTTCTGAAATTTGTGTTGTATTGGTTTTATTGGCTCATTCAACAATTATTTGATGAATGTTTGATATGCAACAGACATTATAGAAACAAAGTTCCTAACTTAGAGAGTTTATACTTCCGTGGATAAGTGACTGTAATCAGTATAAACATCAAGGTTTTACAGACTTCTGGGAGCATTGAGCAGAGTGCCTTATCCTACTTAGGAGAGAGCAGAAGGCTTTCTAAATGAAGTACCAGCTAAACTGAGACTGGAATAATGAATAAAAGTTAACAAGACCAAGATGGAGTGAAATATCATGTCCAAAGGCTCAGGAATAAAAGAGACTATGGCATAATCCCAAATCTAAAAGTAGATCAAAATGACTGGAGCTCAAAATGGGACCGGAAAGTTTGATTAGAGCCCAGTGTAGGAGTAGGGAGAGAAGGTGTTCCCAGGCAAAAAGTTCAGCATATGCAATCTCAAAGGAAAAGGAAAGCAGGAACTTAAAAAATTGACTGACTTTAAAGTGTGAAAGATAATGGTGAGCAATGAGGATGGAATCAGAATAAGATCATAGAGGAACTTGTAAGACATGGTAAAGGGTTTGAACTCTATTTTAAAAGTATATTAGGGTTCTCCAGAGAAACAGACCAAAAAAGACATCTATATATATTAGAAATCTGTTCACACAGTTATGGAGGTCAAGAAATCTCCCTAGTCTGCCATCTACTAGCTGGAAATCAGGAAAACCAATGGTATAATTTGATCTGAGTCCAAAAGCCTGAGGTGATGTAAGTGGTGGGGGCCTGGTATAAGTCCCAGAGTCCAAAGTCTCAGAAACCAGGAGCTCCAATGTCCAAGAGCAGATGTACATGTCCAGCTCAAGGAGAGAAAGGGAGAGAAAGATTGAGAGAGAGAGAGAGAGAAATAGAGGGAATTTACCTTTCCTCTGGTTTTTTGTCTGCTAGACCCTCAACAGATTGGATGAGACCTGCTCATATTCGTGAAGGTGAATTTTCTTTACTTCAGTCTACTGATTTATATGCTAATCTTTTCTAGAAGCATCTAGATCCACCCAAAATAATGTTTTTCCATCTATCTAGGCATCCCTTAGCCCAGTCAAGTTGACACATAAAGTTAACCATCACAAAAAGCAAATTTCATTTTTGTTCTATCCCAGGATAATCTATTCTCCACAAAGCAATCAGAGTGTTCTTTTTAAAACGTCCATTTATATCCCATGTCCCTATCTATGTTAAAACACTACAATGGCTTTCTATTACACTTGAGATAAAGTTAAATTCTTCATCATGGTCTTTATAAGGCTCTATATGATCTTACTCTGCTGATCTCATCTCAAAACTATCTCCTTTTTGCTCATGTTGCACTTGTCACATGAGTCTTCTGTCTGTTCCACCAGCACGTTAAACAACTTCCTGCCTCAGGGACTTTGCACTTGCTGTTCCCACCAGCTGAAATGCTCTTCTCTAGATCCTAACATGCCTGGACTTAGCATAAACATTACCAGCACAAATGTCATCTCAGAGAGGTCTTCCCCTATTACTCTACTCT
This sequence comes from Eidolon dupreanum, assembly GCA_028627145.1. NCBI lineage: Eukaryota > Metazoa > Chordata > Mammalia > Chiroptera > Pteropodidae > Eidolon > Eidolon dupreanum. The sequence continues at coordinate 130,338,448 of CM053507.1, read as the reverse complement.
CAGGTTGCCCTCAGCTCACCCCTTTGCTATTTTATAGCATTTCATTCTGTTATATTTTCTGCAGAGTTGTATTGCTGTAGTAGGTAGGTAAGGCTCATTGACACTCTTCCACCCCACTTTCCAAGACAAAATGGCAATGGAAGTGTATTTCTCACATAGAATAGTCCAAGGTGGGTATTCCTGATTGAAGAGTAAATCTTCTACCTGTAAAGATGCAATGATCCAGGATGCTTTTGTTTGATGACTCTGCCTTTCTCTAAAGCTTTCATCTGGCTCCTGGGAGGGAAATAAACTTAGCCTGAAAGTGGAACACATCATTTTCTCTTACATTCTATTGCAAGGTGAGTGAGTCTCGTGATCACACAAGGTAGAAGGGCTGTCTGGCCACTTCCCATCTACAATTGCAGTATGCAAAGAAAAAGCAGGTTTTAGTGGACAGCCATCTCCACTACAGTAGCATAATCACTATTTAAGATTACACTGGTTATTTACCAGTTCATATATTAGTTATGGTATCATTATTTTATTCCCTCATAAGAAATTAAGCTGAGCTCCATGATGCCAGAAACTTTTTCTATTATAGATACCACTATAGCTTAATTTCTCAGAATAGGATCTGGGAGAGTAAATGATCAATAATTACTTGTTTAAAAATATGTTTAAGCAAAAGCATGTCTGGGATTAACCTTGGTGTTCATAATCAAATCACATGTTGTTTTCACCATGGAGGTTTCTCAGGTTCTTTAAAAAGAGAAGCCAGAGACCTGGCTGACCTGTGAAGAAGTGCGGATAATCAGTGACTTCTGAAGTTCCACCCAGGCCTGAGATTTCCCCTGATTTCCTCTGTAATGGGAAGAGGGGGAAGCTTGCCCCTGAGAAGCCAGGGGAGCCTTGCATTAAATAGAACAATGACTTATAATTGGTGGTTTGGCTTAGGGCTGGGGATGTTTTCAAAGCTGAAATCGGCCTTAGTACAGACCCTGATACTTTTAAGCATGCAATCAGTTCTGCAGGGCTAGTTTTATGCTGCATCCCCTGGGAAAGGCAAGCAAACAGGATAGAAATGTGCTTTGAACCAATGAAGAACTTTCCATTATTTAAGTGCAACCAAGGTGAAATCTCTTTAATTGGTAAAGTGATCATACTGATTTCCTTGATGTCACGAAAATTCCAGGCTAGTATTTGGTATATAGGAAGAGCTCAGTAAATATGTGTTGAATATACACATAGTAGACCTTAAAATATCAATGACGATCACAATATTTAAATATGTGAAAATGAAAAAGCCAATAGGAGGTGTTTCTTAATATGTTGATAGATCACCAATTCTCCATCTTTTAAAGATACCAGTGTTATCCAGGATTTTGCTACTTTGGTTACATCTACAGAACATCAGGATCTCACCAAGACCCTTTGCAAGAATTAACTTCTTCTGGAGTGTTTGAGCAAAAAGAATATTTTGACATGACTGGTTCAGAACCCCATTCCCTTATGTCTCATCTACTACTCCCAACTTCGAAGTATTAAAAAATATTGCAGTCTCCATTCTGATAGTTAATAGTCTTTTCCTGTCTTGCTGTCTGCCAAGAAATGGCCACTCTCTTTTTTATTTCTTCAAACATACCACAGACACCATGTCTATCAGGCTTTTACTGCAAAGATAGGACAAGGTAGCCATCAGTAAGATTTGGCCTAACAGGGGACTCTAAACTCTTGAAAATTCTACCAGCTCAAGCATAAGGGCAGTCATTTTTTTAAGCTCACTTGCCTTCACCTAATCAGAACCCAGGATCCCTTCTACCTACTTGTAGAAGACCATGTTAGTATGCCACCACCCTTAGGTTTTACCAGTGCCCCCTTCTGAGGGTGTTCTCTGGGTGCCAATGCTGCCTCTGCCCTCATTGGGCACAATCTCCAAGAGATAATCAAGCCTCTCAGGAGCAACCATATACCTGTATGAAAAATACCCAGTTCTCTTCCCCTCAGGGGCAGTAGCCCAGTGATGTGCTGAAGACTGATCACACCAATGCACAAGAGCTCACATTAAATTTCCAGGAATTTTGTGAGCCAGTGGTCAAACAGTCATTACCGAAATTTTAAATACATGTTTTAATTAAGCAAATTATTAAATATTAAAACAAAAATAATAAATACTCAAGGTTATCATTTCCTAATTATTTTACTCACTTTTACTATTATCTGTGCCCTTGGGGTTATTTACATCTACTGTACCTGGATGGTGGAAATCCTATGCAATGTTATGCTACTGTGCATCTTCCCAAACTCTGTGATTAGCGATGTCACCTTGGTAGATTGAAATAAGCCATGATGGAAGTAGTTACACCAAAGAAATTGGCAAACACTATAAATATGGGCTCTTTTTATCCCCAGAGAGCTAATTGTTAAACATTCACCAGTACCCCCCTGGATATCATTGAGGTGCACATTCACACAGGCTTCCAGAGTCCCCCATGGGGATTCAGCACCAGTTACTTACATATACTGGGTACTTTCATGTCCCTGACCCAATTGTTTCCTTTGTCTACTGATGTTTCCTGAGATCACTTCCAGAAGCTAAGTCTCAGAGGCTAGCTTCTGGATAAACTCAAACTAAGACACTACTGGACACTTTGCAGATTCATTAAGACCTCAGCCAGG
>CM053507.1:130319817-130335290 GCA_028627145.1 Eidolon dupreanum | reverse complement strand
ATCTTTGATATAGCGATTTCATTTTCTTCAAATATATATTCAGAAGTGAAACTTGCAGATCATGCCGTATTTCTATTTTTAATTTTGGAAGAGCCACTGTACTCTTATTTATAGTGGTCATATCAGTATACATTCCTACCAACAGTGCACACATGCTCTTTTTTCTTCAGATCTTTGTCAGCACTGGTTATCTATCTAGTCTTTTTGATAATAGCCATTTTAACAGATGTGTGGTGATATCTCATTGTGGTTTGATTTGCATTTTCCTGATCATTAGTAATGTTGAGTAACTTCTCATGTACCTGTGGCCACTTGAGTATCTTCTTTGGATAAATGTCTATTCAGATCCTTTGCTCATTTGGATTATTTGTTTTATGTTATTGAATTATATTTCCTTATATATTTTGTATATTAACCCTTTATCACATATGTAATTTGCAAATATTTTCTTGATTTTTGTTTTGTTGGTCATTTCTTTTGCTGTGTAGTAGCTTTTTAGTTAGATATATCCCCATTTATTTATTTTTGCTTTTGCTGTTTGTGCTTTTGGTGTCATATCTAAAAATGTATTTCAATGATCATTGTCATGTAGTTTTTTTCTATGTTTTTTTCTAGGAGTTTTGTGGGTTCAGGTGTTACCTTTTGTCTTTAATCCATTTTGAGTTAATAGTTGTGAGTGGTTTAAAAGAAGGGTCCAGTTTCCTTTTTTTTTTTTTTTGTATAAGAAGATCCAGTTTTCCCAACATCATTTATTCTTTCCGCATTGAATATTCTTGTCTCCCTTGTCAAATAGTTGACTGTGTATGCATGGATTTATTTCTGGTTTCTCATTTCTGTTTCTTTGATTTCTGTGCCTGTTTTTATGCCAATACAATAGTGTTTTAATTACTACAGCTTTGTAATATAGTTTGAAACTAGGAATTGTAATGTCACTCACTTTGTTTTTCTTTCTCACCATTGTCGTGCCTACTTAGGATGTTTTGTTGTTTCGTATGAATTTTAGGATTTTTTTTCTATTTCTGTAAAAAAAAAATGCCAGTAGAATCTTGACAGGGTTTACATTGAGTCCATAGACGGCTTTGGATAACATGGATATTTTAACAATATTATTTTTTCCAATCCATGAACATAGGATTACTTTCATTTATTTTTGTCTTCAATTTATGCCATAAACATCTTGTAGTTTCTTATAGTTTTCGATGTAAAGATATTTTTATTTCCTTGGCAAAATTTATTCCTAAATACTTTATTGTTTTTGATGTTATTATGAATTAGATTGTCCTCTTTATTTCTTTTTCAGATATTTCTTGTTAGTGTATAGAAATGCATCTGATTTCTGTATGTTGATTTTGTATCCTACAACTTCATCGAATTTGTTGATTAATTCTAATAGTTTTCTGGTGCAGTCTTTAAGGTTTTCTACATATAAAATTATGTCATTTGAGAGTAGACAATTTTCCTTTTTCTTTCCAAATCAGATGATTATATTTCTTTTTCTTGCCTAATTGCTCTAGCTAAGACTTCTAGTACCCTGTTAAATATAATGACAATAGTGGGCATCCTTGTCATTACTAATCTTAGAGGAAAATATTTCAACGAGTATGATGTTAGCTGTGGGCTTGTCATATATGGCCTTTATTTGTTGAGGTACATTCCTTCTATACCCAATTTATTGAGCGTTTTCACTATAAATATATATTAAATATTAATGTGATGTTTTGCATTTATTGATTTGTGTATACTAAGCCACCCTTGCACCCGAGGAATGAATCTCATTTGATCATGTCATATTTTCCCTTTAATGTATTGTTTAATAAGTTTTATGAATATTTTGATGAGAATTTTTGTATCTATACTCATCAGAAATTTTGGCCTGTAGTTTTCTTTTCCTGTAGTGTCCTTACCTGACTTTGGTATAAGGGGAATGCTGACTGCATAAAATGAGTTTGAGAGTGTTTAACTTAATTTTGACCCTCCTTTTTAATTTTTGGAAGCATTGAGAAGGCTTGGCATTAATTCTTCTTTAAATGTTTGGTAGAAAGCACCACTGAAGCATTCTGGTCCTAGACTTTTCTTTGTTGGGAGGTTTTTGATTATTGATTCAATTTCTTTACTCATTGTCTTTTTTAGTTCCTTGAGGTGTAACATTAGGCTGTTTATTTGAGATCTTTAAAAAAAAGCCTACAGCACCCTGTCTTCCTACGTGGTCTCCCATCCAAATATTAACCAGACCCGACCCTGCTTAGCTTCTGAGATCAGATGAGATTGGGCGTGCTCAGGGTGGCATGGCCATAGACGAAGTTTTTTCTTAATGTATGCATTTATTGCTATAAAAATCAGCTCTTTGATCTTCTTTTACTACACCCCATACGTTTTATATTTTATGTTTCTATTATCGTTTATCTCAAGATATTTTTTAAATTAGCCTTTTGATTTTTTCTTTGATCTATTGGTTGTTCAGGCATTTTTTTTTTTTAATTACCATGTGTTTGTGAATTTTTCGGCTTTTCTTTGTTATAAAATCTGCATTTCTAACAAGTCTTCAGGTAGGGCTGCTGCTGTTGTTCCAAGACTCACAGTCTGAGAAAATACTATATTATAGTGTGGTAGTTGAGAGCAGTGCTGCTTCTGCTGATATAGACAACCTGGGTTTGCGTCCTGGGCCTGCCACTTACTCTCCTTTTGAAATTGTGCCTATAATACTTTATAGCAAAGTAGGGATAATAAGAATTATCTACATTATAGAGTTTCTGAGAATATCAAACAAGAGAACACATGTAAGGCTTGTGGAACAAATCCTAGCATGTAATAAGCACTCAATAAGTGCATTTGTTCTGATTGACAAACAGTTTACTCAAAACTGGGCTTTAAAAGATATTATCTATTAATAAAAATCAATACTGACACGTACAAACTTGTATCATTTTCTTCTGTAGAATTAAAAAAAAATTTCTGCTTTTTACTTTGATCTCTTTGTATTCTTGGTCTTCCTTTCAGATTGTATCACACAGTTGAAACATATTCAAGATTAGTTCAGTAATTAGCTTGCTCTCATTGACTATTTTGTTTCAAGAACACAAACCCCATAGAACTGTGATTGATCATCTATTTAAAGGAAGCTACCTAATTTGCCTCTTCGACACTTTAGTGCACTTCCTTTTTACATATTGAAGTCTCTACCAGTCATTTTTTTCTAAAAGGAACACAAGGACAAAAGGTTTTTCAAAAATAATTTTATAGGTTCAGTGTTTACCTGTTATTGCCGAAAAGATGAAGTGTTGTCAAGAGGAAATGTCGGCAGTACCAAGAAGTGTTTACATAGTAAAAACGGCTCTTAGAATTCTTATAACTGCAGAGAACATTTTATTTTGGCTGATAAGATAACCAAATATTTTCTAAATGCTTTTATTTCTTAACCTGAGCATTGCCAATATCTACTCACACAGTTTATAACCATTTGCCCTCAAAATAAGATTTTTGTTTAGATATATTTGTGTTACCCCTTTGCAAAGTTTTATTTTTTTCTTTAAAGGTTTTGCCCACCAAATACTGCAAGTTAGTATATATCATAAATGATGTTTATTTAAAGGTCAACCTCCTTCACTTATCTTACCAAGCCATTTACAATATCACCTTATGTAACTTTTCAGAATAACCTTGTCAAAACTGTTACTTCTAACAAGCTTTGTACTGATGAATGTTTAACAAGCAGTTCTAAAGGAAAATAACAACAGCAACAACACAATAAAAACAAAACCTGTTTTTCAGTGTTTGTGAATTTTTCAGTTCTAAATGTTTCCACAGTGGCCAATTTCAAGCTACCAACGTGGTATCAGTGAATGCAAAGACAGGAAGAGATGCGGACAGTTGGCTCCCATGAGTGAGCTTGTGTGAGCTGGCTCTTACATGCCACTGCCTCTAACACACATATCTTCTTCAGTGCTCTACTCATAGCAGAGTATCCTTGACTTCATGAATACAACAGCACTTTCAAGTCTCCCTGCCTTTGCTTACGCTGTTGTGACTGTCAAACATACCCACCTGCATATGTATCTGGCAAATTTTTACTTAACCTATAAAGCCCTGGAAAATGTTCAATCTTTATAGTTTTGCTACTTTCCTCTAAAGGAAGAATTAATTATACTCTCTTTTCAAAACAACTGTATTGAAATATCTTTCATGTATAAACTTGTATATATTTAAGGTTTACAACTCGATGTTTTGATACATGTGTACATTGTGAAAAGATCACCATAATCAAGCTAAATAACTTACTCATCACCTCTACATAATTAACATTGTGTGAGTGTACATATATATAGTGAGAAGAGTTAAGATTTATGTTCTGAGCAAATTTTAAATGTACAGTACAGTATTAACTATCATCACAATGCTGTATATTAGATTTTCAGAACTCATTCAAATTGCATAACTGAAACTTTGTACTCCTTGACCAGCATCTCCTCTTTTCCCTTCCCACCACTGGCCCCTGGCAATCGCCATTCTACTTTCTGCTTTTATGAGTTTGCCTATTTTAGATTTTATATATAAGTAAGATCATAAAGTATCTGCCTGTGGTTGTTTTAATTACTCCTTTTTTTGTGTTCACTTAACATTTTAATAAATACTTTAAGTAAACACCATCATGCTGCCTATGAGTGCATGTATTCGTGTATGCCTAGCACAATTCCTGGCACACAGTAAGTAATCAATACTTTAATATTGCATTAACATGAAAAAAAAACAAAGACCCAGAGTTTTAGAAAACAGAAGAAAATATATTTTTCAAATAACGAAATCAGTTAAAATCGTTTTATTTATTTTTTCTTTTTTTACTTTTAACATTTTACTTTTTTCTTTTACTTGTTTACTTTTTTACCTAGTATAAAATCATTTTAAACCTATTAAAAATTAAATTATAACCTTTTAAAGATAAAATATTCAAGTAAGGGCATCAATCATAAAGCATTTTTGTTTACAGAATATAATATATAAATATTTTAAATATTTTTTTAGTTAATCCTCACTACCTTTCAGAAAGGCTAAAAAGTTAAAACTCACAGAGTTAAAGCAACCCTTTAAATCAGCAACCTAGTTATTAATGGAGTCAAAACTCAAATTTCTCCAATCTGCCTTTTCTACTGAAATATGGAGTCAGTCTAATCTATACCCAAAAGCACTATAAGCTTCCCACAGCATTGTACACTCAACAGTGACTGAATAAATATTACTGACTTTTCCCAGCCCAGGCCTGGTAAAAAGTCATTCAGCAATATACATTTAATTCATTTTAGTCTTTCAAGTGTTGATAAACTAATATGGAAATAGGACTTGAAGAACATGTTAAAATTATAAAGTGTATAATTTTCTAATTCAGCGATACAATACTAATTCAGTCCTTCATCATATATGTATTGAGTACCAACTATAAAATAGCTAACATTTATTGTCTCCTTAATATGTGCCAGGCAGTATGCTGAATACTTTACATATATTATCCCTTTCATTCTCACCATTTGAGGCAGGTACTATTATTATATGCATTTTTCAGATAAGATTTAGCTAGTTGAAATAACATGACCAAGGTCACACAGCTAATGCATAGCAGAGTTGAAGTACACACTCAAGTCTTAAACCTGCGCTGTTAACCACTATGAAACGCTGCTTCCTTTTTGTTGTAGAAATAAAGTTTTTGAAGACTCCTTGCATGAAGAGCGACAAATATTCTTTTAGATATTGGGGATTTATAAATCAGAGAGCTAGTCTCTGACTTTAAAGAGTTTAAGTTTTGCTCAGCAAGACAGATATTGAATAAACACATTTAGGTAAAAACAATTTTGTGCTTAGAAATATTTCAGAAATTCAGATAAGATGGCACTTATTGGCAACTTCAGAAGACAAATGTGTCAAAATTTGAAGTGGGCACCAGAGGATTAATAGGAAGAAAGAACAGGAAGAAAGTGTCCCAAAGTAGTAAAAATATCATGCTTAAAGACAGAAATGCAAGATAATAACGTGTCATACAATGTATACAGATCACTGTAACATGGAATTTTAATATTAGAATTGAGTAGGAGAGGGTACCGAATATAAGGGGAAGGAAATTGTACCTCATTCTTTAGCCATTGCTATGGAGAAGAGAAAAACTGGCAAAAAAAATGACATTGCAACATAATTTCTCTGTCACTGGTTTGTTGGGCAGATTAGCAAGAAGGAGCAGGACTATAATCAAGATCTATTTGCTAAAGATTGGAGATGGAATGATGAGGGGGAAATAAAGTGAAAGACTCTACTACAGAAGTTATGAAGAAAGACTCACAAAGATTCTGTTGGTAAAGATGGAGGGACTTGAAAGTCTGTAACCCTAGTAACTGGATAAAAAATATTTGTGGAAAGATCCTATTTGTGAATATGGATAAACCTTTTGTTTGCAGATACTCTAAGTGTTGATATGACAGAAAGACTTCCAAGTAGAAACAACCAGTAGGTAGCCAGAGACTTTTGTGGAAATGCAATTTTGAAGCATGTTCTATACCAGAAATCAGAAACATTTATTTGAAGATAATGATGTCTTGATGAAAGAATAAATCTTGACTAAATACAATTACAGAAAAGTAAGATCTAAAGTTTGAGTGTATTGACATTTAGGGGATGGAAAGAGAAAGTGCAACCAGTAAAAGGGAGATGAAGGAAAATCAGCAAGTGTCAAGGATGCCAAAGTGAGAAAAGATGCCAAGTACTTTGTGGCCAGATGCTCTGATTGCTAAAAAGAGGGCAAATAAGACAGGAGTGGAAAAAAACTATTGTTTTTCCACAACTGGTTGAAAGGATACTTGGAGAGTTCTAATACAATGAGATGTGTAGAAGTTTCATTGCTTTAAGTTAAGGACAGTGAGGAGATGGAGACAGAAAATATAAACATTTTACAGTGAGCTGAGAGGACAGCAGCAAAATGTAGGAAAGATTTTTCTTTCTTTCTGTCTGTCTTTTTTTTTTTTGTCAAGATGAAGGAGACAGGTACACAAGAGAAGGAAGACCCAAAATTGGGGAAAAGACAGAGAAAGGAGATAGAAAAAATCCTTGAGAAAACAAGTGAAGATGATGAGGTCAAAGGAACAATTAGAGGAACTGACATTACGCTGAAGACAATCACCTTTTTCCTTCCTATGAAACTGTGGAGAAAGAAGGCAGAAGCATAGAAAATATTTTGCTGTGCAGAAGAGGGTATAGCTATTAAGAAAAAAATCCTTTTGATAATCTACCTGCATCCAAACTCAGTCTGCTTGCCAAGTCGTCACAATCATTGTTTAATGGAAAGGCTTCCCCTAAAGGGAACAGGTGTGATTGGAACCAGTTCAAGTGTGAAGGAGTTGACGCTTCCTTTGGCAGACTCTCACTTTTCTTCTCACTCTTTTCCTACCATCTCCTGCAGGTGCCCAGTAACCCCCCACCGAGGAACTACATCCAGGTCTGCTCCCTGGGGACAATTTTCAAGACTGCACTTATTAAAAATTTAGGTCATTCTTTTTTGCTTATCAATCAAGAACATTTTTATAAAATTTGGGTGTCCTAGCAGCTGAACTATTGCTGCTGCCCTCCCAGTTTATTTCCTCCAAAGGATTATCTATTACAAATCCTTTGTCCAAAGGAATGAATAAAGTTTCTGGTACTAAAGCCATCCACTTGGGGATGTTTTTCAGTAAGAGATCTCAACAAGGGTTTCTTCAAAATTATGCCATCTGGTTGAAATGCATATGATCTTGACGTACTACTACCTGTCCACAGAGAGGTAGTTGAATAAAGATAGGCATTAGAGTACAAAAATAATGACTTGTCTGGCCCATACCAGTTCTAACTAACTAGTAGCCAGTATTATGCATGATAACAAGTGTCACAATGTATTACCATTAATGTTTTTCTCTAAAACCTGATTTGTGAGAGAAAATAAGATGGGCGAGAAATTTCAAATGGGAGTGGATCTTGTATCAGTAGTTAAGATTCTCCAGAGAGATGAAAGCAGTAATATAGATGTACGTATGTATGTATGTATGTATGTATGTATGTATGTATGATAGATGATGATGATAGATAGATAGATAGATAGATAGATAGAATTTATTTCAAATAATTGGCTATACAATTTTGGAATAGGGCTAGTAGTCAAGTTAGAGCATCAGGCAAGAGCTAATGTTCCACTTTAAGGCAGAATTTCTTCCTCCTCAGGAAAACCTTAGTTTTACTCTTAAGATCTTTCAACTGAGTGGACAAGGCCCAGTCACATTCTTGAGGAAAATCTCCTCTACTTAAAGTCAATTGATTACAGTTGTTAACCACTCTACAAAATACCTTCATAGCAATACCTAGTACTCTATTGAATAACCAGATACTATGGCCTAGGCAAGTTGGCATATAAAACTAACCATCACAATAATGACTTGCAGAAATAAAGATGTGTTGGGCATAGTTTTAAACTGATGTTGTGTTTTACTATCTCTATGTGTTCATAAGGAATACTTTAGAGATAGTCAAGAGATTGTGTTTAATCTAGGTAGAGAGAAAGAACAATCACTGGAGGAGAAATATGAAAGATTTGAAGACTTCAGTAGAAACAGGAAATAAGAGTTATTTGATAAAAACAATCAGAGCCCAAAAATCTCCACAGGGGATGCAAGTATTTGTAAGATGGATCCAAACAATTCTTGTTTAAGCATTCAAGAAAGAGTGATCCCATGATACTGGAAGATTTGGGGATACTCAGACAAGTGACATTTAAGTTATATATAGAGAAATAAATTTAATGAATCAAATAATGTTTTTTCTATCTGTAATATTTTCTTCTTTTGTATTGATTCTTTTCTTTTGTTTATGAATTATTTCTTATATTTAGAATGTAAAACCAGATATCACCACATCAATGACTGATCAACACCAGTATCAATTTTCCCATTAATTTATTAAAATTTTCAGCCCTGAATAAGACATGTGGCTTATTAAGAGGAAGAGAAGGAGAAAACATTTATTATGTGCTTACTATATGCCAAATCACCTACTAATTTCCATACTCTCATTTTCTCCTCAGGAGAGCTTCTTAAGTTAGGTATAATTATCTTGATTTTGCATATAAAGAAACAAGATGAAAGAATTAGAGGCAATACGAATGATAAATGAAAGAGTTCAAAATGGATCTAGGTCTCAAAATACAGCCTCTAAAGTTCAGGCTCTTGACCAATATGCCAAAATGCAGTTCCAAAGCAGCAAGACCATTGTTCCCAGAGGAGTTCCTAAATGTGTTCCTTAGTGCCCTAGCATGCCACCAAGTTGCCTCCGGACAAGCTTCTAATATCAGAAGGTTTTGAAGTCAGAGTGCTACTTCAGGAACCACATGTCAGCTAGATCAAGTTCCATGTTTATCAACTACATATTGCCTTCTAGTACTCAAAAAATATATATAAAAACATTGTTTGAGATCATTCACTCCTGATACCTGTTAGACAATCTAGTGATTGCAATTTTTCTTGAATTAACACTTATGACTCAGTGTAGTTTCTAGTTTGGTGATTGAGGCCCAATCACAGTGCAGAGGACTCTCAATTTAAGAGGAAGATCACTTCACTAACAGAGTCTAAGTAAGATAAATGTTTTCTGAATAAGTAGCCTGGGGCAAACTGAACTAATTTTTAGACTTTATTTCATCTCAGACTGCCTATAGAGGTCCAGCCATAAATCAGAGCCTATCTTTACTGAAGTTTTTTTTTTTTTTTTTTAAATAAATGTAGATAAATAGAACACAAGCAGCAGCTCTCACTATGTTAGGCAGTATAATCCAAAAATCAAAAGATAAAGAGTCTTTGAGTGTTACCAAATCTATTAAGTCCAAAATAATTCATTGATGACCAATTTCCAAGTGCTTAAATTGTGCAACTGCATCTTAGCTTATGTGAAAATCAATGCAAAACATGAATCACCAGAGAGCATGCTGGAGCCTTCCAAAGACAGTTTGTAATTAGTAAACCATCGATCCAAATAGACAGGACCCTGAAAACTACAGAGACCAGGCAGGTGAAAAGCCAGAGTCTCTGTCCTTTACAATTAATCATCACTGCTCTGCTCCCTGTAATCTTGGTATTTCAGTTGGTTTGGGTGTGATAACTCAACTCTGGCATTAAAAAGAAATATATATATAATATTAAAGAGAATTCATTACATAACTTATATATGCTCCATTATAAGAACAGCATTATTATCATTAATATTTCCCAGTATCTCTTTTTTCCACCATCCCACATTATGGTCAATATTATATAAATTTAAATAAAACTTATAATTCATAGAATCACTGAATGTTGGAACTGAAAGGAAGCTAAGCGATTGTTTCATCTAACCACTTCGTATACAGAGGTGATGAGGCAATTTGTCTACAGAGTGGTAAATATGAGGCTAGAATCATGGTCTCATTCCCATACAGTGCACCTCCCACAACATCTTATAGACTAATAGCATAAGAAGTTTACTCTGGTGGTCTAAATCATTAATCTGAAAGTGATTGTTCTAACGGTTCATTACACCATTTTCCAAAAAGAGACCCGGATTTCTCTAAGAGAAGGCTCTAGTCAGGCCTGGAATTAAGATATAAAACTGACATGCATTTGTACTTTGTAGAGTAACAAAAATTCCCATCTTCTTTCCTTCATATTCAAACTGTTATAAAGAGTACACTTGAGGTCGACCTTTCTACTGTTTACTAACATCCAATCTCTCTCATGGGCAAGGCCATTACTGCTTCCTGGTCAGTCAGGGGGCTTATTGATTGTGGTCAGAAATGACACGTGTCACATTTGGGCAAAATCACTTAATTGCTGGTGTGAGACCCTGGCCTTTGCCCATTCTCTGTCTTTCTAATCTGCACAACACACATCAAAATAGACTATCATCAGCATGATCCTTGAGTGATTCTAATGAGCAGAGCAGACCAGCATTGGGCATGTAGTATGAGCCATGAGATTTTGGGAGCCATTTGTAACTGCAAAATTACCAGGCCTACCCAGACCAAATGCAATAATATTTGATCAAATCAAGCTTCTCTTGATTTGTTGTAGGATTTCAAAACACGTATATACACATTCACAATTTAGCTAGACAAAGAAATGTGTTGAAGCATGACTCTCAAGTAAGTTAAGAGTTTGTTACTTTTTTCCTCTATGTGCATAGTGTGATAGTGCAATCAAGCTTATTTATACATCTAATAACTTTATTGTACACTCTTGGAAACCACACTTGACTCCATAATTATCTGGATTGTAGTTACTATATAACATGGGTCATAAACATTTGATTTTGCTTATATGTGCAATATTTCTTTAAACATCATTTTAAATAGTGTCGAGAATAAAAGTAATTGGGGGTGGGGAAACTGAGCATGGAGCCAATAATTCCACAAGAGTTACCTGAGAACACTACCGGGATAATTATTATTGAGTCAGTCAAATGTTCCAGCTGCCTGGTCGCAGCAGGAAGCATTGCACACCTCTGTTTTCAGTATCAAGGGATCTTCTCAAAATCATCAACATATGTTAGGTGTGTAAATGCCAAGTGGCCTGTGTTTAACCTCTCAGGCACCCGGGTAGGATTCCCTCATAATTTTTGTTGAAACCAGCATCTTTCTTTGAGAAGCAGAGAGAGAACTTTTTAAAACTCCATCATTTTAGAATACAATACAGATATAGCCAAACAGTTTAGAGCACCCCACCACCACCTCCGCTCTCTCTCTCTCTCTCTCTCTCTCTCTCTCTCTCTCTCTCTCTCTGTCAACTGTTCTCCACCTCTACTGGTGGTACCTCTTGATACAGTGGACTAATCCTGTCATTAGGGAACAATAGTAGGTGCCTAATAATTGTGTTTTTTTAGATTTCTTTGGCTTTGAACCTGATAATCACTATACCATTTATAAAGCAGTGAATTGACCAGAGCTTAAAGACAAGAGGTCAGAAATTCCAGAGGTTCCAGGATATCTACAGGCAGAGATGAAACTTCCTGGGAACTAACTCTGAAGCCTCAAGAGTACTCAGCAGTGCATCTCAATCTGTGGTCCCCAACTGGCAGCATGAATACCTCCTGGGGGTTTGTCAGAAAGTCAAAGGCTCAGGCCCCACTCCAGACCTACTGATTCAGAATTCTTAGAGAAGGGGCCAGGGATGTGTGTTTTAATAATCTCTCCAACCAAAGTTTGAGAATAAGTTGTGTAGAGCTTTTAATCAGTCTCCCTGCATCTCTGTGCATTTCCACTCTCATCTGGAACTCAGATAGTGGGCATCTCTGGGACCAGCAGATATCTGAGTGTACATTATTCAGCTGTTCTAAAGCCTCTGTCCGATTAGACACTGTTGATGGCAGTACTGATAGCGGCTCCTGCTTTGTGTGCTGAGGAAGTGCCAGGCAATTGCCTTTTCTTAGATAATTCCAAGATTAACGGGCTCACGTTGCTCAGATTAGCAGTGTTTCCCACCCTGCAGCCAACTAGAGAGGGAACACTCTGTCCTCTCTATGGGCCAAGGGGCTCGCTTCCCAGCCATCAGTTTGGGCAGGAGAGATGCTGATCAACATAAGTCACTGCCTGTTCCCAGATTGTCACCATTACCCAACCAGTGAGACATTCCGTCCTGGTGCTCAAGCAATGCTCTGCTGCTTTGCCCGGCTCGTGCTATGGATGGGCAACTGCTTCATTAATTGCAAAGGGCATTCTGTTCAAAAAGGAGCAGGCACATAGGGACAATCCTTCCCACCTGATTCTGGGAGGAAATGTCAGTATAGTAAAATGGCCATTTACAGAGAGCAAGAGTGAGGTGCACAAGAAGCTTCTTAGGCATCCCATGGAAGCCAGCTGGACTTTGAAGTATTAATGTGTTTCCCAGTGGAGGTCACCATGTGGGCACTTGGCCCCCTGGGGAGAGGGAGAGCCGTGGGAAAGACTTCTAGCATTCCTTTTCCTACATTTCACTTTTAAACGGTCTGAATTTTTGTTTTGTACAATTTGGAGCTAGTATCAGTGTGTGTAAGTCACAAGAAGCCTTTAAAGGGGGAACAGGTAAATAAATTTAAAGAAGTAATAGCTGTCTTTAGTAGCAAAAATGCCTCCCATGGTAGCAATGGATTCTACTCCAAAATCTGTCAAATGCATTAATAGCAATACAGGTAAATATAGTCTTTCCCTCTCTTAAAAAAAAAAAAAAAACAACCATAAAGACATATTTACACAATAGTATTCTTTGAAAAGAATGCTGCTCATTTTAAAGCCTATGGCCATAAGATAAAATAGAACCAAAGTATTCAAATATGCAAACGTAACTCTCCTAAAATATCCAATTCTGCTCAATTTTGTTAAAATGGCTTAATTCTGTCCAACCCCATCAGATGAGGCTCAGAATGGATGTACTAGAAACAATAGAAAAAAATGTTTTGCTACAAAAGTAGCAATGGCAAAAGTCTGGTTCTCTCTCCAGCCCCTCAAAAAAAATTATTCAGTCTGCCCATTATAACACCTGCTGCTCACAATGAAAGCCCAAGCCAAGCGACTCATGCCCTTCCATCCAAATATCCAATCTACCCGCAGAGAATTCAAGCTGTCCAGCCACACACCAGCTGCTTGCTTAGTCACTGCAGAATGCTCAACTTCCTCTCCCTCATCTCTCCTAATGTTCGTTCTTTTAGTTTCCCTCCCCTCTGTCTCTTCCATGAAACAGGATCCATTAACACAGTTTCAGAATCTCTGATGAACCCCTGAATTAAGATTTGAGGTGGTTCCAGCGAGCATCGTAGAATTTTAGCCTACCCTCCCATCTTTTTCTTCTACTTCTAGTATTACACAAAACCAGACATTGCTAAAATAGAAGGGAGAACCAGCAGGTTTCACTCAGTACTTAGGGACAATCGTGATTCTCTGATTGGACAATTCATGGAATGGGATGAGCTGTGACCCAGCTTCACTAATCTACTTTCATTTCATTTTCCAGTTACAAGATGAAAGGATGGTTCTCATGATCTCAAAAACCTCTATTAGGAAGTTCCATCTTTTTTTTTTTTTACTTTGTGCTTTCTTAAATGCTTGATTCACAAAAATAGTTTTCTGTCTTTGCCTTGACTTGAGAAATGACATGCTTTACCTTATAGATGCATTTTACCAACAACACACATAAACCTTAAAGAAATGAATTGCATTTTCTCATGAACATATATTTTTATTTCAAAGGATCTTTGATTTTATCAGTGATTATTGTGCTGTGGTTCTTAACTTTAAATTGGGCAGTGATACATACAAGTATAGCAAGCCCACATGTTTATAGTGCCCTCAGATTTCGTCTTTATGATATTGTGTGTGTATGTACACACATGTACATATATACACACACTCTTAGTTGATTATGTTTGCAAGCCTTCTGCTAGTACTTATAGTGTACCATGAGACTTCCCTGTCTGCTCCCATCTGGGAAAGCTCAGTCAGTGGGAACTGAAATCCAGCCCTAACTTTGCTGGCCAAGCCAGATACCCCAAGGGAAGGATATCCCTTGAAATTCAACTCTTGAGAGAGAGTACCTTTTTACAGTTCATACAGAGATTCTGGGTGTGCTGGCCGAGGCCCTTAGGTCTGCAATACATTTACCCTAGCCTTCAGCGATTGTGGTTCCTTCCCAGCTCAAATCTCATCCCTCAGAGAAGCCTTCCCTGACCATCTTATTTAAGCCACCTTCCCCCACTATGCACACACATTTCCATTATATTCTTTCTCAGCCCACTACTTAATTCATAGCAGCAAAACAAAACAGTGATCAAGTTGGTGGCAGATTTTATTATTAACTCCAATTTTTTGTCCTTCCCTGTATCCATGCTCTTTTCCATGTACCTTTGCAGTTTCTTCCCACTTGACTTTATAATTTGCTTTGGCTAATAGAATGAGGCAGAAGTATCATCACAAATGAACATTTCAAGCCTATGTTTGCATCAGTTTAATAACATCTCATTGTCCAAAGCAAGTTACATGGCCAATCCCGAAGTCAAGAGGAGTGGAAGTGGGAGGAAATGAGAAATTACTTGGCAAAGGGGATATAGATGCAGGAAAGGGTAAACAGTTGGTGCCAAAACCTCAAATATACTGCACTGGCCAATTTCTACCAATTGTCAGGGATCTCCTGGAACACTGTGTTGAGAAAGATGCCAAAGTTTCAACTGGGTTCATTGTAAAGTGGGCAATAATGAATTTCTCATGTCTCTTATAGTCTATGGTATGTCTGATCACATAACAGAGAGCTGTAGAGAAAGAGTTAGACTCAGATCAGGGGAATCAAGAAAGTAAATATTTGTCAACAATCTCAGAGTTTGGGAAACATCACTGGTCAGTAGCTTTGTCATACATTTAGTGTTCTATGCCTTATTTATTTTTCTTTTTTCTTTTTCCAAAATCTGTGTTTTAAAGATCACTGGTG
>CM053507.1:130280296-130319317 GCA_028627145.1 Eidolon dupreanum | reverse complement strand
TCAAAGGAGACAATTCTAGACTATATACCATTCTTCACTCTGGGCCCAAACACTCAAAGGAAACACTGGTAGTGTTGTGTTCAAACCATGTGGGTGAGAGTTGAGTGATTTCCTGGCTTAGAACAAAGAAAGACCACCCTGCTAAGCCTTATGTTTTTATCATTTTTTTATCAGCTCACTGCAGCTCAACTTGTATGTGGCAAAGGAGAAGGGACCAGCCTGCATTTTACTACAGACTATAGTTACAATGGAAATGCAGAAACCATCCACCTCTACAGGATGACTATCAAGTGGCTATCATCAGTGAAAAGGAATTCCAAACCCTCCTACCTTTTAAGCTATTCCTTTGGAGCCTTTGCTTTGTTCCTGCACATTTTCTCACTCCCTCTGAATTCTAGAGCTAATCTACTTTTTTTTACTCTTTAGTTTTGCTCCCAGATTGACCTCCACTCTTGCCCTTTGGATTTCCTCACCATCCTGATTAACTTCAAAGTGTCCTGTCACCTGTGACACTGCTATTAAGTTGAGGCAACTGGCCAAATCTTACCAACAAGATGTATCTCTCTGTTGGCCATGTCACCTTGTTCAATAACTGCTGATGCTCTTGATCAACAGCTATGGTCAAAAAAGAACTATGTATCCTTTTACTATCCTCTTTGATCATCTGATCATCTTCAGATTCCTTGAATTCTAGTCTTCAGGTCTGACAAATAAGGATGGGAAGAATGTGACAAATAATTTTTTTCTCAAAAGAATATGATAGGCATGATAAGTAAATTTTAAAGCCATCAGGTTATGGAATTCTATAAGTCAGGAGTTGACAAACATTTCTGGAAAGGGCCAGATAGTAAATATTTTCAGCTTGGGAGTTGGGGAAGGTGGTTTATACATAGAAAATCTGTTACAACTGCTCAATTCTGCCCTTTCACCGTGAAAGTACCCATAGACAATAGGTAAATGAATGAATGTCACTGTGCTTTAGTAAAACTTTACTTATAAAAGCAGTGGGCCAGATTTTGCCCATGGTATATAGTTTGCCAGTTCCTGCTACAGGGAAAGGTAGCATTAAACACTTGAAGTATAAAAAAAAACTTTACACTCCAGAAGCCCCTAGAGGCAGTTTCTATTGCCCTTGTATTGCCATTGCTCACGCTGACTTCAGGAAAGAGCGGAAGCATTCTGCTTTAAGGTACACCAATCCACAGAGTGAGTTTTTATAATTATAATAACATTTGTAAAATAGAGCATCAGGTAAATCTACTTTTAGTAATCAAATGATGAAAATTGTACTTCTAGTTTTAGTTAGCCCATATTATAGTGTCACATATCCCCCTTGACACCCAAATTGGCATTATGACCCTATGTCACTTATCCAATAACTTTGAAGAAACCACTGTGTCTTTTCATGTAAATCTTGCTAGGCTCATGGATCACTGACCTGCTTTAGGTGATACATGCCATATTGATTCATCCCCAAATACACACAATAAACCTATTTCCTTCTGAGATTTTATTTATAAAGTGATTCGTGATTACACACTTACCAATTTCAAACCAAGGTAGCTTGACCATTTGATTTTTTTCCCTGTCAAGATGCCAAAAGCATTTAAAGCACTTTACCAACGTCCTGCTTGCCAAAATTTCCATTTTAACATCAGAGCTGTTGGAAACTGGAGACAAAACACAAAGCCCTCTCAGTCATTCAACTTCTATTGTTCTGTTCTACATGGGTTAAAAAAATAAATAAATGAATGGCGAAACAGATTGTTTTTGAAACTGATAACACAATTTGTTCTCCTGCTTCATATGTTAGATTTCCGCCTGCAGCAAATATTTACTACAGAGTTTTAACCCTCTCAAAATCAGCTTGGTTATGTAAGGGTTGCAACTGTCTTTCATGCAGTACACTTGACAATGTGGCTTTAAGAGAAAAAGTAGTGACCTCAGACACTGTCCTGTGTGCATGGTCAATGTTTAGTTACAAGGAGACATGCAGATAGAAAACATAGCCAAAAACTTGTTGTTGTCAATTATTTAACATTCCCATAAACCATTAGATGGTCAAAAATATCTTTAATTGATTCCATCGCTACCTATGCTACTTATTATTTATTACTATAACAAACTTCTCCATGGGAACAGCTAATTGTACCTCCCTGGTGGCCACTTCAAGTGGAATAAGCCCTGCATAGTGCAGCCTAAGATACGCTGAAAGGTCTTCAGCTTTGGGGATTTGATTAAAACTGTATTACATGAACACATCAGCAACCATTGCCAAAACAAAATACTAATTTTAAAAATCCTTCTGCTTTACTGCTTAACACTATTGAAAGAAGCTTTGTGTGTGTGTGAGAGAGCGCGCGTGTGTGTGACATGGGAGGGGTAATAGGGGGTGGGGTAGCATATGTTGTCTCCTTTGCAGACAATCATATTTAATGGAAATCATGTGACATCCTGTGACATACTAAGGCAAAAGAAAAGGGCAATCCTGTCAGCGGCATTATGGGTAACAGGCAAAATCTCTGACCTGGTGACCGGACTGCAAACTACTACACCAGAAAGCGACTTATACAAGAAGTGAGTATTTTGCCCAATCTCCCCTAAACACATAGATATACACACACATGCACACACACACCTTTAAAGAAAGCATAATTGTTAATCTGCTCTTTAGTAGAGAAGA
The DNA here is from genome assembly GCA_028627145.1 of Eidolon dupreanum. Classification (NCBI taxonomy): domain Eukaryota; kingdom Metazoa; phylum Chordata; class Mammalia; order Chiroptera; family Pteropodidae; genus Eidolon; species Eidolon dupreanum. The sequence goes on along the minus strand of CM053507.1, from coordinate 130,316,634 downwards.
CAGATGTTATGGAAATAGTAAGCCACACTCTGCTAAGAGTGTTCTGTGGAAAGAGATTCCATAGGCAGCACTCTACACGGGAAGATTTAGACAATTAAGCAACCGTTGTGAGGCATGCAGATGAATAACACATGCTAAATTAAATCAATACCAAACACTGTGTTGGAAATAGGTTAATTGTTTATTTTAAACTTCATGGGGAAAAAAAAAGAAAGCAACAGTGGAATTTGTCAACTACTTGAAGCAGTATGCTGGCCTAGATTTACCACAGCAGCCCAGAGAACAGTATGGCCCATGTAGTCATATCTATGGGCCTTTTTAAAATATGGATTTCTCCACTATAGCAACAATTCCAGATTCATTTTAAAGAAGGTGCGGGGTGAGTGTGGAATTTGTAGCATTTTAAAGGCCAAGGCATTAAAATATTGCTCAGTCCTGAGGCTGAGCCTAAGCCCCTAAAGAAAACTCGTGCCTCTGTTTACCACATTTATCCATTTAGACTTAGAGAATAAGAACAAAACTCCTTTGCCGCTTCTTATCTGAACTGGTTGATAAGCTAAGACATTCTGTACCACCACGTGAGTGAATCAAAAGCAACAGTTGTCAAAAGATAGCTTCAAGTCATTCCAAAGAGTTATGAATTTTAAATATTTTGATGTACTAAAGAACCAATAGCTGATGCATCTCTTTAATGTAATTTTTATGTGTGTAGAATAAACAAATGTAGACTCTGATGTTAAAACAACAGAGAGAACAACACTATGAGAGCCTAGATGTGTGTATATTCATTAACCTCAAATGCTAATTTTGTATTTAACAAAAAAAAAAAAGAAACGAGGACTCTAAACGAGTGTCTGAAGACTGCTGCCATGCCAGATACTTGTCTACAGATTATGACTCGTAATCCTCTCCGTAAATCTGTGAGAGAAAAATTATTAGACCCATTTTACAAGTGAGGAAACTGAGGTTCCAAAAGATTGAATGACTTGTCCAACATCACATGCTGGCCAGTGATGGAGTTGGGCCCTGACACCTATGTGTGGCTGACTCCAAAGCCCAAGATCTTCCTGTTACCATAGCAACCTGCTGAAAACAGTCTCTGAACACATCTGAGGTTGCAGCTCTGAGACTGTATTATGATCATCCAAACGCCGTGTGCCCTTTTTCTAGCTATAGGAAGACACTTTGCTCTAAAGTAATCCTGAAGTAAGTGACTATGTGTCTTATTATACCTATCTCATAACTTAATTACCAGGATAATTTGAGCAAATTGAAATAATGACATTGGACTCATTAAGCACTTATGTATTAATTTTTATTCCTTTCTATATAGTTTAGATTGATATCCCTCCTACTCACAAACTGATTAGAATTTATATTCTAATCAGTATATATTCTCTTATCTGATGTCATAGTTAGTTGGTTAATTGAAAAAAAATTGGTTAAAGAAGGAAATTAAAAATAAAAGATATACACCTTAATCATTCCACCTTACCTTAAATATACAAATATATGTTCATTCACCAATATTTGGATATTGGATTAAAAATATTTTCTTTGAATATTGGCCACACTCATAATCCACCACTGTCTGTAATTTTGAGTTTTGGTTTCCTTAAAATAAAGGAAGGACATAAAGTATTTTCAAAGCAATCAGAAATTGGAATCCTTTTAGATAACTGATTTTCCCCCCAAGCTTTTCCACTTATCTCTCTCATGCCTAAGTCTGTATTATTATTTTTAGCAATTGAATGTTATTGAATCCTTCTAAAGCATACAACTTTATTTTCATAGAAGCAATTCTATTTCTTTTTGCATTAATATTTTAAAGTTTAGAGAATATCTCATTAAAATTTGTTTTATAATAATTACTCTAACAAAATTGGTATGAACTAACAAATACAACTGGGATCAAATACAACTGGCTACTGATAAACATTCTGCTCAATTTGTGGGAACATAAACTCACAAGCTTTTGAGAAAGAACATCACTCACCATTCCTTCTATACTCAATAGACACCATTCATTAATGCAGTATACTGGTTAAGGAATAGTCAGTACCAATTGAAAAATAATCATAAATTAAACAGGATTATTTGAACTAAAGGCATAAGTGTTATTGAACACCTGAGATAACCTATTAATCAGAGTTGGACCTTGAGTTCCCTTGGCAGTAAAGTGAAAAAGGGAAACATGTTGTGTTACTGTTAGAGTTCCACTCCATTTACTCATGATGAAAAGAGCCATCTGCCTCTGGACCAATGAGAACTGAGTTTGAAGATACATTATATATGTCCTCACCACCAGCAAATGGGGTAGAGAGAGAGGACCTTGTGGAATTATTGTTATACCATCTTTCAGATTTCTTATTAGTGGCCTAAATCATCGTATTAGTCTATGGTTCTCATGTTAGGTCTCCAGATACCAAGGTATCTTTATGGACATCATTTATTATATATTTCCTTTGTTCATAATAAGTAGGAAAATGAAAGAGCATTTATTTCTTTTACCTTCACTCTGTGATGTTCTGGCTAGTTTCTATTTTCTCCCTTCTCCATCAGTGATTCTCTTGGAATAACACTCAACCAGGACATGGCATTTGAACAGGTATGAAAAATGTACATTTTTGTTTACAGAGATACATTTTTCTTAGAACCATGAAAGGCATTTATTACAGGGAATCCCTGAAAAATAGATATTTGGTATAATAGTAGACAATATGTTAAACATGGATTTTTGGCAAAATAAAATCAGAAATGGTATAAAAATGAATGGCACTTCTTAAAAAGACTAAAGAATTCATTAATTGTTATAAAGCTTAAAAGTAATATTGCATACATAGGAAATGTAAGGTTGGATCATCTTAGTCCTTCAGAAGTTTTGTTCTCTTATAGTTAATACATATTCCTCTGTCTATTTAAAAGTGAAGATAAGAAAGTTTAGAGCCTGAGAGAAATTCAAAAGTCATCTTGTCCAACCTTGTCACTGACCAATGAGAAAAAAAATCTGCAATATTAAGAGGGTGAGTGAGCCAGGATGAGAACAAGGAAAACTTCTAAGCCCTGCAAGTTCCCTTGCTAACATGCTCTCTTGGCCACGTGTTTTGGGGGGCCCCAAAGATTAATTAAAACAAGTAGAATAGGAAATAGATTTCTGCTGAGCAGTAGAAAAAATGTTTGACAAGTAGATCTTGTTTTGGTTAACCTTTATAGGCGTTCCTTGCACGTGTTTAGTGCCATATAAAAATAAGCTGTTATTGTTACCTTGCACCCTCTGTAACTGTAGTTGTTCAGACAGAGGCTTCACAATCTGTTGGCAGGGCTGTAACAGAGGAGATTCAAACATTGGAGTATTTGGAATCAATACCATTCCAACTAAGATATTCTGTGATGATGTTATCTCAAAGTAGCAGAGATTTTTTTTTTGCTGCTCTGCACAAGTATTTTTTTTCAATGATATCAAAATATCCTTCCAAAGACCCTGCTCTACCCATTTCTCTATGTATATGTGTGTATGTATAATATCTAATATTGAATTTCTAAATTACTAATATTAGAAATGCTTTTAAGATGTTTTCTTCCTTTGTATTCAATTTCTATTTTCCCTCACCAGAACCTGCTTCCTAACACTCAGGATTTCCCATCTCAGGCAATGACAACAATGATCATTCCATTTTACAAGTTGGAAACTTGGAAATTATTCTTGATTGCCAGTTTCAGCTTCCTGCCATTTTCAATCCATCCATAAGCACTTTGGATTCTACCTCCAATATCTACCTTTCATCTTCCAGTTTTTTTCCCTCTCCATTGCCACCACCCTAACCACCATCTCTTGCCAAGACTATCACAACCATCTCCTAACCATGTAAGAGTTTCCAGTTTTTATTCTTGCTCCCCTCCAACCTACTCTATTGCAGCAGCCTAGAGTCCTGAAAACCAAATCAGATTGTGTCCCTTTTATGCTTATAAAAACTCCTAGCTCTTTTATACCTTTGGGTCTTTATGCTCTGTTATTTTACTGAAATAAGTTTTACACTCTTCACGTGGATAGGTCCACTTCATCTTTTGGATTTCAGAATAAATGTCACCTCCTCAAAGGGGTCTTCACTAGCCACTCTCTCTAAAACTGGTTCATCCTCTCATTAGTGTCTCTTATATTTGTTTCTTTCATAGTGGTTTTCATGGTTTGTAATTATTTTATTTGTTTGTTTTTTAATCTGTGTATTTTGATAGAAAATTTAAGGTACATGAGGCAGGGGCAATGTTTGTCTCATTCATCACTTTATCCCCCTAGCACATAATGAACTCTCCATAAATATTTACTGAATAAATAACTTATTAAATAAATGAATGAAATGGGTCAGTTGTCAGGAGCACTTGTGGCTACTTTTAATGTCATGGCAATAAGAGGAAATGGGAACTGAGAAACATATCATATGAAACAGACACTGAAGGTTTTGGCTTCCTTGTGTGAGGGACAGTGACTTACTCATTTTTGTTTCTAGTACTTAGCACAGTGCCTAAAACAGCACACAGTCTTCAGAAATATCTGCTTCATGAATGAATGATGTAATAGATGATGGGAACTTAGAGCTAAAAGAGAAATGATATAAACTTTGCCATTTGGATGAACATCTATATGCAAACACATGAAAGTTGTTTTGCAGTTAATGGTATTTTCGAAGATGTCATTATGCAGGCAATGATTCAGAGTTCTTTCATTAGAATTTCTTATTTAATACATAGAGATAAAGGGTTAAGCTTCTGATCATCAAGTTTTAACCTATTAATGTCAGTGTCTTCTTCCATGATTGTGAGCAGCTCACTCAACTCTTTTTTAAAATTTGATCATTAATGCTAAAATCTGATTAATAATGAGGCTAATATTACTAATAGACTGAACACTACTATTAATACTAATACTAATAGTTGCAAATTAATACTAAAAACTTATAATACGGAAATGGTTTTCTGATATTATTACACTTAAATACATTTACATTTAAAGTAGAAATAGGATCACAGATTCAGAAACATGATTTTTTGTTTATATGGACTCTTAATCCAGGAAGAAATGAGAGACACTGACCACCAACTGAAAATCCTTTATAGCTCCCTATTGTCTTTAGCATAATAACTAAACATAACCCCGTATGGCATGTGGGAGTCTTCACGATTGAAGGACAATACAGAGTAAGAACTCCAATGTTAGATGGTGCTGTGTGACCTCAAGCAAATTACTTAACCTCTCTGTACCTTACATTTCTCATTTAGAATATGAGAATGATAGTAGTAAAAGGCTCATAAGGTTACTGTGAGAGTTAAATAAGTCATTTCATGTAGAACACTTAGGATAATGTCTGGCATATTATAAATACTCTTGTTTTGTATTTTATTATGATTTATAATGGGTTAATGAAATGCATTAGGAGATTGCTGCTGGATATTGGGTTGCCTTGATCAGGAATTAGCAGTGATCAAACTACTTTCATTTTGAGTGACTCTGGGCTTTATCATAAACTAGGTGAAAAGATGGTAAAATGAATGAGCTCTGGGTTGATAAGGTAGAAAGATAAATGCCATCAGTAGAGGTAAAAAGCTCATTGGAATCAAATAAAGAAAACTCCAAGTGTATAAAATATGGGGTAGCAGCATTGTGCGATTAAAAAAAAAGGCAATTTGCATATTCTTGGTGCAATCTACAGTTTCTGCTCTAGCTACATGATCCTAAATGGTCCAAGTTCTGGTTACAGTTATTGCCAACTAGTGATAGATTAAATATCAATGGGAATGTTTTTGGATTCTGGGGCTGCCTGAAATATCCAGAATCTTATGGATAGTAAATGCATTTTTTTGACATTCTACTTTGAAGAAATCGAGCTGGGAGGAATCGGGTCTCCCTGGGACCTGCACTCTGCCTCTGTACTTCCCCAGGTAGAGCTGCCTGACTCCTGTTTCCCTCCTGCCCCAGTCTCCCCTACGTGAGTTCTCAGAAATTTTTAGGTTTGAACCATAGATTTAAGAGTCATATTTATTTTTTAATTTTCATTCCTTATAAACTTGAAAATAATCCAGACTCAAAATCATAACCCCTTTTATTAAACAATTATTATAACACAATTTTTGAAAATGTATAGAAACTGGGTCATTGATAACACATTTCTAAGAATTACAATTATGACTTGTATCAGAGTATTACAGAATGTGGCTATAGTATAAAGTGTATGTGTGGCAATGAGAGTTTTGAGGTAGATAAAAGGAGTTCAGAACAGTGAGAAAAATGTTTTACACACAAGAAAATATTGTACTTTACTGTATTTCTTGGCTTACTTGGCTTTTTCCTATGTAAGACTGCGAGCTATTGATGGTAGAAAATCATATTATTTAATTTTTTTTTTATTCTCCAAGTGTACTTTAGTGTCTCACACATAGTGAAATCTCAAAAACTTTGGATGAAGGAATAAATTATGACAAAACAAACACACAATAGTGTGTAAGGGAATGGAATGCTAATGGCTGTCAAAGAGAACACGATAAATGGAGAAGCTTCATTGCTCCATACTCATTTGAAGTTTGTGTCTTATGATGTTTCTTGTTTTATTCTTTTTTAAAAAAAAATTAACTGGAAGCATGATACGCTCCAAGTTATGAGTTCAGTTCTGCCTGGGCCGGGAAAATCTCTAAGAAAGGGCAGAAAAGGGAGAGTCTCATCAGCATACAGCCATACTCTTGCCTGAGAATAAAGGTTAATGCCTTGCTATCATAATGTGGTCCATGTACCAGCAACATGGGCATCATCTGGGAACTGATGAGAATCTCAGGCCTTATGCCAGACCGATTGAATCAGAATCAGCATTTGAAGATCCCCAGGCAATTCATGTGTGTGTTAAGTTCTGAGAAGCATAGAGTTAAAGCACATGCCCATTTAAGGAGTCTAGTGACGTGTTAGATATGATGCATAGCATAATGGTGAGGTCACAGAAGGCTGTGGTTTTAAATCCGGGTGACTAGGAAAATGATGGTCACATTAACTAAAATCTGGAAGATCAGATGAGGAACTGGTTTGCAGTGGGAGTGCAGAAGAGGCATAGTGATGCTACTCAGTTGAGAAAAGAGGAACTGTGCTGCCCATGCTTTTTGCTAATCAAATCAATAGCAGTGAAATGCAGTTCACTTCCAATATCAGAAGCTCAGAAATCTAGAGAGAAACTGCAAGAGGGGAAAAAAAAAGAAAACATTTTAGATTAATTATGAGTAAAAAGAAATGACTTATTTAAAAATATTTGCACTCCTAAAAGCCCACAGAGGCAGTAACTGTCCCACAGTCCCTCTGCCATCTGTATGCAGCTAGATTATTTCCCTGGGCTGGTTCTATCAGCCCACTCTCCATATTTTTCATTCTTGCTCCTTGCACATTTAATACCTTGAAAACCAATCTCTTAATATTGTCTGAAACACATTTTGGATATCCACACTGTGTAAAATGTGTGTAAAAAGCCTCTTAGCACAATTGTTTTCAAATGACACTGTCAATGTGTTTTTCTTCATTTTTGTAATCATTATTTCTCACTGTTGCTTATAATAACCTCGTATGAGCCTAGAACTGAAATCTGTTTCCTTAAGTTTTTTTTTTTAGCTTAATCTTCATTGTATGTCACTGTTACTCTTTTTATTTTCTATTTTGTAATGATTTTGTCAGGTTCTTCTTGAGAAATATCACAAGCTTTAATTTTTCTTAAAGAAAATGGCCTAGACTCATTTACATGAACTTTACAAAAATATGCATATGATAGGAGCATAGATTATCAGTGGAGGTGAGGGACAAGAAGAGAAGCGAACACTACTCAGTATAATGCACCTTTTATTGTCAGATCTCAAAGTGCTTCACAACTGTTAACATATCATTGTTATTTCCCTGAGAAAGACATCAGTAGTATTAAACACATTTTAACAGATGAAAAACTAACAGCAGAGATCAGCGAAGTGATCTGCCAAAAGCCATAACAAAGGTCATGGTGGAGTGGGGCCAGAACTCAGTGTCCTGATACTGGTAGCACACATCACTTGTCATTGGTTACTTGGCCCTCACTCTTTTTGAAAAAAGGGAGAAAGAAAGCTATGGTCCATTAACTCAGCATAGCATGTATGTTACAAGCTGTATTCTTTTCCCTTGCCCTTCTAGCAGCCCTAATTCTTTAGCACTTCTGCTAACCTAGGTCCTTACCCCCAATCTCCTGATGTTCCCTTCTCTCAGAAGAGAGAAAATAAATACTGGAGATAAGGTAAAATGAACATTATGGCTGTGTCGCTCTGTGTGTGTGTGTGCGCATATGAGAGAGAGACAGAGAGACAGAGAGAGGGAATGTGTGTGTGTGTTCATTCCATATCTGAAAGAATAGTTGACATGTCTCAATTTTTCAAATAAGAAAGGTTACTTTTAGAATTACTGTTATCATCGTACAAAAATAACAACACGGAGACAAAAACACTGTTCCAATTTTTGTTAAAGGCAAACGACGAAGCCCAAACAAATTTTTAAAGTTTTAGTGCTTTAAAGAAAGGCTACCTGAGCTCCAGATGAGCTGGAGTTTCGTTTTGCACTAGCACTGCCCTACCCCTCACTAAACCTCTCCCAGGATGTACACTCACAGGTCAGTAAAAGAAAAAGCAGCTCTGCTTGGGCCTCTTCCCGCAGTGTCCTCTTCAGCCTACCCGTGTCATATCCTCTCGGCACTGTGCCATACCCCTGGGGAACTAATATGTTTGAGGTCACTTGGAAATTATGGTAGAACTGATCTATGATAAGCTTTGACAATCAGGCTGGAAGCGGGCACATGTAGGATAAAGGAAAGTTTGCATCTGCAAAGATGGTGAGTGAGGACTAGAGCAACTGAGCGTGCCACTCACCTTGAAAACAAACGGTACAAGATTTTAATCGTTCTTTGGTTCCACCCAACTTGACCTGAATTCTCCTTATTTTTAATAGACTGGCTTTTATGCCATATAACTTGTCTTACTCATGCCTGAATTTTGACCTGGCCATCATTGACATTTCCACAAATGTTCTAAACCAAACCTGATTTTTCACCGTCTAATGAAAAAGCATGTTCATATTCAAGATGATCTCTCTTCTCAAGTCACTCACTAGAAGACCAGCCTCCAAATTCCTTACTCTGCTGATACTTCCAATTCACTCTGCCAAGACCTCTCCAAGATGCTGCGTGGATATCACCACGCTGGCCTGGCTGCCCAGTGTGTTTTCAGGTGTGGTTGAGCACAGCGACCATGGCGATGTGTACACTGAGCCTCAAATTCAATCCAAACCTTATTGTTTGCCCTGCATTGTTAATAATAATAGCTATCATCACTGAACAAAGCAGGAGTCTTGCTAATGATGATTGTGAGAATACTAAGAATTCTTAACTAAAATAACAACATAATTTCAGGGTTTAATGCTAACAGGCCAGAAATTAAATGCGGGCCTAGAAGTCAAGGGAACTGAGGCATAGTCTGCACAGTGGTTGCAAAATCATTATTTCTCCCTCGTGTTAGAAATCAGGTTGAGAGCAGATTCAAGATCACTGTTGTGACTGGATTTGGTGATAATGAAACTCTTTTCTTATTTTATGAGAAGCATTTTTCAGAAGATTCAATGCACTGCAATGTCTTCAAAATTTCCTACACTGTCTTATTATGGCATGGAAAATAGTAGATGTGTTAAAATCATTGAAGGGTGGTTCAGGTTAAGCACAAGGTACACTTTAAAAATTCATGTTTCTTCTCATATGTTTAATAAGTGAGCTGTACCTTTGTACGTGCACTTCCTGAAGAATAAATAAATAACTACATAAACAAGTACATGAATTTAATAGAGTAAATAACATTAATTTTTTTTACTAATGTTAATGTTAATAATGGTATAAAAAATGATTCTAGCTACTTTCTCACTTCCCAACATATGATACTATATGAAACACAAGCTGGGTAACACCAGATAGTCTTAAAAAGGTCAAAATAGATACATTTAAAAAATGTTAAATTACCCTTAAGGGCATATTAAGGTGAAAATCCATAGTTTCACCTATTCTTCCTATTTGTTTTTCTTTTCTTCTGACACAGGTGTTAAACTGAAGGGAAAAAATAAAATCAAATTATGAAAATCCTGTATGAAAGATGAAATATAGAAATTAGTTGTATATATACATACGCATGTGCACACACATACATACACATATGGTTTTGCAGCATAATTCTTTTCTCCCTCAAATTGTATTCTCCACAATGTCTCCCTGTGCTACATTAATCTTTTTTTTCAATTACAGTTGACATACGACATTATATCAGTTTCAGATGTACAACATAGTGATTAGACATTTATATAACTTACGAAGTGATCACCCCAATAAGTCTAGTACCCATCTGACACCATACATAGTTATTAAAACATCACTGACCATATTCCCTATGCTGTACTTTACATCCCCGTGACTATTTTTACAACTAGCAATTTGTACTTCTTAATCCCTTCCTTTCATCACCCATCCCCCCAACACCCCTCCCATCTGGCAGCTATCACTTTGTTCGCTGTATCTATGAGTTTGTTTCATAGCTATGTTAATCTTTTTTCTCTTTTTCTCATTTTGAAAGGTGCATATTAGTCTTGATTTAACTCTTTAACATTTATCCTGAACAGACAAGAGTCATTCAGGGAACATTTTAAAATGTAGATTTCAGAATTTCACTTGTCAAAAAGTTCTGATTTAGTAGGCCTGGACTTGACACAGCAATATGCATTTTTCAACAAGTACACTTAGATTCTATGAGGTAAGTGGTCCAGGAACTCCAAATTTGAGAAATACACTGACCTAAAACTACAACAAAGACACTTAGAGTCTTCAACAGGCCAACAATTATTGGAAATAAACTTCAGTGGACAGTAGTGAATGAACTAATTAACAACTCAAAATATGTCACATGTGGATCTTTTTGATGAAATGTTTAATTAAAACCATTATGTGACCACCAACACTCTCTTAATGGAAGGGATTCAGAGTTTATGACACCAGGGACAAAGTGATAGAAAGAAATGAGCATGTAAATAAGGTGGGTAAGGATGAAGTTATTAGGATTTTTTTTTTAAATTGTCTTTCAAAGTCTGAGATTTACTAATCCTTAACTAGTTTTCACCAATTATTTTCTGTTCAGTTTTACAGGATAGAATTATTTTATCAAGTATCCAACAAACATTTCTGGGGAGAGCTATTTAATGCCAAGGAACAGTTTTCCTCCGTTCCTTTAAGGCCTTCTTCTTAGAGACAGGAAACATCTTTTTCCTACAAAGATGAGTGTGGTTCAAAGCGTCCAGGTTTGCTGACCTAAAGTAGTCAGCTCATATTTTTAAAGATCCTTGGAATTTGCACAACTTTTTACGTTTTGTCCCTAAATTAAATGTTTTTTTTTTTTATATATTTACATCTTGAGAAGAAATTATCTGTAACATGGTTTCAATTACTGTTTTAAGGAAAATCATCAGTTCTTTTCTTCATGTTTTAGTGTTTATACAAACTGACATTAACTTCAAAAGGCTGGGCAGTAGAATTCCAAGACCCTTCACTTTTTTTTTTCAGTAGTTCTAATAATAAAAGTTGGCCATATTTTATTGTTTAATGATAACTTATGATTCCACACAGTATTTCTTTAGATTTTCCCAGTCAGCTTTAAAATAAATGGTAGTAGAAAGCTGTTCACCCTCGCAAGGGGTTCAGTTTTGACCTCAATTTCAAACTCATACTAAATTTGGCAAAATGTACCCACAGAAGGAAAGGAAATTTTACCGTAGTTAGTGCTGAACGTCTTTTTGAAATTATTTGACTGATGCACACTCATATTATTCCTTAAAGACTCTTTAATGAGGCATTTCTCAAGAAATTTTGATGATAATCTGTGGTGGACTGATTGGTAGTATTTACGTAGTTCTGAGGGACCACAAAGTTACATGTGTGTGAATGAGTTACTTCCTATTAAATAAATGACTCTTCTTTCATATGTGTAATAATACTTAGACTTTACTTTTTTTCCCTTTGGTCTCCCAAAGAAGTTTCTGTCTCTCCTGTCATTTGTTGTTGTTGTGGTGAAGTTATTTTTCTTGACGAGTTCCACCTACTCGCAGTTAACCTGAAGGTCTTTTCCACTGTAGACACGCTGTGAATGCGCAAAAAGGAAGCTTGTTATCGCAAGATCAGCAACTTAAATTACAGCGTGATCAGAAGTGACATCACTATGTGGTTTCATTAATGATACTAGAGGAGAACAAACGATTTTCAGTCATTCTTTCAGTGTCAAAAAACTATGCATGTTCTTTCCTTCATTTCTCATTCTCTCTTCACCACCCTTACTGGTGTCAAGGGGTTCTTCTCAGGATCTCTTTTCTTCTTTATTGCTAGTCTGTTACAAGTATGTCTATCTCCTGGTTCTGCCAGTGTAGAACAGAGCAAAAACAAAACAAAACAAAGCACATTAACACTACTGACCTGATAACTTTCTTTTCCCAGAATAAGATCTAAAGAGAATTCAAGAAAACCACAGATACTAGAACTGATGAAGTCTACTTCCTGTGAATTAGTGTGGCTTGTTCATCAAATCATAACCCCTTTTCTATTCTTATTCTTTCTTTATTCTTAGTCACAGAACTTCTGTAATTGTACGTAGACCCTGCTTACCACAAAGCCATGATTATTATATGTGAGAACCTTGGCCCAGTTTTAGTCCTATGGCAACAAAGACCTGTCCCCTGGATTGCCTTTTCACCCAGGCTTCTATTTGGGATCACAATGGTAATGAAATTGGTTGGTTTGAAACAGATGTGATCAGGGGGAAAAATTCATCTTTGGTTCAACTAAGCAAATTCTCTCCTTTAACTTTTCCAGTGATAAATGGTGTGCACACGTGTGTGTTTTGGCAGATGGGGGACAATGAGGTGAAAACTGAAGTATGGGGAAAATAAGGGTTCTGTACACTCATGTTATATTCAAGGGGTTTGGAATGCCAATAAAGGAGTCTGAATGCCAGGCTGTCTTCTGCCTTCTGGGTTTGTTTATGTATCTCATAGTAGATCAGATGGAGCCAGAAACAATGTCATCAAATACACAACTGTAGGCAAGTACTTAGCCTGTCTTGGCTTCAATTTTCTTAAGCCTAAAAACTGAGTTTCTAAACCTTGTCACTATTGACTTTTAGGGGTGGATAAGTCCTTGTCGTAGGGACTCTACTGTACTCTACTGTAGGATGTTTAGCAGCACCCCTGGCCTGCACCCACTAGATGCCAATAGTATCTCTACCAGTTATGACAGTCTTCAAACATTGCCATATGTCCCCTGAGGAAGAGGAAGAGGGCAAAATTGCTCTCAATTGAGAACTATTGGTCTAAAATAAAGCAGCTAAAATTTATGGTAGCTTTCTGTTCTAAGATTCCACAAGTATCCCATGACTAAATCCGTAGCCAATTTGTTGATGCAAAAGACTTTTTATCAACTCTTAATTTATACCAGGAAAGATAGAGAGAAAAGATAAACTGAAATCATTTTTGTCTCACTTGTGAGTGGAACTAATTAAAGAGTTAATGACAAAAGAAATTTACATATATCATTAACCCAATTAAGATTTAGCCTCAAATATTTGCTGAAAACCTCTTACGAAATAACAATAGTAGGCATCACTTGTTGAACACTTACTACGCTAAATGCTTTCAGTGAGATCTCACTTAATGGGTGAAGGTTAAAGAAATTATAATTATTGGCTCCAACTTACAGAGAAGGCAAACTAAGGTTTAAGGACAATGAGCAAGTTGCCCAGGATCCTACTGTTAATAAATGGGTGAACAAAAGTCAAAGCCAGATATATTTGCCCTAAAATCTCTGATTTGGACCATTACATTATATTACTCCCTGGGGTATTATGCCAGGCATTGTTTAAGCTTTTAATATTAACAGATTTATTCCTTGTCTCATGGTTATCTATGAAGTAGACACAACCATTACCCTCATTTTTCATATGTGGGAAAATCAGGGCAGAAACAGGTTATGTAACTTGCCAAAGGTCACATAGCTAGTGGGTGGCAAAGCTGAGATTTCAACTCAATCCATATTCTCAGCCACTACTCTCTGTTGCCTTTCAACATAAAAAGCTGCAGTAGCAGACCTTGGCACTCTATGAGTCAATGCAGATGAGTATTCTTTTGGCATTGTTCAAAATTTGGTGAGATTTTTTAAACGGTGGGAGATGTTATCAGTCTCTTTTCCGTAAAAAAATGGCAATATGGGATAAAAATAACACTGAAATTATAAGAGTTATAATAAAAGAGATTCTCTGTGCATTGTTACATAGAAAGGGAGATTTGACTGTATTTCTCTCACTCCATCAAAAGAGTGAGACATATTGAAATCCTCTGAATGACAGTTCTATCCAAAGATTGACCAATAGCCATCCAGTTACTTTCTCATCATACCTTATCGAGTGCTCACTATGTCCTAGGCACTGTTCCAATTGCTGGGGATACTGCCCCAAATAAGATCTGATTCCTTAAAAGCTCAAACACTAGTAGTAAGAGGAGCCTGCAATAATGACATGTATAGAGGGACAGAAGAATCATGTATGAAAGAGCAAATTTTTTTAGCTTGGGATAAGGTTGGCCAGGACAAGCTTCCCAAGGAAGAAGACTCTTTAGTGATTGTAAAGGATCATCAGACATCTCAGTTGGAGAGACAAGTATGAGGTGTAAAAAGAGGTAACAATTTCAGAGAAAGAGGCATTATCCATTATGACTGAAGAAAAGAGTACTGCAGAGGATGAGAGAAGGAAATAAAAAAAATTAGAGTAACAGAGTGCCTTGAATTTAATCCTAAGAAGACTGAGCTTTTTTGTAGGCAACATATATTCATCAAAGAGTTTTAAGCAAAGGAGTGGCCGAACCAGACTTTTGTTTTAGAAAGACTTCATCTATGTAAATAGTGGATAAAGTTGACATGTATCCAAGCATCACCCTGACATTGGGCAGCCAAACTTTTCTTTCTGGAGTTTATAGTTTGTCAAACTAAAGTGATGACCTAATATAGAGTAAGGTACCAATTTGACCCAAATTTTTCTACCACTGCTTTACTATGGGGCTTATTAAACTGCCCTATATGTATCCTCCTGGGACACATTTCCTTGAACAATAGGGTCTAGGGAATATATTTATAGCTTAACCTTCTTTGACCACAAAAGAAATCTGAGTTAAACTGGTTTAAAACATTTTGGTGTTGGTGAAAGTAAAAGCAGGCAGTGCCAAAAGCATTAATATTTTATGCCTTTATAGGCAGCTTTGTAGCAAAGGTTCTCAGAGTTTAACCAACATGTATGTAAAGAAATCTTTTTGTCTATGTAGTGAAAACACAGAAATCTAGAGGTAATGATTAAACTTGCTGTAGTCTCACAGTCATTAGGAGAACCTGTACTTGACCCCCTCTCACCCTCTGTGCTGCCTTCTAGACTGGAGGAGAATCCATACTGGTTGGAGCTGGACCTCTAACTAGAGAAGCTGAATGTTTTGAAAGAGATGCCATAAATGCTTAGGTCTTTAGGGCTTCCTAGTTAATTAAGTAGCTGTGTTGGGACAGTTTCTCACCTAGGTGGCTACAAAAGACAAATAGAAATCCACATGATCCACACAAACCAGTGAAACCAGCTTTAAAAAGCATCACATGAGGCGAAGCAGCTCCACAAGTCCCTCGTCTGGGTTGCCTTCCTAGCTTGCGCTTATAACCAGGCAGGAGGAGAGGTCATATGGATGCACTCTTAGTTCTTACACTAATCATGATTGTGTCAGGAGTGAAAAAGAGATACAGTACCTGAGAATTCCCAGTGTATGCAGACTTAATACAGTCTCTTTTATTGATAACTCAAGCTTATCTTCTCACTGTGAATGACAAAAGCTCTACCAAGTTCTTCCCCAAACCATAATTTGTGATAGAGCTAGTATGCTTTTCTACCCATAACTATGGCTTCCTTAATTTATATGTGGATTTTTTTTCTGTACAACATTATTTACATGAAGAGGGTCTCTGTAATTATGTAGCGGGCAGTTTAGTCATAAGTGGACCCTCTACTCTATTTGATTGGACCCTGACTTGTCTTTACTCTTGTGGTCTGAGGAATGTAAGCAATCTGCAGCTTCTTTCCTCATCTGCATCTTGTCTCTTCCTCCTGAGGTTCTCCAGAATCTTCCTGAATTCTTTGACATAACATGCTCAGTATCTACTAAGTATACTAATTTTATGGATATTATCTAATCAACAAAAGGAAAGAGGAACTTAGAAAGAAGAAGGCACAATCTTGCACCCAGCTGCCATTTCATAGAGGTATGTAGTTAGAATTTCTTGTTCTACCTGGGACATTAGTTCACTGAAGTCATTCTCAACAGTTTTCATGGCCCTCAGCCAAGCAAGTAGTCCTCTTTCCCACCCCTGTTTTTTTTTTTTTTTTTCCTTTGGCCTGGGAATGATGGAGTAAAGATAGGGACACCAGGAGAAAAGTTTTATTTCCTTCTACAATGGCTGGAACTGCCATTACATTCTGTGTTTTAGGATGTTTATATCAATTGGATAAACTACAGTTATCATTTCAAGTGGAATCATGCAAAAGGTAGTGAAACCTACTGAGATTTAAACTGAGCTCTATCAGTAACCAGATGAGTGATTTTTGAACAAAGCAATCATGTCAGCTCTTTGGGCTGGGATTTTTCTCACTTGAGAAATGAAGGGGTTAGACTAGAAAATGAGCTTTAGGACAAAGAGTCATGATTCCAGCCATCATAATACTCTACTGGCTTTAATATTTTAGGGTCATTGGGTTTCTTTGAGGGTCTAACAAAAACTATGGAAAAATTGATAATGATTTAGAAATTTTGGAAATGAGTCAGGGGATTCACAGACATTTTCTGCTGCCACCAGCCCATTCCCTTTCCCTACTCTATAAACCCCTCCTTGAAGAAGGGAAAATTCTTCAAATTGCCCAGGATAGGCATGTGGTAGGTACTCAAATGTGCTCCTGGAGTGAATGAATGAATTTAGTCTATCATATGATATATATTTTCTCTATAGTCACAAATGCAGTCTTATGTCACCAATATCATCTCTTGAAATAAATCGTTCATTAAATATCCACTTGCCTTTATTGTTAAATTACCTTCAAAGTAAATAGTATTATATATTCTAATGACTTATTATTCATACTCAATAGGTGCTAAATCAAGATCATACAGAAGTGAGAATGATCCACAAACCCACCAATTACCCCATTGACCACCAGAGTTTCTTCAGCTGCTCAAGCTGGTATGCACTCTCACGCCAAGTTTTGTATTTATTTAGAGAGGATGATCTCCTCAGAGAGAGGAGGCCATTTCTTACTTATGGTTATCTGAGCAGATCCCCTCGAAAACTCCAAATGAAATTTCTACTCAAGCTTGATGCAGATTTCCAGAAGGTTTTAGAATGACATATAACTCATTCAAATTAGTTGGTCCTTTTCAGGTGATGATGCCATCTTTTTATTTATTTCCTATTTTCTTATTATATTTATTACCTTGAACAGCATATAATCGTAATGGGATCTACCATCATTTGAGAAGAAAAAGTGGAAAACTCCTAAGATATTCATCACAAGTGATAAGGAATCAGGGGTTTTGCCCATGGATTAAAAATTGGCTGTCACTGTAGTATTTGATTGTAGTTATGATCTTGTTTATTGCCAGGTGGCTGAGACGGTATGTATTTCTTTTTCTTTTCTTTCTTTTTCTTTTTTTTTTTTCTTTCTTTCTTTCTTTCTTTCTTTCTTTTTTTTTTTTTTTTTTTGCTGTTTCAATATTACTAGCCAAGTGCCACCTTGATTTCTCACTACTAGAGCTTGTCTTTTGACTTATCTCAGAGAAATCTGGCATAATTTGTGTGCTATCTGATTGTACTCCAAACTCTGGCTGCTTGGTATAGTGTGGTAAACTAATCCAAAACATCTGTCCTCTACTCTGTACTCGAAATTCCTAAAAGAGGACATAAGATAAGGTAAAATAGAAGATCTCCTTTTGTGCTTCAGTTATTCAAAACCTAGTTTTTCAAACAAGCATTTAGAAACAGATTTGTCTTCCATAATGGATTTCAAACACATGTTGAAATAAATAAGAGTACACATTCATTCTCTAGTACTCACACAACTGTAAGATATCTAGTCAATCAATGTGTCTTTCAGATTCACTAAACTCTCATTATTCAGAAGTAGTGGTTTACTGGTGCACTGGTGGCCCCCTGTGAACAAGCTTCCTGGTAGTCATCCCCTTGTATATTCATGCTCTTTAAGTGTTGATCCTATGCTTGAACATGTGACTTGCTTTGGCCAATGGAACCTTGAAAAGTTTGATGCAGGCTGAGCTTTAAAAAATTATTACACTGTAGTCTGGTCCTCTTGGCATACCTCATCTTGGAAGTCCATTGACATGCTAAAAGATGCTTGGTCTGACTAATAATTGTTGAGAGGCCATGTACAGAGAGGCCGTGGAAGAAAAGAGCCTTTCCTTGAAGTCCCAGCCTCCAGCAAATCTCTCAGGTGAATGCAGCAAAATAAGTGACCTCAACTATACCATGTGGAATAGAAAACTGTCCAGCTGAGCCCAGCCACCCCATGGAATAATGAATAATAATAAATTATTGTTCTTTTAAACCTCAGAGAAAGCTGAGGAACAGAAACATCCATTACATAGTTTTCAACCCACATTTCATTTAATACTATATGTGTGTGTGTGTGTGTGTGTGTGTATCTTATGCGTATATACACTGTAACATATAATATACATCTGTAAACATTGTGATATGAATGGTAGTGCTTGCTGTTTTTTATTATTCATATAAAGTTCAAACTCTAATGTTCATAGTGAAGAAGAAAAATTGTCAAATGAAAATTGTGCTTCAATTAAGGTCTCTTTTCCCAAATTATTTTTCTTCATGCTTATACTCAAAATAAATAAAAGCATTGACTAAAACTTGCAAAATTCTAAAGTATTAAGAAATGAATATATATTAATTGGCTGTGCCCAGGGTTAAAGATATTAAGTATACAAATATATCTTAAAATTGAAGTGTAAACTTATGCTTATTTTATTACTTTAAAAAACTTGTATTTTCTTGTTGAAGCTTATGTTTTTCTTTATCCCCACAAAACTGATGAAGTTAGTTGATAAATCAGATATTTTTCCTACTTTTGTTCATACTAAAGTATAAACTAATCAATTCGTAAGTTTTATTTACTAGTGTTTCAATAGCAATAACTACCATTTACTCAGTGATATTGTTAGGAATTCTACTCACTTTTTTGCATTTAGATTAATCATTACAATTTACAAGGTGGTTAGAATATTCCTACTGCATTTTGAGGAGTAAACTAAAGATCAAAAGAAAATTTTGCCAAAGTCACAAAGCACATGTGACAGAGTCATTTCCAAATGGTTGATTTGGAAGCCTCTGTTTCTATAATTCTCTAAGCCAGGGGCCAGAAAACTTTTTCTATTAGTAAATATTTCAGCTTTGTGGGCCCTACAGTCTCTGTTGTAATAACTCAAGGTTGCCATTCTAGTACAAAAACAGTCAAAGGCAATAAGTAAATGAATGGGTTGTGGCTGTGCTCTAATAAAATTTTATTTATAAAAACAGGTTATGGACTGCATTTAGCTTGCAGATATAGTTTGACAACTGCACCCTTCTCTTCAGTACCCCTTCCCAAGCCAGTGATAACCAAACTTGAGCTCAAATCAGAATCACCTAGAGGGCTTGTTAAAACAGACTGTTGGACTCCTCCCCCAGAGGTTCTGGTTCAGTAGATCTAAGATAGGCTCAAGAATTTGCATTTCTGACAAGTTCATAGGTGATACTGATGATGCCGGAATAAGGGCAGCATCCTTGAGAACCACCACTCAAAATATACAGAATTTCAGTTGCTGCCTGTAAGGTAGAACACCATTCTGAAGAACTAAGTCTAGCTTGCTATATTTTTAGTAAATACAAGCATCCTGAGATGATAGTTTTATTTGAATTCTTGTCTTCATTTCCACTTCTTCTTTGTTTTACATTGGGTCTATGAGGAGGTTGTGCTATCAAGAGCTGGAGAGGAGAATGATTTGGAGAGTTACAGTGAACGTTAAACATAGATTGAGAACGCATATCTCCACCACCTACTCCAACCCTTTGTGCCTATCCTTTCTCCATCTTTTGAAGATAAAACACTTGTCAGTTTTAATCTTGTCTCAGACAAGCCTCACACAGATGTGTACATAACCACATATTTGTGTATGATATTTAATGTGAACTTTGAAGGTTATGGACTTAGGATAAGATAACCTAACAGAATAACCAACTAAGCTTTCTATGGAGGTCACAAAATGCAGTGTCTCAATGCTGGAGTGAATCAAGAGACAGAGGAAACATTGATGAGACATCTGAACATATACATGAAAGAAAAATAACATTTACTACATACTGTCTCCGAGTCAGGTCCTAGCATTCATCATCTCTTTACTCTTCACAATAACCCTGTAGGTTAGAAGATTTTATCACAGGGTAATTAAAAACAAGGACTCCTGAGTCATAACCCCCATGAGGGAATTCCAGATTTTGACTTACTATATCTATGACCTTGGGCATGATTTTGCCCTCTTCTTTTTTCATCCATAAAATAGGATGGCGATTGCACTTCCTTTGAAGGATTATATGAGAACTAAATGAGTTAATATGTGGACAGAGATTGACCATGTGGAAAATACTTATTAAAATGATACTTACTATTAAATACATTTTATAATTGAGAGATAGAACAATTAATTCAAAGCCATTTTATTTATGTAATAATCACGGAAGAAAGATTTGAACCTATCTGTGGCTGATTCCAAAGCTTTGGCACCTATGGAAGTAGAAATGCAAGCAGAATGAAAGGAGCACTCAGTCCCTTTTAACAGGACAGCAGGTTTCGGAATGTACAGTAAAGGATAATCCCAGTATCAAGAAACAGAGAGAACTGTGCAGGAATGTCCGTTCAAAGAAGAATGGACTTTTGTGATTGTGGGCAAGAGAAAAGACTTGGGATACACCCATGTCCGTGAGAAGTGAGGAGAGGGCCTCATGGTACAGAGCAATAGACAGACTGCCTTGGATATGAGCTATGTCACTGGAAGCAAGAGACTATTTCTGTGGCAAAATTAAGGCCACAAACTTAGGATGACCCCCCTCCCAAAACACACACATCACAAATTGAATTTAAAAAAAGAAAATCCCTAAATTAAAAAAAAATCCTTTTCAGAGATTTATTCAAAAATCAAATAGAAAATATTTTTAGAATAATTTGCTATTCATCAATAATAATAAATGGTAGAAAAATCATTATTCCTTCATCATTGCTCCTCCCAGGCTCTTGTTGTTTAGCTAAGTAGGGCAGAGGGGAAGGAGAGCTTGAGGTAGCTGGGAAAATATTTTAAAAAAATGTTTGTAAAAATAATTTTACAAGCTCTTCTGTTTTCCAACAAGGGGCATATCTGTCTCCAGAGCCTTGCAGCTGTGCCTCGCACAGAGCGAGCTATTAGGTTTACAGCTCCCAGTAAATAGCTTCACATAGCTCTGATTGCACGGGGCCCTCTGAGGTCTTGCTGCAGGTTTGGTTTGGTTTCATGGTGATTTTATATTTCCTGTTCAAGTTTTTATTAGTTTTATATAGATACACAAGCAAGAAGGGTCAAGGGGGAGGGAGAAACACAAGACGACAAAATGGAATTTTTAAGCTAGTAAAGGAATTTAAGGAAATAAGATGTTGCTCCAGTCATGGGAGGCTGATGCTGGAGTCTGAACCTCCAAGCCCAGATTGAATCAAAGACCTGGTGCCAAAAATCCACGTAGAGTGGACCTATTGCATTTCCCAACTTGTTCTCCTGTCCACTCCTTCCATGTAAAAGGACGATCTTGCCAAAGCTCTTTCATTGCTGCAAACATTAGAAACAGAGAAAAAATTACACATATAGACCAAAGTCATTCTAAATCTATTTCACATGGTGATTAAGAGCAGGGGTTCAGGAATCACACTTTCTGGGTATAAGTCCTGGACGCTCCACATTCTAGCCGTGAGTTCTGGCGCACTATATATATATACACACACACACACACACATATATATATATTTAGAAAAGTACTAGGCATAGAGCAAATGAGATAAATATAATAAAATACTCAAGACATTACTTGCCAATAAATGTTATCTCTCAGTGTTATGTTTAGTATTGCTATTATTAGTCTTGTTTTAAAGAAATATTGATTTTTACAACTAATTTGTTTTATATCATTTCCTTAAATGCTATTATATATGTTCCTGGTCTGTTGCCCTTGGATCATGGTTGAACCATGCAGGTAAGACACAGAGAAGGAAGTCCAGTGGGTGTTCATTTATCTGTGGTAAACACTTTTTGAAAAATGAAGAGGTGTCATCTAGAGCCATGCTTCTCAAGTGTTAATGTTTGTGGGAATTACCACGAGATCTTGTGAAAATGCAGATTCTAACTGAGTAGGCCTTGGGTGGGCCTGATGACCCTTTGCATTGCTGCTGGTCCATAGACCATACTTTGAGACACAAGAGAATTCAGGAGCAAGCACTCACCTGGGAAGCAGAACCAAGGCGCATTCTTACTTCTACTGTTGAATTCAAATGGTATTTTGTGAAATTCACTCATTTCCTTCACCCTGTCAACTTGCCAAATGAGCACTGGAGTCGTGCAAGAACTGCAGGAAATGTTTTGAGGAATGTAAAGATGCCTGAGGCACAATGCTCCTGCTCTCAAAGATTTCTCATCTAATAGTGCAGAATGACGCACCAACACACACACACACATGAACGCCATCCATGACTACAAGGAAGAGCTACAAGTTTCCAGAGGAGGAAGGGCCACCCCTCAATCAGAAGAAATTGGGCCAAGGGACACACTCAACTGTGCTTTGCCTCAATCTGTCCCTCTGTAAAATGGAACTAATTTTCTTGACACCTGGCTCTTAGGAATATATTAAGAGCTCATTAAAATAAAAGTGGTTTTGCAAGCAATATCCTATAGAATTTTTTATTTATATCAGCAATAAAATCAATATTCTGGTTATGACTAGAAAGCTTATTTGGGGTAATTCTACTTATTATTCTACATAATTCTAAGTATCAGATTGTTTCTTACTATAATAGAAACAAAATGGCTTTCTTGGCTGACTTCACAATGATAAGACATATGTTCTTTTTTGATTTGGGGGTAAGACGACTCTGTGTAGTCCTACGTTCAGCCATAAGCAACGTGGTAGGGTTTGGGAAGAGGGAGCTCCATCTCTGCTCCCCATGCATGACTCTGCGTTACTAAGTAGAAGGAGACAAAGGGTAGAAAAGGAGAATCTTCTAAAGAGGTGTGATTAAATATTCAGAGAATAACAAGTATCTGAAACAGAATGATAAATCTTACTACAATCTTTCCATTATGTCAATGGATAAGAATGTCACCTATCATTTTGTCCACTTTTGAATGAACTGGTTGCTATTTTCAGAAGGATTCGTTTTTCTGTTCTAAACATATGATTTTTAAGTTTCTGGCCACTCTTAATTCAGAGCTCCTTGTGGAACTGGCTGAAGCTTCTGTAGAGACTGCACCACAGCTTCGCTTCTGCCTCTACACAATCCTACTTTCCTCTCCTTGCTTTTCACACGTGTTGATCTTGGACGTATTCCCCAATAAAAAAATTGCTTGCTAATCTCCATCTTAGAGTCTGCTTCCTGGGATACACAGCACTTGACCTCTCTCACCATGCTCCCATTTTGCCCTGTGGCCCTTCTAAACAAAATTTACAAATCTCAGTTCCTTGAACAGGCCACATACTCTCACCTCTATATTCTTTTGTGCATGTTCTTTGTCCATCACATTAGGCAATACCTAGCACATGGCAAATGTGCAATAAATAGTTGTTGCCATTCTTGTTGTTGTTGTTGAATAAATGTAAGTCCTTGTGTTCAGAAAATGTCCTCCTGCCCTTCTTCCTCTAATCTCCCTTTCCTGATTAAACTCATTCTCGTGTTTTCAGATGATTCACCCTGAAGTTCATCTCCTCTGAAAAGCATTTTCTGATTCTTTCGCCTCTTTTTTTTTTTTTTTGGAATTGTTATGGCTCCCTTTACTCTATCAGAGATTTTTTTTTGTACTATATTATAGTTTGTTTGCCTATCTCCCCTCATTCTACACAAATGTAGATTTTTGAACAACTTGAAGCCATGGCTGATTTTTTTTTTTTACCTTCGTTTATCAAGCAAATTGTAGATACTCAATAAGTATGTGAAAATAAAACTTAGACCAGTTATCTACTAACATTATCTGCATTAGAATTACCTGGAGAAATATTAGAACTACAGATTCTCATATTTGACCTCAGACTCAATGCATAACTCCAGGATTAGGGCCCATTTCTGTAGTCCAGCCTTTGGGAACTGCTAACTAAGATGTCAACTTGACTACTACTGTTTCTACTGAGAAGAGATCCATTTAGTTATATCTTTACTTTTTGGACATTAGCTTTATCATTTATTTTTATTCAAGGCTAAGCTCTTCATCAGGAATATACTACTCAATGATGTTTTTGCTCCTATGGGAAAATATACTGTGCTTTACAAAGATCCAATTTGGGACTGAACCTGAGAGCTGTGGAAACAGTTGTCTGGGTTGACTTCTTGTCCTGCTATTCCCTGGCTGTACAACCTCAGATAAATGACAACATCACTGTGCCTCATTATCGTCACCTGCAAAATGGGAACAATAATAATCCTTACCTCACAAAATGGTAGTGAAGATCAGATGAATGAATGTATGAGGAATATTTAGAAATGAACTTGACACATAGGAAAATCTTGATAAATGTTACTTATTTCTATTACTATTATAATTACTATTCTATTATTATTTTAATTTTTGCTTTAGGAAATTACCTTTGAGAAATGTATGAATTTGTAAGAGAGTTATTGCCTATCAACATTTAAAATATAGGCAGGGAAATAGATAACAAATTCACAATTTGAAACTTTATCCCAAGACCTACATTATCTTCCCATTGTTGATTTTCCATGATCTCCTGGTTCCTGGTGCTTAAAGATTTTTCTCACACTTTGTTTTTCTGGCAAGGCTTTCCAACTGTAAACAAATATGCTCTACAGTTCAACATTCTACAGGAGACTTGAGTGAAGGATGTTTTTTATATCTCAGAGGTTTGAAATTGCGCAATCCTTCAGGTATAGTATTTCAACTGAGAGTGGCCTGTTTTCTGAAAGCCAGCTCTCCATACAGACAGTTGTATATCAATTTGTCACCAGCTTGGATATCCTGGCAGAAAACTGTGAAAATTACATACCTGTAATTTGGTTTTCTCATTATAGGGACCTTGACTGTCTGGGTGCTATTCAGTAAGGTCATTGACACTTAACAGAGAGCAGCTGGACTAAAGAATTTGATGCCAAAACTCAGCAGCCCCTGCTCCCCCCTCCGCCTCCACATCACCCTCTGGCAGGAAATTACACCCAAACCACAGAAAACATTGCAAATGCTTGCATCCAAAGAGTTATAATTAAGTTGATCAGCTTAAATAAAAAGGCTGTGACCTGTTTTTTACTTTTTGTAAATAAGTCAGGTGAACAATTTATTTTATTTGTCCCCAAAGTTTTTGTCCATTTGAAGGTAAGAAAGAAAGAACAAACCTAGATTTCACAGGATTAGTTTAGGGTAACCCTGAGTTATGGTTTGCACACACACAAAAAAACTTTCAAAAAATATTACTATGAAAATCTGTGAATATGTTTCTCATTGAAAAAAAAAAAGAATTACTTCTCAGGGCCCTTAATCCTGGATAAAGACAATGGAGATGTTTGATCTATAAAAAGATCAGGACTACATGAAAGATTTGAAAATCATTCCTATAGAAGATAAACTCATCTGAGTTCATCCCATAAGGTAGAACTAAGGAAAGTGAATAGAAATATATAAAGAGACAGACTTAAGGTCAACATGAGTTTACAATGTCAATGTTATTGTATTAACAGCTGGCACCCTATTTACTTTTAGAAAGGGAATGATATTGGCTTAGGGATATACCCTGACAAGTGCTTTAGGAAGAAGATGAGCATTATAGAGAATTAAGTATGGGCAGAATATTCATATGTATGGTTAACTCTCCTTTGTCCCCTAAATTTTCAATAAAATAATTGAACCTGTACAAAACTAATTCCTAGGGAATCTTTCATGAAAACTGGTGGAAGGGCTGAGTGTGGCCTCTAGGGTTGGAAGCAAGGACTCACATGTTAGAATTGATATGTTGATAAACAGATGCATGAGGAAGTAAGTTGTCAGGAATTTGTAAAAATCCTGGAGAGGGCTCTGGACTTTCATGATGAGTTGGTCTAAATCCCTGAGGGATAGGGAAGTGCTGGCTTTCTGTCAACTTAGTTGCATAAGAAAGAACATTCCTACAATGTATTGCTAGCTCATAAGGTACTCTTTCAGGGGTGATAAGACCTACCATGTTTTCCCCACGGCACTGTACTCTGGCCCCTTGGTCAAGGAGTTGTGAGTCCATTGTGGAAGACAAATAAGTGAAGAGATTATGACAACTCGAGGGACATAAATGCGAAGATGCAGTTCTCACTATGTTAAGTGAACCCAGAGAAGGAACCCCAAACCCAGCCTCAGAGGAAGACAGCATCAGAGAAGTTTTCTGAGAAGAGGCGAGATGGGGTGGGGCAGAGAGTAAATTTGAACAAACAATATGTTCAAAATATGAGATTGTTACTTTAAGGGAACAGTAAAACGTTGAGCATGGTTAGCTCATAGGAGCTAAAGTGAGAGATTTGTGCTGCCCAAAACAAGCCTAAGAAGGTAGCCCAGGGGCCACATCATAAAGAGCTGCCTATGTCAATTAGTCTAAAGACTTTGGATTTTATCTTGAAGACAGTGAAAGCTATTAAACAGGGGAATGATGTGATTACATTTGGATACAGAACAAAATATGTCAAGGGTCTCTAGACAACTATTTACTTTGCATGGCTTGACATTTACCTGCCCAGACATTATCATTCTAGTCCCAAAACTTATGTTTTCTTCAAAACCAACTTCCCCTATGAAATCTTATCCGATAATACCAATCCCCTCCTTTGATCCTTGCAACATTTGTTTTTTGCTCCTGTATCATTTACTTCCTTGCTCATTTTCTTCCAATCTAAGCATTCTTCAGGTGTCATTTTGTATTTAAGTCTATAAGTCATTTAGGACAGAGATTCACATGTCAACAGGAGACAGGCAGATATGGTAAATGAGTAAAGCAAACCAGGTAAAAGAGACATTTGTTTGCACGGTAAATGTGTAGTAGCATTCTTTACTTCAACAACAACAACGACAAAACAAAACAAAAGAGAGGGAGAGAGAAAGATAACAAACAAAAACACAGGGCAGTACTAATAGAGATGTGTAATTAACCACAGCATTGGAAAACAATAGGGAGCAGTGAGGTCTCTGGCCAATCAGAATGCCCTTTCACCTTCCTAAGAGTGGCAGCCACTACTTGGTCCCAAATGATTGCTAGGATGCAGAACTAGAAGTTTAATGTGTAAGATATCTTAATTAAAAGAAGGAAAAAAATTAAAAACTCTGGAAATTCAGATTTTATTTTTAAACAAAACTTTTTGAGTTTTATTTTTTCCCCTGGGTTGGAGAGTCATCTTAGCATGCATACATTTTAAAACAGTAACAAGGTCTCAAACTGTTCTGAGCAGACATAAACGAGCACAGAAGGTTGAAAATTTCTATTTAAAAAATGGAAACTGCACTCATAAATGGAGAAGTCACACACATATGGTGGGGTGGTAGTTTATTCTCCTCCCTCAAGTTAAATCTAAACTTCATTCACATTTTTTTTATTATAATATTCTGTTCTTATGCTTGGTTGTGATGATCAGCACTTGACTCCCCACCAAAGGCTGTTGGTTGCTATCTCCTAACCAAATAGCTCTGAGCAAGGCGAAGGGGTTCCTCTGGAGGTTTCCTCCCCAGCCTCTGAAGGATCTCAATACAATCCATTGAGGGCCAGTTGAGTCTCCTCTTCCCTTTGGAGGTGTACTCTTCATAAGTGGCATGTTTCAGAAGGCTAGAGCCATGTCACTGCCCCCTGCAGATGGCTGGTATATTTACAATCAGTTGCTTGAAAGCATCTTTCCTTCAGTTCTTTTCCTCAGGCTAGACTCCCCCTCCCCACATTTCTGTCAGAAAGAGGTAAAGTCTTTAGACTTGGGAAAAGCCAGAGGTCTATGGAAATCTAGATTTGTATATGAAATATCCTGATATTTAACTCCTGGCTCAAAACCTTTCTAAACATTGCAACCAATATCAGCATATCAGTAGCCCAGATATATCCCACAGATGCCCAGATTACAACTTCTATCATACATGTTTATTTTACCATGTGGTCTAAAAACTTGCATGATAAATATAACTTGAAAACAAGGTGCTCTCAGTTCTGTGATGTTTGGCACCTTTGTCTTTGTTATTAATTTGGCTCTTACTTTGTTTGGGCTTTTATGGCTATATATCTTTCATGTTTATTTCCAACCTCCTCAGATAGAGGAGACCTCTCAGACAGCAAAAAAAAAAAAAAAAAAAAAAAATCACTTGAGCATCTTTCTGTTCCCCAGCCACTAGCATAATATTTTTCTCTTTATAGAGATGTTATAATAACCATAAAACTAAGACTTATTAATCATATCCTACAGACATTATGAGTAGTGATTTATTCATATTATCTCATTTGCTTCTTAAAACAATATCACAGAATAATTATGAGCATTTTGATTTCTACTTACAAATGAAATCTAAAGTTTGGAAAGGTTAAAACACTTGTCTAAACTCATGTATTTAGTAAGATATGGAGTTAGGACTCAAACATGGAAAGCTGGTCCCAGGAAGTACTGTTACACTGCTAAAAATGCCTGGCGATGATAGGAGTGACGTTGAGGAAGTCAGAGAACTTGAAGAAAGTATTTCTTCTGCCTCCCTCAAGCTCTATGACTTTACAAGGCTAATCCATGGATAGTTAATGTATTCCAAATAATTTTCAATGTAATAATGTCTAGTACAAAAAAAAAAAACTGCAGTGATCTTTTGGCATTATGAAGACAATTGTCATGTGGTTTCTTGAACCATCTCTACAGAATGGTTTTTAAGCCATGGTCCTGATAGCCTCCATATTTGATTTGAATTTAATGGCTTAAGTCATATCTTCAAACTTTTTTAAAATACTAATTTAAAAAAATCTGCACATTCAAATGGAAATTCAACCTACTGGATGTCTCCAGTGTGCTAAAACTAGTAGTCTTACTGATTATCCATATAATAAATACAAGTTATATATTTGAACATAAAGTACATTTATACTAATAAAATATTGCTTTTCTCTACTTTACATATTGGAGTTTTATGTCAGATTTTGTTTGCATAATGCATTCTGCTCTGTGAGGAAGTTGGAAAGCCTCTTTCTTAATATATGGCTTCTTACTAAGTCAGTCCCTGCTCTTCCACATAATTACACATGCCTGAACAGTTAGCAGAGGCCAATTAGCATTGTGTTATTTTTATGGATTTTAAGACCAATCAATTGTAAAGTGTACTGTTATTATATGTATCACAAAGAAAGAAAAACATTCTCAGTGAAAACATTGCATACGATTAATTGAGATGTCCTAAGTAAAAAAAAAATAAGTTCTCAAGCCAATAGAGTATTAGTAATTAAGAACTTGAACTCTAAAAGAATACCTACCTTTGAATTCTAGGGCATCTTACATACTGTGACCTTCAGCAAATCACTAAACCTCTATTTTCATCTGCAAAATGGGACTATTATTGCCCTCTAACTCAGAGTTCTTGTGAGAATTAAATAAGAAAATAAGTATAAGACCAGGGGCTTGAGGTCATTATTAATGTTAGTTATTGTAATTATTATGAGTCCTAAGAAATCCCTCAATCTTATGACCCGATTGTATAAGCTTGCCACTATTATGGGAGGGGGCAGAAAAATCAGCTTTGTGTGATAACTAAATAAATGCCTCCAGGATTCTATGTTTCTCCTCTTAATCTCCTTTTCAGAAGCTCTTTACTCTTAGTCAAAAGAGTGAACATGTATCTGATTGAATGAGCTTTTATCCCTAAAAGAAGAGGTTTGCCTGATGATACAAATTTCTGTTCAGATGTCAATTTAATTTCTTCTGATGGAAAGGTTATAGATGCTTTTAGCCCTCCTTGGTGACCTCCACATCACACAAATAGATTTCTCTTACTCTTGTGTCCTATAGCCCCAAAGTGCTTTGGAAGGATGGAGTAGGTTTTTCTTCTAAAGTTCTGGTCTTGAGTGCAATGGTGGAAATGTTTATTTAGATAAATGATGAAAAAATTCAAATCTTGGAGCTAACTTTAGCTGAAGATTTTTTATTCAATGTGAAAAAATAAAGGTTCTTGGCCCCTTAGAATTGTGTACACTAATCAGTTCTTGAGAAATTTTTATGTTGCTAAATAAGAAAGTGGTGACTCGATTCTTAACATCTTCTTGAACTCCAAACATGGCTTTTCAACCACTTGTTAGTTACCACCAATTCATTGCATCTCGAACCAAATTCATGGACTTCTCCAAAAGCAAGTGTGTAAGTTAATGTAGGCTAGGCTATGCTGCTGTAACAAATAGAACAAAAATCTTCTGGGTGCTCCTCATCTTCATGGGACAAAAATATCTGGCTTCTTCCATTGCATGGCTATATCATCAGGTACATTCTTCAAGATTGTTTCGGAAGGGAAGAGAAGACTGGGAGTTTCACCTGGGATGTTTGAAGGATCAGGCCTTTCTGTGGTTTATCTCACTCCCACCTACGTTTCACTAGCCAGAACTCAGTCACAAGCCCCTACATTCCTACTAAGCCTGTTGATTCTACCTCAATGGTGTCTGAATATTTTTTCTTTTTTTATCATCCCCACTGATGCTGTCTTTTTTCAAATACTCTTCATTGTTCATCTGTACCATCATGTAACTCCTTAAGAGATCTTTCTGCCTCTTATCTCTTTCCCCCCATTCTTGATCCTATATCCCCAAAGCTGCTGCCTGGATTAACTTTTGAAGACCGGATCTCATTCCCTTGATTGAAAACAATTTCTTTGGATAGCCCAGAGAATAAGGACTACGTTTTTTGAATGATGTTCATGTACTGTCAGTTGCCAATGTACCTGTCCCAGCTTACCTCCCAGTAGACTTCTTCATGTATAACTCTATCCATATTAACTGGATTTCTTGTTTTCCTGGAAATTTCCTTATTCTATATATGATCTCAAACTAGTCAACATATTTGTCTTTCAAAGGTCTACCTGTTTTTTTTACCACAATTTAAATATTTTATTTTATTTTTGTTTTTTTTGTGTGTGTGTGTGTATGTATTTTATTTTATTTTTTAAATTGAAGAAATGATTTTAACTTTTTTTCCTGGTCTACTTCTTCCCTTCCCCCTCCCCCTACCCTCTGGTAACCACTAGTCTATTGCCATGTCCATGAGTCTCTGTTTGTTTGTCCTGTTCATTTGTTGCTTTTAGGTTTATATCTCACATGTAAGTGATATCATGTGATTTTTAACTTTTTCAGTCTTGTTTATTTTGCTTAGCATGATTATCTCAAGGTTCATCCATGTTGTGGCAAATGGCAGTATTTCATCTCTTTTTATGGCTGAGTAATATTCCATGGTGGTCTACCTGTTATCTGAGACCTAACTTAGACATGTCCCTTCCTGTGTCAAGCTTTTTTTGATTCACCTGGTTAGAATGAAATGATCATCCAGAGGGCTCCCAGAGCACATTTTAAAAACTCTTATTCCACATTCATTCCATTTTCCTCAGTGTTTAAAGTTAATGATGTATGGACTTGTCTCCCTGACTTGATTGCTTGCTCCTTAAAGACCTACCACAGATGTCAACCTTCTTACATTCATAACACCAACCTCAAAGCACTGAATATAGTAGATTTTCAATACACGTGTAGTACATTAACTAATTAAAAAAAACTCTCAGTAACTTCTAGAACTAAAGGATACCACAAAATGACAAATGTAAGACTATTCAATATGTTTTCTGCAGAGGTTTGCTGTGATAATTCTGAGATAATCTTTATATCAGATAATTTATAAAAGTATACTCAAGATGGAAAATGATGTCATTTCCATATGATCTGGTTAGGTCCATTAAATTCTAAAGGTTCAACTGGCTGAGGATATGTGTGGCTTTACATAACAAAACATTCCAGTAGAGAACTAACATTCACAGATTTAATCTTGAATTAATCTCTTCAATGACCTCCACTTTGCTTAATTTATTTTCTCTCTTCTTCTTTTTTTTTTTTTTTTTTACCAAGAACCCATGGTTTTCAGACCTATTGGTTACTTCTGGCTCCTTTTCTCTTAATCCATTTGCCCAAACTTGTTACCTTCTCCTTGTAGTCTTAGCAAAATACTTTCTTGGATGGATCTATTGACTATATGGCTTATAGCCATACTAATTTACTTTTTATTTGGATGCAAATCTATTTTTTGAAGCAGAGTGAGGGAGAAATAAAGGAATAAAGGCAAATCAGATAGAATTCCTTAGACTGCAACCAACAACAAATTGTATGTAAACAATATGGAGATTTATTGATTCTCGTAATAAAAGTCCAGAAGTAAGATGAGCTCTGTATCTGCTTTGTCATAATTCTCTTGGCTCAGTTCTTCTCTGTGTTTGCTTTATCCTTGGGTCAGTAGGCAAATGGATGCAATAATTCTAGGCATCACGCTAGACACAATGGCATTAAAAAAAAGTAAAAAAATTTTCTTGTGTTTTCTTTTTGGAGGAAGAAAACCTTTCAAAGAGTTCCCCATAAGATTTAAGTCTTATATTTCATTGGCAGATTTTGGTCGCATGTTATTTGTAAGCCAATCATCGTCAAGGGGAATAGGATTACTCAACTGATTAATAATTAGATGGAATGACTTGGAGGGTTCAGCCACAATAACTACAACACAGGAGAAGGCAGGGAGAAAGGAGGGAGGAAAGAAGGAAGGATAAACAAACTAGAATTAAGCTCCTTATATGGCAAACCCACCTTTTACAAATAATTACTATATTTCAAAGAACTGTGTTGGGTCTCTAGATTCCAGAGAGTCTCAGATGCATAAACGAACTTCCATGCCCTTTAGCAGAGGGAAGAAGATCTCTGGAGATTCATCTTACATTTGAATGTTCCTGTCTATAGAGCACCCATGTCACTTCTGTGCAGAAGTCATAGACCAAAACTAGTCATATGGACCAATTTAACCACGGCAAGTCAATGGCAGGAAATTCAGACCTACCACATGCCTGGAAGACAGGAAGCTATAAATATTTGATGACCAAAATTAATGACCACCATAGTCTACTAAATATTCAGCCCTTTCAAACAACCCAAAAATCTTAGCGGCTTATCACAAGAGTTTATTTCTCACTCCTACGCTATGTCCATCATAAGTTGGAAGTAGGATATTTCTCCTTGGGGTCACTCAGAGACCTAACTAGAAACCCTAACTGAGGCATTATCTCAACATGTGTTTTCATGACCATGATAACAATAGAGAATGTGACAAACTATGTACTAGCTTTTAAAGTTTCTGTCTGGAAATGATGCTTTTCACTTTCACCCATATTTCATTGGCAAAGAAAGTCATATGGCCATGTCTAATGCAAAAGAAGAACAGGAAGTACAATTTTTTGTGTGTGCCCAGAAGCAGAAAATTGAACTATCTATTTCATTGCATTTATAAACAGCCTTTTATTTACTTCCATTTCCCCAACATGATATCTTGGGTTTTTCCATAACTTTTCTGGTCATTATCAGGTAATAGTCTCTGTCTTGTGTAATATCAGAACTCCAAGCTTCATTCAGTTTAATAACTCAGCACATATTCAGTTGATTCCCTCCCTGGGTTTGGTGTGTATGAGGGATAGGGGTATGACCAGCTCTTTCTCTCTGGATATACTTTTGATTGTACTCATTACTGACCTATTCTTTGAACAAATAGTCATTAAGCATCTGCGCTATCAGACACTGTTCTAGTTGCTGGAGATACAGCCATGAACAAAATAGACAAAGTATCTTATCTTCATGGAGCTTATATTCTAGTAGGTATTCAGATATTCTAGTAGATAAATAAATGTAGAATATAATAGTGGTAAGTTTTAGAGTGAGGAATATAGTAGATAGTAAGATAGGAGGTATAAAGAAAGTGCTACTTAGGTGGAGGTATCTAGAGAAGGTGATGTTTAAGTAGAAATGAAGGTAAAGGAATAGAGGAAGAGTTTCTAAGTCAAAGATGAACAAAAGCAAAAGCCCCAGAGTAGGACATATCCTGGCTTAATTGAAGAACAGCAAGGAGGAAAATTTGGTTAGAGTAGTGAGAGGGGAAGAAGAAGAAGGGGCCAAGATCGCAAGGGGCCTTGTAGGTCACTGTGGGCCACTGGAAGGTTATGAGCAGGAGAATGACATGATCTTGTATGAGATTTATCAAGATTGCATAGCTACTGTGATTAGAATGGATGACCAATCAGGAGAGAACTGCAGAAATTCAGGTGAGAGATGATGGTTTCTTTGACCATTGTGGTAGCATGAAAGTTGTGAATTCTTATGTTTCAAGCCTCTCAGGGAAGGCTCAGTGGTGATGGAGGAAATATTATTGAGTGGTTGAAGACAGAAAAAAATTTACCCAACAGCAATAGCTGGAATCTCATAAAAATACTTTCTGGATGTGGTAGATGCCAACTGTTAATTCTTTTTCTCCTAAGGTACCTTCGTGGGTTTTTAGAGTCCTTCCATTGTCTGTGATCTGCATTTCCCTTGAGAGAGCCAAAGCCCCATCAGCTGGTCATGCATATCCCCCTTTACCAACCTCCAATTTCTGTTTGGAACACTTAGCTTCTCTACATTGTTCTCCTAGGCAGAGTACACAGGCCTGCTCACATGTATAAGGCCTAAGCCTCCTGACAGGATACTCACTTACAAACTGTCCTGCTCAACTCAGGAAGTTCTGACCATTGCCTCTACTATTTAGTCTACACTGTCATCCAAGGGAAACAAGCCAATCACAGCCTGTCATCTATACCCAGGACTCCAAATGCTGGCCTTGATGTCCTTCATTATTTACAGGAGATGTACAGGACTGCCAGGCATTTTCTCAAAGCTCCACTCACATTGAGGTAATAGGGAAGCTTTTCTCTCCCCTCCCTTGTTAATAGGGGGAAGGAGAGACATAGCACATTGACAGTCCTTTGAAAAGAGATTTTCCTAATCAGCTTCTCCAAATTCTAGTTTATTATTTCCCTCCTATTATACAGATCGAAGGAGAGTGATGGTTTAATTCTGAGAGAACAAGCTTTTCACTTTTCACTAGTCACGCAGAAATATTCTACCACTTAGCTTTGCGAGATGGGACCTTCGCTACCTATCTGCAGAAACCCCAGACCTCAATAAAAGTTGAATTTAACTTTTTTTACCATTGTAAGCACAGGGCTTGGATTAGTGTGAGGCATGTGAGGTACCTATGGTACACAATTCTCAGGAATGTGCAAGTACGGGGTTTGCTTCATCCTACTCCCAATCTTGACAAGCAAACAGAAGCCAGCTAAGTTAATTTAAGCAAAAATGGTATTTTTTAAAAGGAATTTGCTTCGGTAACTCAGAATCACAAAGAGTACTGGAGAAACAGCTTTGGAGGCTATACAGTAAGGAACTATGTTCCAAAATATGCTACAGGTTCAGTAATAATATCCCAGATTGCACTGTTAGACAGAGACACCCAAGCATGGACTGTCTTACTAATAACAATTCTGAGCAGCCCCTGCTTCATGACTTCACTAGCTTCTAAGTCGGAATCTGCGACAAGTGATCTGAATGGCACAGTCTAGGTCATGTGTCCAAGATGCAAGGGACTCTGAGAAAGTATCAGCCATTTTTAACTTCTACACTGGCAATAGATTCATTAGATGGGAGAGTCCCAAAGCATATAAAGGGAATTTAGATCCTGGAGAGTCAAAAACTAATGACAGTGTCAATCAATCAATCAATCAATCAATCTTGTAAAATAATTGAAAGTTTCAGAAAGTTCTATGAAAGAAACAAAAATTGGGATTAAAGAATACAAGA
>CM053507.1:130264721-130279796 GCA_028627145.1 Eidolon dupreanum | reverse complement strand
GAATTTCTAAAAAGATAAAAGCTGCAATAGCCTATCTGGAGGCAGACATCTGGCTGCCTGGGTTCTGTTTGCTCTAGTTGAAGGCAAGGAAGTAAAATACAGAATTTCATCCAATTTTCTCCTTTTTTAGTCTCACAACTTACTCTTCTCTGTCACTATATTGATGTATTTGAGCCTGTAGTGCATATCATCTTTCCTCTTTTCTGTATTACTTTTTGTAAAAACTCAAACCTATGCCTTCCCCTATACTACCTTATTAATTCCCACACCTCCATATGCTTCTCATCTCCAGAATTTTTATTAAAATCTCTTGACTGATAATGTCTCCCTCCCCTCTCTTTGTTCTTATGGGTTTAAACAACATTCTTAATTTCTTGAGAGGCTTTTAAAAAACACAGATCCTGGGCTCAATACTTGAAAATTCAAATAAAGTAAATCTGGGAACTTCTTTTATTTTACTAAAAATAAATAAATATATAAAAATAAAATATTCCAATAAACCCCTATGTAGCCATCACCAGAAATTGATAATTATCAAAATATGAGATATTTTTCTTTGCTGAAGTATTTTATGATAAGCCCAGACATTGTATAATTTTTTTCTATATAGTACAATATGCATCATCA
Organism: Eidolon dupreanum; assembly: GCA_028627145.1. NCBI lineage: Eukaryota > Metazoa > Chordata > Mammalia > Chiroptera > Pteropodidae > Eidolon > Eidolon dupreanum. The sequence continues at coordinate 130,279,169 of CM053507.1, read as the reverse complement.
AAATTTAAAACATTTTCTTATGTAACCATAATACAATAAAATTAACCATAGTTTTCTGAAGTCATCAAATGTTCAAGTCCCTAATCTCACCTTTATGATTGTTTTAAAATTTATTTATAATTGGTATATTTTTCCAAACATGAAAAAAGAAAACTATTTTTTTTTGACAAAGCAGGTATAACATTGATGCCAAAGGTGATGAGGATTTATTAATAAAAGAAAATTTGTAAATCAATCAAACATAAATATCAACTGACAAAGAATGTCATACAAATAGGTACCATTAAAAAAAAAAATAACCTTAAGTGGCTATGTTAATAATCAGACAAAACAGACTTTAAGATAAAAAATTGTTATAAATAAAGATATTATATAATAATGAAAAAGTCAATTCAGATAATAATTATAAACAGAACGCCCAAATGCACAAAGCAAAAACTGACTGAATTAAAAGGAGAAATAGACAATTCAACAATAATAGCTGGAGACTTCAATGCCTATTTTCAATGATGGATAGATCAACTAGGCAGAAAACCAAAAAAAAAAAAAAATAGAAGACTTGAACAACTAGAAACCGAATATTAACAGACATCATAGAATACTCCACCCCAAAATAGCAGAAATTATATTTTTTTCAAGTGCATATGGCACATTCCCCAGGTTAGACCATTCTAGGCCATAAAAGTAAATTCAAAATGATTGAAATCATCAAGTATGTCCCCAGCCATGATGTAATGAATATCAGAAATGGACTGAATAACAGAAATAAATTTGAGAAATTTACAAATACATGTTGATTAAACACAAACACCTAAAAGAGTGAGTCAGGAAAGAAATCACAAGGGAAATTAGAAGATACTTTAAAATAAATGCAAATTAAGATATAATATGAAAATAAGCAAGTCTGAAATTAGATATATACCACATAGAAATATTGTGGGTACCTTTAGACCAGAGTGCTAAATGTAAACATTGAAACTGTATCAGTACTGGAAGAGAATTTTATAATTTGCGCAAGGAGAAATTCTTCTTAACTAGACAAAAATCTAGAAGAAACTTAAGATAGATAAACGTTATTGCATAAAAAAAATTTAAAGGCAAAACCAGCAAATATAAAATACAGAAACCACCGGAAAATCTACATTGCAGAGGACCAATGTCTCTAATATAGAAAGACTCCTAAAATCTGGGAGACAGAATAAAAAAATAATAGATAAATGAGGAAAAGTCATGAACAGATAGATCACAGATTAAGACATAAAAAATGCTTCCTTCAACATATGAAAAGACACTCAACCTTATACCTAATCAGGGAAATAAAAATGAAAGTACATGAGATTCTAATCCTTGCCTTCAAGACTGACAAAAGCTAAAGTTTGATAAATACTATGCAGATAAAACTGTGTGGAAGTAGGCAATTTCTTACCTTACTGATGAAAATTAAAACAGTAAAAGACCAATGGAGGGAATTTTATTAATAATTAGAAAAATTATATATGCGTTATCATTCCCAATCTGTATTATATTTCTAAAACTCTATCCCTAAGTTAAGCTGTCAAAAAATTAACCTATTTATGTAAAAAGTCATTTCTTGCAGAAATTTTTATAATAAAAAATTATTAAAGAAACAAATTTCCATCATTAGGAGACATCCACACAATGGCATACTAGGCAGTCACAAAAAAAAGAAAGAAAAATCACTCCATGCTGAGATGGAGTGATATTCAAGACATATTTTTAGGTTAAAGAAAAAGCATAAAAATTAAATATGGCAACTTTTATGTAAAAAAAGAGACATATGACTACATGAAAACATAATAAAGTATAGGCGAATTGGCATCTTTATTATGCTAAAGGAAAGTAAACTGTGACTTTCGGTTAAGCCTGGAAGAACGAACATATATGGTTGTAGTAGTCAGGGTTCTCTAGAGAAACAGAACCAAAAGTGTAGATAGATAGATAGATAGATAGATAGATAGATAGATCGATAGATAGATGATAGATAATAGATGATGTATAGAAGGAAAGAAGGGGAGGAAGAAAGAAAAAAGAAAGAGAGAGGGAAAGAGGGAGGGAGAGAGAGAGGAAAGAAGGAAGCAAGGAAGGAAGGATGGAAGGAAAGAAGGAAGGAAGAAAGGAAGGAAGGAAGGAAGGAAGGAAGGAAGGAAGGAAGGGTGACTGACTGCAGGCTGGCAGACTAGAGACCCAGGGAAAAATTAATGTTGTTCAAGTTTAAAAGCAGTTTGCTGACCAAATTTCTTGTTCTTTGGGAGAGGTCTATCTGTTTTCTTAAGGCTTTCAACTGATTGGACGAGGCCCATGCACATTAAGCAGTCTTCTTTATTTAAGTCTACTTATTTAAATGTTAGTCCTACCTAAAAATACCTTCAGAGAAACATCCAGACAAGTTTGACAAAATATCTGGGTACCATGACCTAGCCAAGTTGACACATAAAATTAATCATCACAATGTTTATCTCTGCTCTTTCCAGATACTGAGTAAAATGATAATAAAGGAGGAAATAATTGTGCATGATGGATGCTAAACAGAGTGAAATGTTAAGAGGATGTATTATTACGGGTAGTAGCCTCTTTGAGAATCAGAGAAAATAGGAAAAAAAAGTTTACAGAAAGGGCAAAGAATGAGTAGGAACTCATTAAACAAATGGGAGAAGAAAGAGTTAGGTAAAGGGCAACTTTTACTTTCTCTCCCCAGTCTGTGGGACAGGAATATGGCATTAGTTTAGGGAAATAGCATTAGTATAATGCAGTTTTGGTTTTGTGTGTCTGCTTTTAAGATCAATGATGAAAAATTCCTCTTACTCAGTTCCAATGATAACCTGAAATCTGCTCAGCAGACCACCGGAAAACAGACATGGACACTCGGCGTTTTCCCTAATGACTGCCTTTCTTGCCAATTCATACATACCTTTGAAATGGCTCTTCCTCTACCTAGACAAACCTTTAAGTTTCTATTTTACCATTTTCTCTGTCTACTAGTGTCACTTACACAGCCATAATCATTATTTCACTGGCCATCTTTGATCAGGCTCAGTTATTTGATCTATGATAACTCCATGTAAAAATGGAAACTGCAATATCCTAAACTAATGCTCATTCTACTTTTCTCTTAAACAGGGCTGGAGACAGAACACGTGGTTATTCTTTGCAAATGACAAACTTTAACATCTTATAGAATCTAAAATGACTCTTTAGGAAATTCTACAATACAACCTGAAAGATAAGAGGTATAACATTCTAGTGATACTAAATATAAAATTATTTGAGGTATTCACAGCATTGTTTTAATGATCCATGTATTAGTGACTGTTCTGAACTGGATCCTCTGGTATATATTTTTGTTGATAAAACAGACATAAATTTCTCATTAACTTAAGGATATGTGACTTCTATGTTTCAGCAGCAACAAATTCACTTGGGCATCAGGGAGTAAATATTAATGTTAACCAAAAAACTTAATAATTTAAATTTTGTTTATTATGAATAAAAAGTAATTGTGACTATAAATATTAGGTGAATCTATCAGAAGTATTTTAATATTTGAATGAGAGTATTCTTAGAGCCATTGCATGTGATGTCCACCTAAATGACTACAGTCTATGTATCATATAGTTATTTTTGTTTGTTAGGTTTTAGTCTAGCAATAAAAATTCATTATCAATAATATAACTAGTATGTTTAACAAACATCTTTGAGTTTTAGTATCAGAACAATAAAAACTACTCAGCTACATTATAACAATTTTTAACTATTAATTTATTAGTTTTGTGTTTTTAAGTCACACTAGTAAAATTGAGTTTCAACAGGGCTGTGCAATTTTTTACTTAAAATATGTTACTATACATGATCAATATAAAGCAGAATATTGGTGAATATGGAAACGTTCTTGGCATAAATTAACTTTATTTTTTTGTTTGTTTTTGTCATTATAAGATCTACAGCAAAGAAATACACAGAATATGTAATTCTAAAATTTGGAGACCACTCTCCTATATTGCAAGCCTGCCCACTTAACACTATTCTTAGCCTAGGCAAGTCTTACCTGAAAAAGAGTCACTGAAGCCTTTAAAAATTAATTGACCCAGTCCTCTCAATTACTTATAAGAAATACAAGCCCACTGCCTTGCCATTGCTTGGATCTTTGAAGGATCTGAGTCATCAAAGCACTTCACCTGCATTAGAACTCACTACTCCCTTCAGAGCAGCCTTGAACTGGTCTGGACATACTGTCTCTCCCCTTAGATATGCAGATCCTATTCTGTGTTCTAGGAGTTTGACCTGTACCAATTGCATCAACTATTTCCTTTGTCCTCTGGCTTCCAGTTGAGTTTGACCAATAGGAAGATAAGAGGACAGAAGAAGAGGTTGAAGTTCTTTGACTCCATCCTTGTTGAGTCACCACAATTTTGTTGCACTCTCTTTGAAAAGCCACAGTTCCTCTCAAGTAGACCTCTTCCACAGCTACAAATGCTCTCTTTGGGTTCCACTAACCATTTCATCTACTTGTCCCTTATACGGTCTAAGAGTAACAATGTCTCCCCGGCATTGCTAGCCCTTGGGTAGTCTACCCCTCACTGGTTTTCTTTAACCCTGCTGTACTATAGTAAAGAGCTCCTGTATAAAATGCTTCTCAATTACTCTTTTGAGTGTGCTGTATCTTTCTTTCCCAGACTGTGATTCAAACACTGCTTTTTCTGTCACTCAGAGATTGAGGACTTAGCTAATTCTGGGTGGGCCAGGAGGTCCAGCATATGTGTTCACTGTCATTATTCATTATACAAGGTCTGTCTCCCACATGTTCCCTGGGCTTTGTAGTACAAATAATGCACTTTTCATGTTATCATATTAGAAAGATATATTTCTATAAGTGCTGAAACCATGGCTGGCTGCAGATCATGATTGTGAACAAATCTCCACAAGCCTCCTGAATTTCATTACGAACCTATATTTCAAGATTGCAACTTTCTTGTAATGTTCTTTGGCCCCCCCAAAAGCATCCCACTAATAGCCATTTTCTCTGCTTTTGTATTTCACCACATTTTAGGCAAAAAGTTAATATTTGCTGCCCTTAGCTCAATTTCTTATAAAATTTAGCACCACATATGGTAGTTATGAATAAACACAGATAGGAGAAGTTTCCTAATCTTCTCCATGTGAGCCAGAAGAGAAAGATTTTTAAAACTTGAGTGAGTCAATAAAGTTGAGTGAATCAATGAATATCAATAGTTCCAAAATGTAGGGCTAAAACTTTAACTAATAGAAATTTGGAGTTGAGGATTTGTTTTGTTGCAAAGTTATATAGAAGTAATTAGCAGTGTTACTGTCACTGTTGGCCCTTGGACATCTCTAGGGCTCTTGGTGCTGAATGAAATATCTAGAAAGACAAGATTGATAATTACAAAGGCCTTTAATTCTTAAAAATCACAACCCAAATAAGAAGAGAAAAAGAAGAAAAAAATCATCTTTTCACTGTTCACGTTCTCATTTTCTTTTACCTTTTCTTATTATAAAAAGCAGAGGTGGTAGGCAAAGAGCAGATAATTAGCACACACACACACACACACACACACACAAATCTAGTGTCTACAAAATTCCTCAATACTGATTGAGATTTGCCTCTATCTAAAACAAAATCCCCAAACATGATGAAAATAGATAATATTCTTCTCAAAAATGCAATTTAACCAGATAATTTGAAATCCCAAGACAAAGGTTTGTTTGAGAAATTTTACTATAGCAATAATTACCAGTGGTCAGAAAGATTCCTCTAAATCTCTGACTAAATTGTTTCCAAAAAGTTGCAAGAAAAGGAACACAGTACTATTGTTTTTTTTTTCATTCCTATCTTTGAAATTTCTTTTTTAAAATTCTCAAAGATTCAGAATTTATTTTTATTGTTAATTTGATAAAGAAGGAACCCTTTAAAATATAGTTTAGAAGTTTATGTGCTATAGAGTTAAATGGTTGAGGATTCTAGGTTCATGTAAGAATGTTAATTTTAGTTTTACTAAGAAATGCAGGCACAAGAAAAAGAGAATAAAGCATCATGATATGGAACAATTTATAGTATCTGGAAACCACACATCTATCTACAAACTGTAATGCCAAATTGCATACCAGTCAGAAGGATGATTAACATTTAGCAAACAATAAGAAAGACTCATCATGCAGTTGAAGTAGCTTCTTCTTTTTCTTTTCTTTTTTAAAATAAACCAGGAAGAAGGAACAATGCACCACAAAGACAATTAATGTAGCAGAACAGAAATTGGATTTTGGTCCTAGATTTACCATGAACTTGTTGAAAGACCCTCCCTGAGGGCTCATTTCTTTAATATTAGAATGTAGAGGAAGGGCAGCGAGGGAGTGGACCAGATGATCTTCAAGATCGCTTACTGTGCCAGAACTGAATGCATTCTAAATCTATTGTAAGTTCCACATCACACATACACACACACACAAGAGATAAAAATGCCAGTTATTATCTTTTTCCTAAGGCTTTGGTTTTGTTTCAGGCCTTATTCTGGAAATGGGGTGTGTGTGTGGCGGCGGGGGGTTGGGGGGCTGTGTGTGGGGGAATAACAGATGAATCACTGCAAATTATGATACCAGTCATGGATCTTATCAAAACTGGCAACTCATCAATTTTCAGCAGTTTTGCTAGCCATAGGAAAAAATAACTTTTTTTCTTTTTCCTCCAAAGGCTAAAGGAACAGGGTTGCATCTTTTCCTCAGTCTATTGAAGAAGAAGAAGAAGAAGAAGAAGAAGAAGAAGAAGAAGAAGAAGAAGAAGAAGAAGAAGAAGAAGAAGAAGAAGAAGAAGATGATGGCGGCGGCTATGGCCATTCTTACTGTTTTGTACATTTTCATACTTTTAATCGATAGGAATAAGATTGTTCCAGTCCATTTTGAAGTCAGTCTTTTCAAAAGACAAATGTTCATGGTTGGATTTTCTGGCTTTGGAGTAATAAAATTTATTATTATTATAATTATTATTTATTTTAAATTATTATTATATATTTAATGTCCAGTTTTATTTTGGTTCATTAAAATTCCCATTTTATGTAGCAGTAAGAGCATTGAATTTTGAGTTAAGAACATATATATTTTTGCCTACCTTTTCCATGTGACCTTAGACTTGTCATTTTTATCATTTAGCCTTAATTACTGCACTTGTAAAATGAGGACACTAGGAAAATCTGTCAAATATACTTCCCAAGGTTATTGTTAAAAAAAAAAAAGTAAAATAATTAGGTAAAACCATTTAAAAATTGCTGAGCATTATACAACTAATAGTTATACTAATTAATTATTTTCTTATTTTGTTTGATTCTATACTCTGAATATTGAAATTCTATACATATTTCAAAATGGAATTTACTATTAATTTTAGAATTTTTGTATACTTTGGAGTTTTGGTTGTTGAGTCCTGTGTATATAGTTAAATTCTTAAAAATGCAAAACATGTCTAGTTAATCTAGAATCAGTATTAATATAAAATGTGAAGAAATAGTCCCACTGGTTCAGGCAGCCTGCTAATAGATACCTATAGTGTACAGCACACCTAAATGCTCACAACTGGTGGTTTGTTTAAATGTACACTATGAAAATATCCTTATATAACTAAAATTTTACTCAGTCACAAACAGTATAATTGTTATGGTAATAATTTAAAGAGAGAGAGAGAGAGATTTTTAAATATAACCTTTAAAATAATCTGTTCAAAACAAATCTATTCATTCAGCAGTGACTACTTTTAAGACTCTCTGGGTCTTCACAATGAAGGAAGTTTTTGGTTATCAAGTTCACTGCCAGGAAATACACTGAGAGTAGTGATTGCCATAGATCTATGGAGAGATTAAGAGTTGGCAAAGACGGCGGAAGATGCTCTAAAGGGCCAGTTCCATGTGCAAAAACATGGTGAGAAAGTTTCTTTTAGCTTTCTTGAAGAAATCATTATAGTAACCTGGAAATTTAATAAAGTTCCTTGAATATAAACAGTCTGGGGAATTATTGGTTTTGAATTACTGGCAATAGTGAAGAGGGTTAAATACAGTTTCAAAATGAAAATTAGTTTTATTTTGTCAGGAAGTGAGTGAGCAAAGAGGTGCAAAAGCAAGAAAGAGAAAGAAAGAAGATCACTGGGGCTGATACCAAAAAGTGCAACCTAAATTCAGAGATGACAGAGCAGGTGAAGATTTGCAGTGTGGTCACCACAATGTCACCTACAGCTGAGAATCCGAGAGAGAAAGAGAGAAGGGGGGAGAGAGAGAGAGAGAGAGAGAGAGAGAGAGAGAGAGAGAGAGAAAGACAGACAATGCAAATGTTAAGTAAATTCACAGCCATCCACTTTACTACTTTAGTTCTGAATGAGATTTGATCTTCTCTTTCCCACATTCTTTAATGCCCTTATTAGAAATAGTGGAAAAGAATAAAATCTCCAAAATTCATAGTTTCTTCTTCCCTGCAGAAAACTTACTTGCAGTACAGCTTCAATGAAAATTAGTTACTCCAAGTCTGTCTTGCCTGCAATGTTAAATTTTGGTCCTCAGGCAACACACTTCAACATAACTTTTGTTCTTTTGTTTAGATTAAAGATATGCCCACTTTCAAACGAGGACTCACATTTCCCCTCTGGCTCATTAGAAGAAGTCTCAAGAGGAAGGCATTACATTTTTACTCCTCACATTTAGATATCTTGTCCCACAATTAGGTTTTACAGATTCATAAGGCTAAAATGATCTAAAAGGTCATTTCAGTCACCCATTATGGAGTGCTGGAATCAAACACCTGAATTCGAAACCATATGCCATTAATAGTGGCATTATATAAGTCACTTAACTTTTTAAGTTCTTTGAACTTCAAATCCCTCCCTCATCTGCAAATAGGGATAAACTTGTAATTCTAAGGATCATTTGGGGAATGAATTAAGATGTTAAAATTAAATTTCAGAAAAGACACTGGACTAAATGTCAGCCCTCTTTACCTTTACTTGCTACCCCTTAACCAATTCACAGGGAGAGCTATATCTGAAATCTATTGAGTAAAACAAAATTATTCTGAGTTTTTAAAACTGATAACAAGTTTAAATAAAAGCAAGGACTTAGGAGGTAAATAAACTTGTTTAGAATACCAGCTCCATACTTACTACCTTTGAGAACTTTGATCTTCAATTTTTCTGAACCTCTATCTCTTCTGAAAAAAAACAAGATGATAATTCATATACACTGTAATTTTTTTGAGTATTGGGTAAGATCATTTATTTATAATGTATTGTTTCAGTCAGACAACAAAATCTTTTTGAACCACTGCTATCCCAGGTGCTATCGTAAAGACTTGGGAATACATCAGTGAACAAAACAGACAGAAATCTCTGCTCCATGGAGGTTTGAATTGTGGTGGTAGAAGATAGGCATTAAACAATAAAGATAGTAAGTAATGTATATGGTATGCTGTAGGTTATAAATGCTATAGGAGAAAGAAGAAGGGAATTGGGAGTATGGTAGGAAGTTTTGTGGGGTGAAGAGAGAGAAAAGTGTGTTGCTTTTTTTTTTTTTATGGCCAGAGTAGGGCTTGTTGAGAAGTAAAATTTGAGCAAAAACTTAAAAATCATCAATACTTTAGTCAAGTAGTCATGTGAGTGGGGAGAGTATTCCAGGCAGCAACAACAGTTGAATCAAAAGCACTAACCACAATGAGGCTAACGTGGTTAAAAAGAAGTAGGCAATGAGGAGATTAGTAGGGGAGAAGCAAGAGTATCAATAGGGACCAGATCACCTAGGGCCTTACGGGATATTGTGAAGACTTTGCCTTTTACTCTGAAACAAATGGAGACTTTTTGCAAGGTTTTGGGCAAGGTGGTGACATGACCCAAATAATGCTTTAAACAGATCTCTTGGCTGCTATGTTAAGACTTCTCAACAGTGAAGACACAGGGTAATGGCAGGATGACCAGTTAGGAGGCAGCATATGGGAGAGGGATAAAGCAAGTGATAACAATAGAATGATGAGTTATGAAAGTGTGGATCTAAGGATTTCCTGATAAATTGAATATTAAGTATGAGAAATAGAGAGAGAGATTGAAGAAGATCTCTTGGTTTTTGGACTGGGCAACCAGGAGAATAAAACTGCCATCAGCTGAGATGCGAAACATCATAAATTGAGCAACTTTTGGGGCGGAGCCATCAGGAATTCAATTTAGGCTGTATAACAAGCTTCAGATGTTTGTTAAACATACAAGTAAAGATATCCAGTGGGTAGTTGGATCTAAGAATCTAGAGCTCAAAGAAGAGATCTGGGTTAGGAATTTCAATTCAGAAACACCAGCTCCTAGAGATATCTAAAGCCGTGAGACTAGATGAGATCAATAGGCAAGTAAATGAAGCTAGGGAGGGCCAGAGATCTAAGGACAAGGAAAACAGATCTGTGACCAGTGATGTAAGGGGAAAACCAACAGAACACATCTGGAAGACAAGTCTGGAAAATATATCTAAAAGAAAGGAGTGATCAGTGATTACAAATGTTACCAATAGGTCATGCAAGATGAGGACTCATTTGACAACATAAAGATCATTGCTAACTTGAGAGCAATTTGGGTAGAGTGCTGACAGTGGTGGAAGAAGCCTAACTGTGCCTAGTTTAAGAAATATAGAAGATTTCTAGAAAGTAAGAATAGACGCTCTTTTTTGAGGAGTTTTGCTATAAAAGAAAGAAAAGAAATAAAGCAATAGCTGCTCTGAGAAATGGAGTTAAATGAAGGCTTTTTGATATGGAAGAAATTATAGTATAATTGAGTGTTGATATTATGTGTGTCAAGCTCCTGGAACAAGGCTTGTCACTTGGTAGCTAGCATTACCTGTATTCCCTATGAACCCCTTCTTACACTTGGTAATCTTAACTGTCAAAAATATTTATGTGTTGATACTTCCCAACATATAAATGCCTGTGAATATAAATGACAAAGTTGGCCCATGCCTGAGAGGAATGGGGGAGCTCAACTAGAAAGAAGTCTTTCTCTGTTTGGGGATCTCCTTTTTTTTACTACATCCCAGGTGACCACATTATTTCAAAGAAAAAAATACTAAGGAGAGTTGCCATGTTCCCCTCTAACCACTTTGGAGTTATTGCACCTGCACCAGGAGATACACACTCTCTCTGAAATGCCTCACTCTCTTCTTGATACAACATAAGCACATTTTCCCAGAGAAACGTCATGGTGATGCTCATATCCTTAGCTTAAGACTTCCCACACTCCTCAAATCTATTTAATTCACACTACAGTTGAAATACTATGGACAAGAGAGGGAGTCTAGAAGAAATGCTAGAACTAGAGGAAAAGGAATGTGATGAAGTGGGAAGAAGACTTCTATATGAGTGATAGTAGGTGATTCACCTGAATGGAAAGGAATACTTCAATTCCATTGCAATTATCAAAGTTTCTATAGGATTTAGTGAATATAAAAAGTATCTGGTAGTTTCTTCTATCTAGTGTCCAATCTCTATTTTCGTGTAGTTGCACCTTGATTTTTCTTTGGAAACTATCGCTCCACTATTGCCTACAGGTTTGGTGGAATGTAGTTTTAGTTGTTGTGCTCCCCTCTTGGCAAGATTTAGTCAAAAACTCCAGCATGGACTAATTAACTCTTCCTCTTGAAGGAAGTGGCACCAGGAGGGAAAAGAGTTGCTATTGTCTCCTTGCCATAGAAATCCCCTTAAGTTTACCTAAGGTTTACTGGGTCTTGCTTTTCAGATTTAGCACTTATCTTCGGATAGTATTCTCTACTATGACTGTACCAGTTGTTCACACAGTTATCAGTGTCATTGGTCTGTATCCATCCTGTACCTGTTGTTAAGTATTTTGAGTATAACTTCTAGGTTGCCCTGGTCCCTGTGCATTCCGAAGCTCAATTCTTCAGCTTTTTCTTTATATTTGTGAGTTATCATATATCTTAAAAATCAATTCCCCTTTCCTCCTTATTTTTTTCCTTTTGAATTAAGTTAAGCAGAGCTGCTTGCCCTGTATTTACAAGCAAAGAATGCTAAAAATGGAGTAGATTAGTACAGAAACATGCATAGACTTTCAAAATGACTTCTTTTAACACATCTATTAGTAGGCTGGGATCTGCCCTTGTAAGCAACTTTAGGTCCTTCTACTATTTTTACCTGACGTGATATCATCTCTCACCATTGGATAACAATTGGAATTGTGAATCAGGAGCTGCTTGCTCCTCCTGCTTACCAAGTCCTCAATGACATGTCAACACATTCATAGTTAAAACCCTGCTCCCTTATTTGTTCTGGGAACCAATAATAGTTATAAAATAAATAGCTCTGAAACACCTAATATGAATATAGAAGGATTATTAAAAATTTTTGTATATTTTAGACAGGCATTTAGAGGGAATAAAGATCCTTTGTCTATTAAAAATTTTGTTTTAATATATAAAATGGAAATTAGTTGTCAAGATGCCACTCTCAAGAGCCTTTTGCTCTTGGCTATGAAACCTTCATTTGAAAGTCTTTTCCTCTGAATTCTCTGCCACAGTTTTATGGGATGCTCAATGTAAACAGATGCCTCATATAAATTTCATTTTTATAGGTAGCTAATATACTAATATCCTACAGGGATAATTTAAGTTCCCAGGTGTCCAGGTTTAACTAGGCTACAAAGAAAATTTAGCCAAGGACAATAGGACAAACCACCTAAGCTATAAATGTCATGGCTCTTTCATGAGCTGCAAGGATTTCAGCAAACTTCGAAATAATGTCACACAAAGAACAATCTGGCTAGGGAAGAGACTCCATTAACTGAAGCGAATCAAATTTAGAGATTATGTTGGAGCAATTTAGAAGCAGGAAACCCTTGTATATGTTATTTATATACATCGTTCCACAATGATACCTGGAGTAGTAAAATGTCTCATAATGAGATGGCATCAAAGCACCAACTCTTTCTACCAGGGGTACTCTATTCTGAGACTATGGGATAGGATTCATGCTTTACAGTAGCAGTCCCCAAACTTTTTCTCACCAGGGACTGATGCTTCTATGAGACTCTAATGCCTGATAATCTGAGATGGAGCTGAGACAGTGTAACTAGCGCTGGGGAGTATCTGCAAATACAGATGAAGCTTCACTCTTTTGCCTGCTGTGTGGCCCAGTTCCTAACAGGCCTCAGACAAGTACTCATCTGTGGCCTGGAGGTTGGGAACCCCTGCTTTAGGGAGTACAAAATGCAAAGTAGATCAACAACACTTACTACACACATACACATAGGTTATATTTCTGAATGTAGTAAAGTTCCTGTTGAGAAGAAATTTAAACCTTTGCAGATGAAGCAACCAGCCAAGTGTTATACCCAGAAATTAACTGGAAGCAGATCTTTGACTCTTTACTAAATACAAAAGTGATCATTTCATTGTTAGTTATTCAAACATAAGCCTGGGTGTCACTCCTTGTCTTAGTGTAACAGATCCTTTTATTGCTTCCACCCCAATACAACAGAGGATACTGAGCTCAAAACTAGAAAGGAGGTTGATACACAGGCTTAAGGAGAAAGAAACTTTGGTTGAATATTGTAAGAACCTCTGCAAATAATTAGCTTAGCAACTGAGGTCTGCAAAAACAAAGGTGATGGAAGTGGGAAGTTGAACCGAGGGCTGACATAATGTCTGGAATTAGGTAGCTCATGAAGTTTCCTGCAGCATGTTTCCCCAGCTAGCGATTCCTTACAGAAGTGATGCCTTGGGAGTGTGATCCAACATGTAAGTGTGAACTAACAAGTTATAACCCTAATATGCAAGTATGGGACAGCATTGCCTTGCAGTGAGAAGCAAGTGATTGAAGTTTTCAACTAGCAGACCATGTAGCTGCAGTATAAGTAATGTATCTGGTTAAAAAAATAAAAGGAGGGGCAGATAGAGGTCCACAAGTCTTTTCCAGTGCTCTTCAAGGTTTAGTTTGGAAGCAAAATGAACTTTCTCAAGAGTTTAAGTCATAGGAAGTCTTGACAGTTTGGGAGTACAGTTAGCCTGAAGAGCAATTGGTGGATTTTCTCCTACCTGGTATAAGAGCTAATTCTATGTATCAACCCGTCGAGGCTATGGTGCCCCACTGTTTGGTCAAACACAAGCTTAGCCCTTGTTGTGAAGGTATTTTGTAAATATAATAAACATTTACAATCAGTTGATGTTAATTTAAGTAAAAGAGATGACACATGGTAATATGGGTGGGCTTCATCTAATTAGTTAAAGATCTCAAGAGAAAAACTGAGGTTTGCTGGAGAAGTACTTTTGCCTCAAGACTGTAATATAAAAATTCTTGAGTTTCCAACATTCTGATCTGCCCTGTGGATTTCAGAATTGCCAGTCCTCACAACTGTACCAACCTCCTTCTCTCTCCACCCGCACTCTCTCTCTCTCTCTCTCTCTC
>CM053507.1:130001269-130264221 GCA_028627145.1 Eidolon dupreanum | reverse complement strand
CCGGAAAAATAGGCTGACAATTTCATGAGAAGCCTTATAGAACAGCAATTAGTTAGTTGGGTAGACTCTTCAGTCTACCTCCTGACACCAGATCATCCAAGGCCAAACTAGAAATTGACTAAAGATTATAAAGTTCTTGTGTATACGAAGTGTGTCATATTTACCAGGTCATTGACCATATGACTATCCCAACCCAGAGAGACAATCATAGTCAAACTGGAGATCAGAAGGTTGCTTGATGAACACAGAATCAAAGGAAGGAGGTGAAGTGGATCGTAATGGCAGCATATGGAGAGAACTTAAAGCAGCCGTCTTATACAGGTATATTCTGTCAATGGAGCCAGAATTCCAGAGCTCATGGGTTCCTTCTCAGGGTGTAGACAGGATAGGTACTGCTAGTGTTTGCTCTATAATCTTCCTTTTACTGTTTTACCAATCTCTCTTCTTAAGACACGTTCTTTCTTTGGAAATCTGAATCTATTCAACAAGGCTGCAGTCAAGTTTTGCATTCCCAGTCTCTTATTTATTCCATTTCTTAGGTCAAGATTTGTTCTCACCTATTGCTTTTCTTTATTAATTTTCAAGGGCATCTCTCTGTAGTCTTTAAGTTCAACTCAGAGGAGTTGATGGCATTTTTTTTTCTTTTCAGTCACATAAGCTCAGAGTAGATTCAGCTATTCTCATTGTCATGCACCTCACCACATGAGTAATTACTTCCTCAGGAACTCATTTGGTGCCACAAGCATGTGTTCACCTATTCAGGAATGTAGACAAAGAGCTCATTTACAGGCCCTAAAACCTTATCAAATCCTGATTTATACAGGTAACCACATCAATAAACACATCAAAATCCTGCTGGGTAGTGACAGTTGCTAAATAAAACTGAATGTGTCTTTCCTGACTGACTCTGATTTGTAATGTACAGCTCTCTTTCAAACACCTTTTGGAATGTGTCACTTCTGCACTTGTGGCAAAGCTTTCAGCCCTGCTGACCACATCTATTCTACTTTGTAAGGCATATTATACTAGGATTATTGGGAGTTGTCAGTCATTTTCTTGTTCATGTGGTTAATAACTTGATGTAACACTGAACTGATCATTTCTCAATTGCCTACTTCATTTTAATATGTTGATCTGGAGCAGTTTAGGCTAGTGTCCCTCTTTGAAGAAATATTTGTGAGGCAAAAAGTGTAATCCTTCTGAATCCTTTGAAAGATAGAAGAAAGAGAAAGAGAAATAACATTTCTAAAGTCAGATATTGTGTTATGTACTTTCTACATAGGGTATTTATTTTAAACTTTAAAACACATACCTATTCTATAGATGAAAATTTTGATTCAGATACATTAAATAACTTGTTCAAGTTCTCACAAACAATAAGTGGTGAATCTAGGAATACAAAATCAAATCTACCTTACTCCACAGTCTGAGCTCATTTCATTACACTGTGTTGACTTCTTCCAATGTCAGTTAGTATTTGCATTAGAACTGATTTTCATTTTTAGCTTTCACAAACTCACCATCACACATCCATAGCCATGTCAAACACTTTCAGAAATAACATGGAGATCAACAACATAAATAAAATGACATTTCCATTATTTTCCCACAATCCTAACTTCCAAATAGTCACCAAGGAACATCAGTTACAGTAATATTCATTCAAATAATGGCCCAGATATTTATCAAGTATCAACTATGGGCCAACCACTGGTGCTGAACTTTATAAAAGATTTTTGCAGTAGATGGACCTAATGGCCAAACACACTAGCTGTACAATGGCCAAAGAGCCCAAAATAGAGATGAACAAAACAGAGTTTTGAAGATTTTGAAAAAGAAATGCTGTTTTTAATCTCTGAGATTTTTTTTCATGTGTAGAAATAGCAGCAAAGCATGTGTGTGATTAAAAAGTGTGTGATTAAAACCCTGTGAACTACACAGCTAATTTGCCCTCTGTTCAGAGCAGCTGATGCCAAACCTGCCCAACTAAGAAATCCTGTTTGGTAGTGAATACTCATGCTTACCAAATCACAAACACTCAACCATTTCCAGTCAAAAGAGTTAAGCTGACCCTGGCAGTGACATCAGCGCTTGATGATATCTCCACTGCCCTTCTTGGAAGCTTTCTTTCTTTCTACTGACATGCTTCATGGGTGTGGCAGCTGGTAACACCTACAACATACCAGAATACGAAACAATTTAGATATGATGTGGGGATACTGACTAGAAAGAAATTAGAAAGTTGTATCTTCTTCCGTTAAGAGGAAATGGTACCCCTGTCTCAGAAGGGGATTGGAACATAAATAAAATAAGGTTGGTACCATGTTTATTCATTTAACAAAAAAATTATCAGTCACTTACTATAAACCAAGTACTGTGGCAGACACTGGGGATACAAGAGTAAACAAAATATACACTACCCATGCTCTCATAGGTCTTTATGTGTAGTGGGGCAAATAGACATTAAATGATTAGTCACAGAATGAGCTAAGCGATTAACATTTGTCAAATGTTATAAAGAATGCTATAAAGTGCAGAGTGCTATAGAAGTATATAGTAAAAGCTCCCTGAGGTAGGCTGAATAATGGTCCCCCAAAATGTCCCTGTCCTAATCCTCAGAACCTGTGAACATGTTATCTTATGTGACCAAAGGGCCTTCGCATATGTGATTAAGTTAAGGACCTTGAGATGGATAGATTAGCCTGGATTATCCAGGTGGGCCCAATATAAGCACAAGGAGCCTTAGAAATGAAAGAGGAAGGCAGAGGGATATTTGACTACAGAATAGGAGGTTGCAATGATATGATGCAAGGATGACTCAACTTGCCATTATTAGTTTTGAAGATGGGGGAGGGTCATAAGTTAAGAAGCTAAAAAAAGCAAGAAAACATTCCCTTAAAGCCTCCAGAAATGAAAGAAGATTAGTAACACCTTGATTTT
The DNA here is from genome assembly GCA_028627145.1 of Eidolon dupreanum. NCBI lineage: Eukaryota > Metazoa > Chordata > Mammalia > Chiroptera > Pteropodidae > Eidolon > Eidolon dupreanum. The sequence goes on along the minus strand of CM053507.1, from coordinate 130,261,281 downwards.
AGCCCAGTGAGACCTGCATCAGACTTTTCACCTACAGAATCTAATTTCTGTTTGTTATTTTAAGACACGAAGTTTGTGGTGATTTGTTACAGCAGCCAGAGAAAACTAATACAGTCCTAAACTTAATGCTGGGGGTGGAGTAAGGTAGATTCTTTGAGGAATTTAACTGATACTTGACAGGTAAATTGGAGTTCGAGTGCCTGGCCCACTAAGTCCTGTCCCTCTCTCCTCATTTCATACCCTTCAGCCTGGCTGTGATGCCTATGGCTTCCTCTGGTGGATGCTATGTTTTCCTGAGGCAGCTGGTCCAGGAGATCATATCCCTGACAAGGTTCCATGCAACCAGGTAGCTCTGATTAGGACCTCTTGCCACCGTGTGAGTGTTTTCAAGTACTTACTTAGCACCTACTACATGCCAGGTGTTGAACATAAAGTGACGAACAAAACAGTCAATATTTTTGTTGATGGAGTATAACTGGGGCTCATCTTTATGTAAAAGATCAACTCTATTCAATTGGAATTATTTTTTTGAAAAGCAGACATGAATAAATTGATTAATCTTAAAAAGAGCTATAGTCTTGAAAAGTGCCAAGAAACAGGGAGCTTGGTCCAACAGAAACCCCATAAAAAAATTTCAAACTCCTGTCTAGATGGCCAAAAGCATCAATTGCCTGGCTGTGTCCTGTTCCTTGTCACAATATTTGAGCAGTGTTAACTGCAGTGAGAGATTGAGTGTTAACACGGGCTCTCGGAATGGCCAATTCTAGACACAAGACTGACCTCTGGATTTAAGAATAGATAGGTTCCACCTCAAATCTTAGTGGAAAGGCTTAAAAATAGATTTTATTTTAATCGTAAAAGTGAGAAACATAGATAGTTGAAGAGATACCAAAAACGAGTAGCACTAGACAAAATAGTTTGGCATAAACACTATTAATGTTCTGCACAAAACTTAAAAAAATATATATATTGTATATATTGTAAATTCTAATAATTTGTGTGGGGAGCTATTTTGATTTTTACTTATTTGTTTTATTTTCAAATCATAAAAGTAATACTGGTATAGCACATGTTCTACTAAATAGACACTCTGAATGCCTAGTCCAAATTGAAGAAAGCATCCCACCCCACTCCAGATAAACTAAGGGAAACCAGAGATCTTGATGGAGCCTGTCCTCATCAGACCTTTTAAAGCATGTGGCAACCATGCATAATGAAGGAGAATTCTGAAGTAGCTTCAACTGCCTATTGGTTTGAGAAGGTGACCTGCCAGTCCCTGGATATTTGGGTGGGAGACATTAATCAAGCATTCCTTTGTCAGTGTTAGTTAAATATAGTTAAATGATCCTATCTGCCTGGGCTGTTTAGACCTGTCAAAAGTAATCTGCCCCTTCTTGAGGATCGCCAAACAGGTTTTCATCCCAAGTGACTCAGTCATTTATTCCTATTTAAATACAAATCTTACCTCTGTAAGTCCTGGCTCACCCTTAAAAACTCCACATGTGCTTAATGTGCCACACCGTATGAAGTGGTAAGAATTGTTATGAATTCTTCTCATTTTTCTGAATACTACAAAGAAAGTGGCCAAATTTTCCTGCAGAGAGTTGAGAAAAGTATAAAGTAAATGGAGGGCAAACCACTGAGACAGCAAATAGGGATTCTCAAGCTTGACTTGAAGAGTGAACTTGAATGGCTTTTTATACTTGTTCACCCAGAACCTATACCAGGCAAGCAGGCATTTCTAAACAATGTGCAAGTAATAGGTCAGAAAGCATAGTTTCAAATTTTCTGTTTTATAACACATGATGAAGATTTATGGTCTAGAAGACAAAAATGAAATTCCCTTTCACATGGACAAGTACATTTAAATTTGGAACAAAAAATCGAGAACTATTCCTTTCATTGTCACAGGGGCACCATTTTGTTTTTTAAAGCCACCAAATTGGTTTGACTGCATTTCCTCTTCTTTGGTGCCAGGATCTTTGCACAATGGGACTGCAGCAAAAGGCAACATTGTGGTTCCAGCAGCAGAAATTGCCAGCTTTCTGCCCAGAATTGGCTGGATGTAAGAGCCTTCGAAAAGTTCATAGTCTTTCACCCCATGATTGCTCTTCTAGGAATCTCTCCTAATGGACTGTTTGGCGGTACACAGAAAGATTTATGTGCAAAGATGTTCATCTTGGTTTTGTTTATAATTGAGAGAAAAAGTAAATATAAAATAAAAGAACACACCTACATACTCAACAAAAAGCAGTTGGTTAATTATGGTGTATCCACAGAAAAAGGAATATTCTATAGCAATTAATAACCTTTCATAAGAAGTTTTAAGAACAAAAGGAATTTGTCTTTATTGATCCAAACTTTTCTGTACTTCTTTCTAATTTTTCTGCAAAGATTGGGATTTCTTTTTGCAACCAGCAGACAGAAAATATCTGAAGCTGAACTTGAGAATACTGATACATAGAAAAATGGACAACACTGAACAGGCTTCTCTTTTTAAAACAGGTACACAGAAGAGTTAGTATATATTATTACCCAACCTATTCTTTATCACTCAGATATCTTTTATATCTGGCTACATTTAAGAATCACCATGACTATGCCTCTCATAGTCTTTTGTCTGTTCTCTGTTAGAAAAAGCTGATTGCCAGTTTATGTCATTCTCTTGGACAGAACAGATCTTCCATAACTATTTTGTTACAAGGCCTTTACTTCATGGGTTGCCTTGCACTGGAAGATGCCCTCTCATTAGTTAGAGCTTATACATATAAAAGAAAAATTTGCATTTATATACTCAAAACTGCCATTGAGCTGAGAATCTTATTTCAGTTAAACACTTTCCTTTTTACTGTAGGGTTTGTCATGCATTTTTTAATAGATTATAAGCTTGTCTTTGAATTGCTCATATTGCCTAGAATAAGATTTTGAGTTGATATGTTTCAATAAATCCTGCCAAACAAACAAACAAACAAAAAATGAAGACCCTATAGCGGTGAGTTTCCATGTTTTGTTGTTGTTGTTGTTGTTGTTGTTGTTTTGCCTTAAAAGCGCTGTTTAAATTACATCTTATGCTGCACACCAATATTTTAAATAAGTCAAAGAGGAGCTGAGCTAATTAAAGTGGGGGTAAGGAAGACTGATGCTGAGAGTGACCATATAATTTATTGTGCAAACTGGGACATTCCTTGAATGAAAGGAGACACTATTAATGATTGCAACGTATTTTACAAATCATTCCTTTCTGCTTTGGGAAGATCATAAGTTCCAACTGCCCAGAAGCAGAAAAGAAGACAATTGGGAATTGGCTCCATGAAGTGGAAACTACAATATGGGAAGTGGGGGTAAAGATACTAAAACTGAAGTTCAGAGCCAGACGCTAAATTGGACAAAAATATATTTGCAAGGCACAGACAGTGGGCTAATTTGGTTGATTTAGAAAGTGCTCAAATGAAGCAATGTGGGAAAGGTGAACCTCCCCAAAATGAGCAAAGAATATCTGCATAGGCAGCTTATAGGGGGAAATATACAAATGACAATCATCAATAAAAATACAAGAAAAAATTTCTTATCTCACTGACAATTAAAGTAACATAAATCAAAAAGAAAAAAACCTAAGGGACAAGCAAATGTTAAAGTGCGAAGATACCTTATATTAGTTAGCCTACAGGGAAACAGTTGTTCTTAACACTGATGATAAATGTATTAACAAGTTAAAACTTTTTAGATGGCTATTAGGTAATAGCTCTTAAAGTAAAAGAACATATTGTCTTTGACCTGACAGTTATGCAGCTAGAAATTGACTTCATGTTTGCAAAAGCAAACATATATACAAGTAACATGAACCATAGTCTGTCATGGCAAGAATAAACCTGGAAATAACCTAAATGTCTATCATTTAGGGAGAGATTAAATAGATTTATGGACTAAGGTATTCAGGTGGTAGAAGGCTGTACAGCCAATAAAACAAAAACCAGTCGTTTTCTATGTTCTGATTTAGAAAATTCTCAAAGGCATTTCATCAAGGCAAACAACAAAAGCAGGGTCAGAACACTGTACATAATATGGCTTTTATTCTGTTCGTTGTTAAGAGGCTACTTATAGGTGTTATGTATGTGTGGGTGTTTTAAGATCACACCAGAGACCATGACCAGGGTTTATCTTTGTTAGAGGGATTGGATAGAGAAGTGGAGGACAGGGATGTCTTTTACTCTCTGTTTTGTACATTTCTACCTTGTTTTAACTTTCTAAATATGTTCATGTGCTTGATTATAAATGTTTAAAATGTTAACAGAGGTTATCTGTGTGGTTGAATTATCATAATAAATATTATAAAAGGTGGAGAAAGCTATGTGTGGAGAAAACAAAACAGGAAGTCCAAGAGATGTTCCAAGCTCACTAAATCACACCACCTCCATTAACTACAAAAGAGTTTGAAATGTAAATCTCTTCCTCTGTAAAATATTGAGCATTTGAGCCATCCGTTCATACAAATGCTTATTACAATATTGAAGTTACAAAGGATGCTATCCCCAGCCCTCAGATAAGGGTGAGGGCTTGTGGGAGCAGAGAACATATCTACAATGGATGTCAACATATTCAGAAAAGAACCCCGCCTCCTAGCAACCTACAGGGAGGGCAGTGCCTTCCCAGAAGCTTGTATGGACCACCAGCAGAACTCATTATATTCTGTTCTCAGTCATATCAAGCCTAGTTAAATGCATTATGGATGCTGTAGAATGTCACCAAATTTAAACTGAATAGAGATGAATTTTTCCTTGAGAGTTTAGCTTCTCTTATTATACTTATTTTCTTATCATCATCCTGAAGAAAGGACTGGTTTCCACACACACAAGTAGATATGAAAGTCTAAGAGATGAACTCAGCTGAAGCTTTTATTCAGCACATAGAACTTCCTGCACTGATGAAATATTTCACATTCTGTGCTGTCCAACCAGGTAGTCATTAGCTACATGTGACTACTGATCCCTTGATATGTGGCTACTGTGATTGAGGAACTGAATTTTTAATTTTATCTATTTTAGTTCATTTAAACTTAGAAACATGGCTGTTATATTGGACATCACAAGTTCTAGCCAGAGTCATTCAAGAAACATTGATCAGTAAATGGAGCCAAAAGGAGAAGAAGTAGAGGGAGGAGTAATGATATAAAATCACGAAATATTTAAAGCTGGAAAAAACCTTTGAGACCATCTCATCCAACCCATTCATTTTACACTGATGAGTAAAGTGTGACCCAGAGAGATTCAGCTTTCACTAAGCTTACACGAGCCAGCAAGGAGTCAGATATAAATCTTACCTTTTAATGAATGTTGCACCTAGCCATGGTGGTAAAACAACTGCACAGAATTGAGTTAAACTAGGGAAAAATGATAAAAAGATTGTCTTTGTACTCTTTTTGGAGTCTATATGAGGCAATGAATAAGTGATAAATAGTATTAAGCAGAAGGGGCTCTCCTTACCTCTTACTAAATATCTCTCTGTCAGTAAGAAATAAGTTAAAATTCTCACAAGGTAGAGACATAAGTATAGAACTAACCTGCTAGTTAATTCCTTGGCCTCCTGCTAAGGAAACACCAAGCACCTTGGAATTATGTTTTGATGTCCCAATTCTCTTACAAAAAATCTGACTCCAAATTATAATATTCCCTAAACCATACCTTCCTTCCCAGCCTGTACCCCTGAATGGGGAGAGACCTGTATACCTTCCTCACAAAGAAGCTCTTTTATTTAATTGGGTTAATAGGTTACAGATAGGTTAATTAGGTTAAATCCTGGGCAGAGTAAAAGCACTTTCTAATTGTTGCTGCCATTGCACTACCTTGAGCTCAGATGGATCTTCGGCGTACACTAGTCTATGTTCTGCATCTTAGAGCCGTATTTAAACACAGTACATGATGGTGACATACACACAGGGCACTATCATTCTCCTAAACTTTGGCAATGGCATTTTGATAAAAGTACTTTCTGCCTTATAAATGATTTCTTCCAGGTTTCCAGTGAAACAAGTCATTTAAAAAATTTTTTTTTTTTTTTTGACAAATGAAAGGGGAAAAAAATGCCTTTTCAAATCCAGGGCACTTGAAAGTTTCATTTTCCTGTTTTAATTTGCTTCGGTGTTTCAAGGGAATAATAATAGTTTTTTAATGCCAAAGGTGGCTTTCATCACTCAAAGCCCTCTAATTTCCTCCCATATTGCAAGTAATGTGTTAATAGTTCTAAAATGAAATATTACCTAAAACACAACTTAGTAATTTTCCTCACAGTTCAAAGTTATTTGAAAAAGAAGTATCACCTTTTACAAATATTTACTTTGCCACAATGCAAGACGCTGCAAATTATCTGCAATAGCTTCCAGTCTCTTCTCTTTTTGTGCCATCTTCGAATTTTCTGTTGGGAAAAAAGAAATAAATAGAAAAAAGAAAAAACACCTCCCCTTTTCTTTCATGTTCTAATATCAGGTTCCATGAAAGGACCTGAACTCTACCTTTAAATTAGATAATGCCCACACATATGTATAATATATGTGTGTGTGTGTGTGTGTGTGTGTGTGTGTGTGTGTGTGTATATATATATATATATAGAGAGAGAGAGAGAGAGAGAGAAAAGCTTGATATTTGTGGTCTCATTATAGAATACACACACCAAAGAAAAGATGTGCACAGAGGCCATAGAGAATTTAAAAGATTTATTTATGATGTATTACTGTAATTTTTAATTTAGACATGCAAATTTTTTAATTTGCACCGACTGCTTTGCCTTAATGGTTTTGATTAATACTTGGAGGTAGTGTTTGTGAAAGAGATTTATACTGTGATTCATCTGCAAAATAATCAAATCATTACCAGCTAATGACAAAGCTGTGAAAAATGATATAGATATTGTGTAACTTCCAGCTATGGCTGAGCACGTGGAGGTACCCAATCCTTCCAGCAAATGTGGACTTGTGTTAATAACTGCTGGGAAGTTCGCTCTAGGTCCACTCTAATTTGGCAACAAAAAACATTGATCTTAATAAAGCTGTCTGATAAAAGGAGCAGTGATTAACATCCCAAACCCTCCATTCTGCAACTCATGCCAAGGTCCCTTTTTTTTTTCCAGGAATGAAATTCCACTGCACTTCCTGCTTATCGCTCCATCTCACCTCAGCCCTCTGTGGGTTTCCAGATAAGGCTGTAGACAGTCTAAGGAGGCAGGATAGGGGGTGGGCAAGGGAGTAGTTCTGGTGGCTGCAGGTGAGGTCTGCCCAAGGAGTAAAGCACAGCACGGTGAATGCCCAGATTCTGAACCCCTTCCAGAGCCAATGCCCATTTCTTCCAGAACTCAGAGGTACCTCCTCTTCTAGTGGGTCCTTCCTGCCAGATTTCACCATTCAGAATTGAAAGACTCTTGCTTTCTCGCTAATCCTGACAGGGTCAGCAAAGGCAGAGGAGAAAGCTCCAGAGCACATCCAGAGTCAGCACAACAAACTCTCAGTGGTACCAGGAAACGGAAAAGGGGCAGGAAGCACAAACCCGCAGATAATATCCAAGTCTCATTATAGCTGCTCCTTGTGAGAAGCCTCTCTGCCACATCTCCCACCCACATGGCTGGCTTCTTCCAACTAAATAATAAAAGCTAACGTTTCTTGAGGTGTTACTGAACACCAGAAACTATGCTAAGCCATTCTACACCCACTTTTTCATTAATCCTCGCCACAAACCTATGAAGAGATATTAGTAGTAGCAGTATTCCCATTTTACAGATAAGCACACTTTATAGATAAGGTATTCTCCCAGAGTCAGTAAAAGAAAACTGGCATGTGACGTAGGTAAGACTTATGTCTGGTTCATTCTAGCACCATAAACCCCACTCATCAAAAGCATGTCCTTACGTGTCTGAAGTTTATACTGAAGAATCAAAATACCCCAAACGAGGGCAGTCAGAAGAGAGATGGGATGAAGTGGAGGAAGAGGTTAAAAAAATTCTTAAATAAAAATTTAAAAAGCTTGGACCAGCCACAGTTAATACTGAAGCAATCATATTTTAAGTCATTATCAAGAAATTCAGCTCCTTTTTTATTTTAGTCTTCACAGAGGAAAAGCCCAGTAAGTTGATAGTCATGAATATTTCACTGAAAACCATATTTTCTATGACGGTGACATGGACACTCCACTTCATCAGGAAGCCATTTTACAAAATTAGAAAAAGCAAGGCACCATTCTGGAAAGCGCAAGCCTACTTATCATTATTATTTATTACTTATTGGGTGCCAACTGGGTCCCCACAGCAGAGAAGGTATTATGAAACTTTCACACAGAGACAGACAGTCCCTGTTCACTGGATTCACAATTCCAGTTCTGATTGCAAGGCTACAATGGGCCCTGTGTCTACAATGACTGGTAACTGTGACTGCCATGGAATCACAAAAGGAAGATCAGAACTTTCTATCACTTTTCTAGACAGAAAGACAAATGAGAAGGGAAGCAATAAGTGTAATTAATTTCAACCAGAGCTGGAGGAGAAAAACCTTCAGCTATGGTACTATACACAGCATTTATCAGGAGAGCTTTTCACCTAGCAGTGCCAGACCAGCTGATTCACAGATATAAAATAGGCTGCCATTGCAAAAAGAACAGAAAAGGAAAATAAACATAACATGGCTTTCATGGCATTATTTTGGTTCAGAGTATCTGTGAGAGAAATTAGCATGTGATCTACTTATACATGTGGCCCCGAAAAAGCAGGAGTTAATCCAATAAGTTCAAAGTAAAGTTAAAATTCAGGCCACTCAGAGTGAGCCTACAGAATAAGCCTTTGGACAGATGGGCGTCTTGTATAATTCAACCCAACATATAGTACAAATAATGAAGCTGAAGTGCTGAAGGAAAGGGAAATACACTCTCAGAGGTAAACTTGCATTCAAGTCATCAGGACTTAGCTGAATAATTCCTTCTAATGCTTGTACAAATAATGCTGCTAAATTCTTGGGAATTAAACCACGTCTCCGCCCTTCTGCTTTCAGGAGCTTCTAAAGACTGGACTGAGCTAGCTGCAGGAAAAATTAAGTACAAAACGTATTCATTATGATCATTTCAAAGAAGGGAGATGCTCCTTTTCTGTCTATATGTGAGGAAATGGACTAAACTTGACTCTAAGCAACCTCAGACATTTTTGAGAAAGACCAGAGACCACAGCATTACTGTATATAGGTTTTAGTAGCTATGCTTCTACAGCCAACTGATCACAAATATTCTGGAATCCTGTCCCTGTCCAGTTCCCTCAGACTTTCTCCTCCAACACAATCAACAATTAGAGACTTGCTCATCTCAAAGAACATCAACTGTCTCTCAAGCAGTCTGTTTTCTACTTCTGCCAGAACTCTTATTCAGCATTCTGCAACTCTTCACATTTATCTAGTGTCATGCAGTGGAACTTTCTGTGATAATGGAAATGTTCTATGTCTGTACTGTCCAATATGGTAGCCACAAGCCACATGTGCCTAGTGCTATTGAGAAAATTTATTTTATTTTATTTTATTTTGCTTTAATCAATTTAAATTTAAATAGCCATGTACACCTATTGACTGCCATACTGGGCAGTGCAGCTCTATAGAGAGCAATGCACATTTTACTGAAGATATGTTAACATAGATGGAGAACTTTGCATTGCACATGCCACAAAACTCTCTTTCCCAGACTCCCTTGCAGCTAGGGGTGGCTATGTGACACAATTCTGGCCAGTAAGAGGAAAACTTAGGGTTACCGAAAAAAGTTTTTATCCTTTCCTACATAAAATTCAATTTCTTATTTTCCCCTTTAGCTTTTCTTGTGCCTGGGGTATGTACATGATACCTGCACACATAGCAACCATCTTAAGTGTAAATGCCGTTCATCAAAGTTGGCATGGCAGGAAGTTGAAAACAAGCTAGGACTTTGAAGATTTCCTTGAGACATTGCACTAGTCCTGGGCCACCAACTTGTGGATTTCTGCAGCACAGAATGAATAAAGACTTTACTCATTGAAACTACTCTTTGCCTATTTTTCTACGCTTGGAGCAGTGCTTATCCACCATAGCTACCATCCTCACTCTTTTCCTTGGGGCCAGCCGAGGGCAGTACTGTGAGTAGTGAGTAGATTTTATCAGATTGCCCACTCCCTCCCTCCACTTCCCTTCTCTGTGTTATGTTTCTCTGTGTTCCTGTCTATATCTAGTTCTTTGTATCTTTCCTCTCTCCCTTTATCAGTGTTTCTACTACCATTCAATGCTCTTGTGATAAGCTTGGTCACAGGCTAAAAGCATTTTAGCCACATTGAAGAGAAAAGAAGGCATTAAATATTAGAAGGGTGTTCTCTTCCATTATAATATTTTTGGTAAATAATTTTCTACTATGTGCATAGAAAGAGGTTTTCCTGGTCACACTTCTGAAATTTTGTGCGTGCTTTTTTTGAAAACTGGGCATCTAGCATGTACTAACCCTCTACTTGGCTTTTACATGTATAATGTTTCTTTTAATCTTCAGAATGACCCAAGAAACTGAATCTTGGGAAGACATTGGGGACAAAGGTGGCCTTTTGAAAGTTTTTCAGATCCACATACTGTATATATAGATAGCCCTTCACTCAATTTGTTGAAAATTCTTCCTCTAGTGCATGACAATTCAATCTATTACTTCCATTTTACAAATGAGGAAAATGAGGCTCAGAGAGCAGAAGTACTTTGTCGTAATAAATGACAGTGGCAGGGTCTCTGGTTGCAAATGAGAGTTTTTACCAGTGGAAATAACAGGAGGCTTAGGGTTGGTTTATTCTCCCATGTGATCCTATGAAGTGCCAGCCACTGAAGAAAAGGGGTCAGATTCCCTCCTCAAAGGAGCTCTGTCAGAGGGAACATGAAGAAAGGAAAACTAGGGAGAGGCCCCTACTAGTAAGAAAAGTCAGGAAGCCCCATTCTCTGCACCTGACAGAAAGGCACTTAACCTCTGCATCACACAAGATGTCAAAAGTGTAAATAAGCTTCCTAACTTCATAGGGAAGTTACAAGAATTAATTCTTGTTTAAAAGCACATTATGATCTTGTGATGAAAGATTCTCTTGTATTTTTTAGTTCCCCCCCAGTTCCTCCTCTCATAGACATGATTCATGAAAAGTAGATGGGGCAAGATGTAGGGTGGAGAGAAAAGTGAAAACAAGCAGCTGGGAGTGAGTTGAAAGAAGAATAGGATAGGACAAGAAGGGCAATTTCAGTGTTTCTGGAATTCATAAAATGTGACCAGGAACTACTGGAAGAAGATGTTCAACTAATAGCCTCTCCCCCAGATATTCAAAAATGCAGCAGAAATTTCCTTCACTGTACCATCCCAAAGAGGAAAATCAAGTATTAAATTTTGATAAGTACTTTTCAGGGGTTACATTAAGGTAAAGTCCTGCTTTCTGCTTTGTCTAGTTCTCTGTCCTTTGGTACATCTTCCCCCATGAAGATGAAGAAGGACAGGTCACTCAGTCCTTGGCCATTAGGACATTGAGCTCAGATGTTTCCCATCTGAAATACTTTTTACAAAAGCTTTCAGAAAGTTGGAGGCATCTCTACATTCTCCACCCACACTTTTCATTGACTACCATGGTGTCTGATTTTCCTTTTTTCTCTTTTTCTAATTTGAAAAGATGAGCATGACTTTTCAAGTTCAGCTCAGCATTAGAGCATCCCAAAGTCATGGCTAATAAAGGAATTTAAGGGTGGAACTGGAAAGGGAGAGACCCTGAGGGACAAAAGTCGCTTTTGAGGGCTTTTCAATTCCACACACTCTATTAATGGTCCTTCAATACATTTGTAGAAAATTCCTCATCTGGTGTGTATGCCAATTGCATCTTTATCCCCAACAGAGAATTGCTCCCCTGCAGTCATAGACTATAAAACAAATATCTACCCTCCCAGATACTGGAGAAAAGGTTGTGAAAAGGATGGAGAAAAAAAAAAGGTTCTCTTTCTTCAGCCCACAATATGACAAATGTCATCTCCAAGGCCTAGAGTAGACTAGATTCATTTTTACTGTGATCCATTTGAACAAGATAAATACATATCTAATCATTCAACAAACATTTACCAAAGATCTTCTATGGGCTGACATACATGAGGGGCTCAATAAATACTTGTGAATTAAGAAGTTGAAAGGCAAAGAAAAAACATACATGGCCAGTTTGTAGGGGAAAACATAATGAATTAACAGGCTAAAGCTTTAAGAAAGAAAAAACAGGAAGCCCAAAGCAGAGATACCCTTTTCATTTGGAAGAGGAGTGTGAACCCCAGGCTTTCCTAAGGAACACTGTGTACTGTTACTCAGTTCATGCACTGTGCAAAATGACTGGCCAAGCATGAATGGGTGCCAGAATTCAACTCCCTTTACTTGCCAAACAGAGAGCCAGTGGGCCACATCTGCCCGGATGTGACACCTTTTACTAATTCACACAATGACAGTGTATTTTGATGTGGCCTTGTTTAACTAGCCAAAATAAAAAGTCCCTGGTTCAAACTTATTCTTCATATATAGCCATGATGCCCTTGAGTGGCCCAGAAGAAGAGAGAATTACTGCAATACGGCTCTCAATCGGTTTAAATAAAATGTTGTATCATTGATTTCTGAGCACTACACTATCCAGAGATGTTACCAGTTTCTATTTAATAGAACTGCCAAAAACATTTAATTTTTTCACATAAAACACACCCAGAAAATTGAACAAACTTCATCAAAATGTTTAAGTGCCAGAAATGATTCCAATCTAATAACACATTAAGGCCTTGCATTGTCTATATTGCACATGTGGCAGACCTCCATTAACAGCACGGTTGGAACCTCATCTTTAATTCTTTTACACAAAATCACCAATTTAGTTTCTTCTGGGAAACCTTGTAGAAGGGTCTCTTTGTAAATAAAGCAACCACGTTCTTAAAATAAAGTTGGCCAGGAGTGTGGTTCCTTCAGGGTCTGAGAGGAATCTTCGTTGATCAAATGCTGAGGCAGGCCTGTACAATCAGCTGTTGTAACAGAATCTGTTGGTGTCTGCCGGCGTGCTGAATGACAGCAGTGTGTAATCAAAGAGATGCACAGAAACACATCAGACGGCAAGAATACAGAAATAAGCAGCGGAATGGAAGTATTTTGGAACCTAAATGGACCTTGGCACAAAACACTTTGTAACTGCCATTTTGCAGAGCCTGATAAGAGCTTGTTGCATTTGGAATCAAGGAAGGGAAAAATAAGAAAGAGGGGAGAAAAAGGTTAGTTTTTATGGAGCACATCCGATGCTCCAGGCGCAAAGAGCTTTGTATATACCAGGGGATCTAATCCTCAAACCGTACAATGCTAGGTGCATTATTCCTATTTACAATGGGAAAACCAAATCTTACAAGGTGAAATAACATTATTAAGGCCATACAGCTAATAAGTGATGGAGTCAGAACTGAAATTCAGGTCTGCCAGTCTCTAGGGTCCATACCCTCCCAGTTCTTTTATTTCCACATCATGCTGGGAATCAGGGAAGAACACTTCCTTTCACCCTAACCTTAGATGCACTCCTCATTTGGCGATTCCCGAGTATGCAAGAGGAACTGTCCCTCAACAAATGTCCTTCACCTTGTCTGCCTCATGTTTAAGAGGGAGAATCTATCTTATTAAAAAAGTAAACTCATGTGAAAAGCTAGGCTGAGTTCAATGGGACAGCCATCCAACAGCATGATAGTTCTAATCAATTTTTGTGGACAGCAGGGCCAGAATACTAGATATGAAGCTCAAGAGCATGAACAGTAATTGCCCAGCGTCTGTCTCAGCAGCACCTTCTCTCTGTTCACATTAGATGAGAGACTGAGGTGAGCTACTAACATATATAACACCTGCAGTCCCCAATAATCAGTAATGAAAGTCAGGTTCCCCCCTTTAGTAAGAAAGAAGATTTACAAGAAAGCAAGTGATGTTCTCTGAGGGGAGTAAACCCACTTTATGTAAACCTGAAAGATCAGTTAGAGTTCCCAGAATTCACCCCCAGAGTGTGCCCTTGTAGTCACCGAGTGAGGGACTGTGAGAAACAGTATGAATGGACTCAAAACAAAACAAGACTCACCTGATTACAAGTTTCATTATGAACCTCGGGTTTTTTAGAGCTGGTGACATCACATTGCTTTGAAAAGTTTGGAAAGAAGAGGGGATTGGCATCTATGCTTCGCGTACACGTGCACTTGGCATGTCTTGCAGTCCTTCCCACTGACATCACATGAAACTCAGGCTTCGTTAGCTTTATAGGCCATCTCTTCCCTTCTTCTCCTTCAGAGGTGGTTTGCAACCAGGGATGGGTTTTTGTTATTTTTTTAAAGGCAGCTACAGATACCACATGGTAGCAGAATCATTGTCAGTAAACTTAAGAAGCTGGAAGCTGTATAAGTAGTTGGAAGGAAGCTCTGAGACCCGTCCCAGCCTCCATCTCCAATAAGTAATTTGAATTTGGGGTACATAAGAGCTTAGTTGCTCAAAGTATGGTCCACGGATGAGCAGAAGAGGCCTCAACCGGGAGTTTGCAAAAAATAAGAATCCTAAGTTCCATCCTAGCCTTAGTGAATCAGAATCTGCATTTTTTTACAAGATGCCCAGATGATTTGTATGCACACTAGAGTTTGAAAAATGCTAAAATAGACCAGCGGTCTTCCAAGTATCTCTCCAGGACCAGCAATATCAGCATCATCAGCAACTTCTTATAAATGCAGAATCTCAGGTCTATTGAATTAGAATCTCCATTTTAATGAATCCCCAGGTGATCCATACCCACATTAAAATTGAGGAAGCACTATTTGAGGGTTGGCCAGACCTGGGTTTTAGTCTTGGCACCACTGTTTATAAGGTGTATGATTTTAGGCAAAGTACATGACTCTTGGAGTTTCAATAAAGCTAATACATATTTTTCTCAGGAAACTCAAAGAGATTAAATTAGGTCATGTAGGCAAAACTCTTACCACAAGGCTAATACATATTAAGCACTTAGTAAATAGTTGTTTTTAGCTTTCACTATTTGTTCCTTTTCCTCTTGTCTGTCATTCTCTACCATAGGGATATTTCCATGAGACCTTCTGGGTCCCTTCCAGCTTTAACATGCTCTGATTTGACAATTAGCTCATTTTTCTTAAAACTGCTGAGGAGCCACTGATTGTAATAGAAATAAAACTGGATTAAGAATTAGTTCCTCGTCTATGTCTCTCTTTTCTTGCCAGGTTTGTTTTGTCTCCAATGCAGAATGGAAGTAGCAGAGGATAGACAACATCATGTCTGTTAAGCACTCTCCATGTGAAAGGTCAGATACTAACATAAGGAGAAACAAAACAATCATGGCCCTACCCTCATGAAGTTTACTTATTGAACCAAGAAGATCAACAAATAAATATATAATTGCAATTAAAATTGTAATGATTATTGTGAAGACCTGTGAATAAGGGTCATATCATCAAGAATCGAAGGATAATAAAATTTAGATGGTGAAGGTGGAGTTAGGGGTGAAGCTGGAGAGATGGCCTCTTAGAGAGAATGACATACAAGCTAACACTTGAAAAAGTAAAAGAAGAGTTAATGAGAAGAAAGAGAACCCCAGGCATAGGAGACTGTATGTGCAACGGAACTGAGGCAGAAAGTGCTTTGAGAAGTCAAAGAACCAAAAAGAAGGTAGGTGTGACTGGACCCCAGTCAGTAAAGAGGCTTGTGCCTAGAAAGGCTGGGGAGGCAGGTGGAGCCAGATCTGAACTCCCAGGCAATTGGTTATTCTATAATTTAGAGAGAACAAGGCAAGACACTATGATAGTAAGCTTATGAACATAGGTGACCTACACAAATCATACTACTAACTGTATCTATGCATAAGATCCTGGCACTTAGGAAGGGCTCAATAATATTTGTATTTGTGACTAAGCAAAAGTGAATAAATGGATGAAACATACAATTCAGAGGAACTGATGGTATAATAGAGGTAAAAATTTTAACCTGGGTGGGGGCGGGGGGGAGTGGAACTTGCAAAAGAATGCAGGGTATCACTCCTCCAAATGCCTCTTCTCTCTCCTGCATTTAAATTTTTTCATGTTTTTAAAAATATCCTTGTGCGACCTCCATGTTCCACTCCAGTTACCTCCCATTTCTCTAGAACCGTTTACAACAAAACATTGTTGTTGGTCTTGTTATTTCCTCTTCTTCCCTTCTCATTTTCTCTCTTAAAAATAAAACACATAATATTGACACACCAAAGAATATATGAAATGTATGTGTAGATCGTAAAGCTTAATGATAAATGTGGACCCATGACTGTTCCACCCAACTCAACTGTTAGAACTGTACCAATTCCACTGAAGTAATTTGCATATTATTCTCATTCCATCCTTGCCTCCACTAACCAGGCGATAATAACCCTGAATTTTATATTTATCATCCCTTTTCTTTTGTACATAGTTTTTTTCACAAATGCTTATAACCCTTAACAACATATATTTAATTTTGCCTGACTTTTTGTACTTCATAAAAATGGAAAGTCAATCACAGAAAATCAATTTCAAATGAAATTCCCAATGTCAAAATATTTAAATTTTTAGGAGAAAATATAGGACAATATCTTTATGACTCACAGGAAATGATGTTTTAAACAAGACACATAAAATATTAATGATTAAAAAAAGAAAGAGACTCCTTCCCTCTATATGCATAAACCACCATCCCACTCCCTTTTAGATGTCATACTGCCAAACAATTGAACCATTAGTGACTCTTCCCTTGAATTAAACACAACCCTAACAATGTGGAATTCCTTTAAAACACAAGTATCCTCCAGGGATTGGTAATATATTAAGTTTCTGCCGTATGGGTTTTCTAGGATGCAGACTCTAAAACAAAGATTAACATACAAGAATGCTATTAAGGAAGGCTCTTAGGATCGGCAATTGTGGGGAAAAGAGAAGGAAGCAGGATTGAGACAGGGACGAGATGAGCTGTGATCCAATCTCAATGGAAGCTTCAGCCAATGCCACAGGGTTCTGAAGCTGGAATGGCCCTTCAAAGTTATTCTAAGTTGCAGCACAGAGGCCTTTATCCCCTCATCCACCAGTCATTGAATGCAGTTGACCTTAGACAAGACAGCTCTCCTCAGCTATAGCGATTCCCTTTGGGAGCTGATGTTTGGAAGATGTCAGCTAGCAGCTGGGAATATACATTCTCATTCTTGAAGGGATATCTGGGTGGAACATCACAGCATTGACCAAAGTCCTTCATACTTTAGACTGACTGAGAAATTAAATGTCTTCTTGAGCCTGGGGAGACCTAGTGGAAGAAGAACATAAGGTGTCAGTGCTGATAAGGGAATGAGAAAATCAGCTTGATATGGATGAATTGGGAAGAAACATTACTGGCCATGGGTATTAAGGCAGGGTCATGCTGTGCACCAGCTTCCTTACAGCTTCAAAATGTTTTCCAGACTCCACCTTGATCCTTGATACTAATTAGAACTGAATTACCCAACTAGGAAACCAAGTATGTTCTTAGAGAACCAGCCCAATAGTAGAAACTATGCACCCCTCATCTACCCACCCACCAAAAAGTCCACTTTGATGAACTTACTCAGAATTTTGCAATCAAAAAATTTAGAAAGAAACTATTCTCATTTCAACATGAATAAAAGTGTTGAATCATTTCGAAAAATAAAATTTTATACTTTGAATTAACATGTGGGAAAATGGCACTAAGCCAGGGAGAGTAACCTTACCTTTCTAGGCCTTTGGCTCTTTAATCTCTTAATTAGAGCCATGCTTCAAATAGAAGCTCTCAGCTTCAGATGTTAGGTAGCAAGAGCAGCTCTGTAAGGTAGAAGCAGACTTCCAGTCAGCCATAACAGAACCCAGAACCATCTGAACAAAGAGCACTGCAATTACCAACACTCTCAGTGCTCTGCTTTGCAATTTTTTAGAAGGTGAGATTTTCAGCATTTTTTTAGCTGACCATAGAGAGAAAAAGCTATCAGGAAATAGCCACTCCTCCCTTTATGCTGACTTGATATTGCTTCACTTTGGCTAAATAGGTAGAACCAATGGCAACTGAACATGAACATGAAGAGGATGAAATGACTCATCTTAATTATTCTCTAGAATGACAGTGCTCAATAAGCAGCATTTCTGCAAGATATTAACAGGTTTTATACTGAAAAGGTGGGACTGGGGAAGCTCTTTCAAATATATTTAGAAAATGCTACATATTGCATCTCTCTCATCCTTAGTTACAGTGCACATCCCCTTATTAAGAGATCTGAGAAGTCCTGCTGCAAAGAAAACTTTTCAATCTTGTTGAAGTGTGCAGTCCTCAAGGGCGAACCCCAGAATGCATTTTCCCAGGAACACCCATAAACATCTTGCCAAACTAGTATAGAACTTGAAGAACATAGTTTGGAAAATGATGATTTACCTATTCTATTTACAAATGATCATAAGTTTCCTTATTCAAGGTTGCATTCATTGCAACCTTGGTTTGGGATAAGGAAACAAAGACCAAGAGGGCCTGAAGATAGTCAGCTTGATAAGGCAAAAGAGCATCTACCTAGAACATTGAAGTCTGTTTATGCCATTTAAAGGATTTTTAGATTTTCTGTGGGAAGCTCAACAATTGAATTGGAGGTGAGACTTGGGACAGAGGAAGCAGAAAGTGGGAGAAGACTGTGGGACCCCAGCAATATGGCTGCAGGACAAGCTCCAGGGAGAGAAACCACCTGAGAGAACTACCTGTGATGCTCTTGGAAAGGGATGTCTGCTTTCTAATTTGAAATGGCCTCCAGTTGGTTCTGTGCTGCAGTGCTCTTCTGTGACACCCACTCCTTGACTCCATTTCACCCCTCCTCGACTCCCAAAGTCCTTTGGCGAAGGGCAATAAACAGCGAGGAGAAGTGCCGTCCTTAGAGCATGCTGCCTTTGTGAATGAAGTAGAGGCCGGGCCCACATTTGGATAGCAAAGCACAACAAAGAAGGCTGGAGCTACTCACTGGGGTCTTGTTGGGAAGCCAAAGGGGACCAAAGGAAAACCTGTGGTCAGAATTGGGAGCAAGAAGTGACAGAAAGCAACTATCTCTGTAAGCATTTGCCCCCACCCAAGACCCCTCGGATACATTGGAGAAGGGACCAAACTTCTCTATTCAAAGCAGGTTAGAGCCTAAATTAAATTATTTGGACATTTGGGTAAAAGGTGAACTGGAAATCTAAATAGGACATTTAAGGTACACCATGAGATGTACATAGGAGTATCATGTGAGAAAAATCACTCAACATGACTCCTAATTTCTTTCTATTAGATCAGTCACAGCTGGCTTCCTGTCAGCACTTCTCCTTGTGGCTACAGCCTTCTTTCTTGTGCTTTGTGGTGTCCAGTGTGAACCCAGCCCCCGCTTCACCCACCAAAGCAGTGCACTGTAAGGCTAGTACTCATCAAACACTGAGCCAGTCCCTCCTACTCCCTGATAAAATAAATTAGTAGCAAGACCAGCAAGGAATAGGCCTAGAGAGAACTAAGAAAACGAAATCAATTTTCAAGATTGAAATAGTAAGGAGATGTCAAAATTAAGTTTTTAAGATGCTAAGGAGTCTGTGTAACAATCTTCTAATTGGCCTGACCCCCACAATGTAGCATACCAGTTGCGATTTAAGTTTTAATTCCAATTTTCTAGAATTCCTTAAATCACTAACACCTTTTTCCATTTTTCATCTTTTTTTTCTATCAACCCAGTCAACTCATGATAGCACATTAAATTAACTGGATGTTTCTGGGGGCAGTTCACACACATAGGAGCATTTTAACCCCCTTTTCCACTGACAAGCAAGGCTTGGCTCAACTGTGATGGACAGAGCCAAGTGGTTCCTCTTGTATATTGATATTCGATATCCTTAAATGCTACTCATGCAGTGGCCTGATTTTCAGATTAGTCCTTTCCTACAAAGCAATGAGAAACTTGAGCGTTTATTTTCCAAATTATTACTCTTATTTTGTTAGATGGTGTGTGCCTTCTCTTCCAAGTAGCTTATATGAGCCAGTCAGTTGGAACCTAACATAGATAAGGTTTCAAAGGTGTGTGCTGTGCACTCCACAGGCTTCAGAAGTTTGTGCTTTTGGTAAGGTCTGTAGTTATTTCAGCCTGTTTCTTTCTAAGGACTGAGGCTTAGAACCCTTCTCCACAGCATTTGCCCAAGACACTACTCATCAAGAAAAAATGTCTAAATGATATCTTCAAAATCAAATGCAAATGCCCCATACATCCCAAGACAGCCCATCTGCAATGATTTTTGCTCTGTATTCCTTCCTTAAGCAAAGTTATTCCAGTGTGCATGTCACAGAGTTTAACCAGAAAGCCAGATGCTTGGATGAAGATTTTGCGTTCCATGAGCCATTCTTGCCACTCCCACCCCAGCAAGGCTAGGAGGCTTTTATCAGATAATGGCATTACTCAGACATCCTCTGTGAAAGAATCTCTACTTCTTTTGCAAACAATTCTATCACATCTCTCATCATGGACATTTTAGATAAGAAAAGTAGAAACAGTCAATCAGATTATGTTAAAGTATGTGTGCAAACCCCAAATCTGAAACTGGAAGGCTGAAATAATTTAATTATTTAATATTTTAAGTAAATGTGGGTGTGCGACTTATTTTGTTATTACTAAGGAATGGAGACAAGGAGTAATTTCTAGGCTGCACATCTAAAGGGTGTGTCTGCCAAGAAGTTTTGTAATTTAGCTAAGTTGAGTAACATAACACTTTGTGTCTTCTCTGTAATCAGAAAAGCAAGAACAATGTACAAGGCTATAGGTCTGAAGGATCATCTGAGATTAAATGCTGAGAACAATGCTGAGGAAATGTGGATCCATCAAAAACCATTCTTCAACTTCCAGTAGTTGCAAAAAAACAACCCTCTCTTGGGAAGTAGGGGTGGGAGAAGGTGGGGAGAGAAACTGTATTGAGTGTAGTAAAAACCATAAAGACTAAAACTTGTTCACATTCTTAGGGACTTTTTTGTTTGTTTTAATTAGCCCTTTACAATTAAAGAAAACATTTCTAGACCAATATCGTGAATCCACTAAAGCGGGGTTTGGCAAATTTTTCTGTAAAGAGTCAGATACTAAATGTTTTAGATATTGCAGGCCATGAAATCTCTGTAACAACTATTCAATTCTCTCATTGTAGCAAGAAAGAACCACAGACAGTATTAACAAAAGAGCATGGCTATGTTCCAATAAAACTTTATTTATAAAAGCAGATAAAAAGCTGGATTTGTCCCACAGATGGGAGTTAGCTGATCCTTGCCCCAGTCTGTTTATGAAGGCAAGGACTGTTATCCCCAAGATCTGGTACATTGCAAGCACTCAATAAATATTTATGAATGACATTTTAAAAAATTGGAATTATGACCCTAGCTCTACCATTATATGTCCTTGGACAAGTCATTTCATTTTTTTAGAGCTTCAGTTTTTGAAAATATAAAATGAAAAAAGTAATATTGATCCTGCCTGTTTTCTGAGATATTTCATAATGATGTAATTGCTAACGTTTATTGATCTCTTAAAAACTACCATATAAAGTTGTGTTTTATATGTATGTCCTCATTTAATATAATAACTTTATCTATATTATCTTTTGTTTTGTCAGATAAGGAAACCAAGCACACAGAGTTTAAATCGTTTAGCGTTACACAGTAAATTGTAGAACTGACATTCAAACTCTACAGCCTGCCCAGTTAATCAGTGCATACTGCTTTATTTTCTCAAAGCTTGGAAACTGAATACAAGGGTATAGGTGATAAATCATGTAAGTTCCTTTTGGTGGCAAGAAAATGCTGGTGAACTAAGGCAAAGGGAGGGAGGTAATATTCATTACAAAAATACTAGATAGCTTATAGAATTAAGGAAGAGCTGAACAAGGCCTTGGTATGTAAAAAGACCTGTGCAAAAGAAACTTGAGGACCCAGGTAATGAAACAATACCTTGAAACCACCTCCTTTGGAAAGAGAATCTCTTTTGCCGAGGTACATTAGGCATTTCTACCCTATATTAATTAGCTCTGGCCAGGAGCAAAGCCAGTGGCGATGTTACAACCATAAATGGAGCCATAAAGCAGGCAGCCACATCAGTGGGTCTATTGTCGATGGAATGCCAAATTTCCATACTGTGTTCTGTTTCCAACCAACTCTACCCACTGTATATTGCCCTATTGAGATATTTTGACTTGAAAATAAGAATATTGGATACTTAGTCTTTCTTTAAATCCTCTATTATAGGCCCCCAAACACACAAAGATATGTAAAAGTCCCAAATGTTTTTACCCTCTTATATTCAACTTTCCAGCCCTGCCTATATTCTATATACACTGTCTCTTGCCACCCATCTTTAATCTTTTGATCACGTGATCTTTGATGCTCATAGTCTTTGATTAGCCCTGCTCACCTCATCTTTATCACATGTAAACATGCTGATAGCAAAATTATCATGCTTGCTTGTTTTGTAGCTTAGCCATAGCAATAAAATTGATTCTAAAGACTTCAATTTTGTATGTATCTCTGTGTTTTACAATTTCTATGGCTAAAAACATTACCTTAGTGTTATTACTATATATTTTTATACAAAAATAGAATCATTGTTGTCATTAGTTTTTATCCTACAAGTGTATTCTTAACTTTATTTTTTACAATAATTTTTAGGAACTGAGCACTAAATTCTGACTAGCGCAATAATAGAATGCCTGCTAAACAGGTGAACATCGTTTTCAGGTGGAGTGTGGTTTTTATTCCCACCACACTGGGAGTCAGAGTCTTTGGGAAAGCATTTAGATAAATGTAAACTATGGAAGCCTGGAAAATCTGTTTTAACTGCCACTTTTCCTTTTTCCTTATTTACTGTTGCATTTCTACCCCACTGTGCTTCCACTTATCAGCCCAGAACAACCTGTTCCTTTCTATAAGCCAGTGGCTTCCACATTATACCAGAAAACAGGGCCTAGAATCTGAAGAGAGCATAGAGCTCTATGCCACAGACTCCATTGAAGGAGTTTAGAGAGGCTGGGAACATTTCAATCCACGGTGTTCTATACAGGTCAGTTGTTGGTATCTTTTTCCATCAGACAATTAAGTTGTTATGCCAAAAAGTAAAATATTTCTAAGTAACAACAATTACTTCCATTTATAATCTTAAATTAATCTCCAGGCACTTTGGTGAGTACTTTACAAGCATTATCTCCTTTGATTCTTACTGAAACCGCAGGTCTGTATTATAGATGAGGAAACCAAGATTTATAGTTTAAACAACTTAGCGTACCACATAGCTATAGAGGGAGACATGAGATTTGAATCCAGGTAGTTTGACCCTAGTCCCTGAGCTCTGGATCCATTGCAGTTTTTTTTTTTTAATTTTTATCTTTGACCATGATCATTTCCTTCTTTGACATTATCATTACAGAATGTCATTTTAAAAAATGATTTGTAATTGTTTGCTATAATTTTCAGTATGAGATTATTATGCTTGATTCTACAGCCACCTTCCTACATCCAGACAAAAATCATGTCACCACTTTCATCATGAAAATTAATAAATAAGTAGAATCCATTCTTTCATTCAATTCATACTTATTGCTTTCTTATTATGTCAGGTCCTGCGCTAGGCTCTATGACAAAGATATGAATGAATAATCACTTCTTTCAAGGAGTTTGGAAGTCAAGATACCAGAAAATAGAGAGAATAGAAAGAGAAACAAAATGAGAAAGAAAAAGAATTAGTAAGTAGAATCAAATAAAATAAAACTATAAATTGTTAGCTCTACCAGTCAAAATTTAATCAAAATGTGCTCTTCAGACAATTTCGAAGGCTGATTCTTATTTATAAATTTTATCCTATAAGTAAAAATGTACCTTATGTTTTCATTATACAGGCATATCTGAGCCACTGGGTTCTGCAGAGAAATATAGGATTCTTTTTAACAAAATGCCATAACACAACTCTGTAATTCATTTATTACTATTAACCAGTTGAAAACTACCCCATTGTTATAAATTACTAAAAATTGTGATGGACAAAGGAATGGAGTTGATTTATAAACAAAACAAGTGTATAGACTATTAAGTGCCAAAGAAAATAAATTTTATCTTCAAGACTGGGCTTTAATGTGAGAAATAATGATATCAATCTACTAAGAAATATCACCACCTTATCCTCAAATACCTGGACTAGTTTAATGCTAACAGAGGGTCAAATTTCATTACAATAAATACCACAGTAAATTTTCAGAACAACACTAAGATGTTTTTCTTTTTTTGACAATAGGAATACAATTCTGCTAACAAAATCTAGAGTAGAAGTTAGTCCCCTGTATTTTGACATGAGTAACAAAAGAGAAAAACACTTAAGTAAGAGAACAAGAAAATCTAACATTTTCCCCTTAGATTTATTATTGACCAAAATAATGATACGAAATGACCAAGACTAAGTCAGCTTGAATTTTTAAGCTCTCTCAGAGTTAATTTTAGTTAAATTATGTTTGAGCTCCTCGATGAGATTTTTTCCCCTTGTTTGCTTGATTTTTGTTTTGTTTTCTTTAAATTTATGTTCCCTTTGCACATTCCACTTATGCCAGGTTTGGGAGGGGAAAGCGCCAATAATTCTGCAAGATGGTTGATTGCTGTGTTTTGGTTGATTAGGATGAGGTTCCAATAAAGCATCCAAACATGCTGGTGCGCCTCTCAGTTAAACCTTCAAATCCTTAGAGGTGTTTCTCATCACTAAAACAACAGACCATAAAGTTTGCTTTATGCAAGTAGATTTATTTCTTTATTTGTACTCAAACACAACCATAAAGGTTTATCTTCTGATCAGAGAAAGAAAATAAACAAAGCAACAAAGGTCTTCACAGAAGAGAGTGTATAAGCCAAATTAACAAGGTCTTTGTTCTTTCCACATTAATAAGAACTAGGAAGACAGAAAAAAGGAGGACGAGGTCGAAAGGAGGCCCCATGCTTTATGTTACTTCAATTTCTGGTAAGCAAACTTCAGTGTGTGTTTAAAATCTTGAGGATTTATATTATTAACCAAACAAGAATTTTTACAATCAGGGAACATTTGTCTGGTTCCCCCCTTGCCTCCTCCCTCCCCACCCATCCCCCCAACTCGCACACACAATTTTTGTAGAATATTTTGTTGGCTATAATTAAACTATGTGTGTTAATTAGGATTAGATTTTAAATGCACTGCTTGGGAAGTTGAAAAATACAGGATCTGAATGAGCCCAAATTGAGATGACACTTGAATTTTCGCAGATGTTTCCATAATCCTAATTTCAAATTGATTGTACTTCCTGAACAGTGAGAAGCCATTTTCAGTTATTTATTCAGACGTGTGCACTACTTTTTCCTCTGCCAGTGGGTAGAAAATATCTAGCACTTTCGTTAACTCCTTCAAATAAACTGATTTCTGAGGCAGGTTTTAATGCAAGGGGTGCCAAATAAGACCCACCTGCTCCTAGGGTCACCCCAGATCCCACGTATGGGCCGAAGCAGAAATCTGGACTCCAGCAATTTGCCCACCCATCATGATGGGTCCAGCTGGCTTTTGACTGCCATTGCCCAACAGGCCACAGAAAAAGCAAAGAGAGGGAAAAAGGAGAACTTCCCAAATTATTGGCTCCCAGCAGCCCATAACATGTGACACTTGATTCAGCCCCAAAGATGTGCAGCATACTAGGCTACATAAGCCCAGGGTTTGGACCCAATACCCAGGGCCACCTGTAAAACACATTCCCAAATAAATGGCCTGTAAAAAAGATAAGCCTCCGCCAAATCTGAGTGTGTCAGTACCAAGTGGCATTTCAGCTAAAGCTGAAAGTTCGACACCAGACTTGTAATATGCTGGAAAGAAAGGGTGGTCTTCTCTTGTGTGCATGTGGGTTTGCTGTAGTGTCTGTCTACATTTCATTTTGCGTTCAACCCAGAATTCAGAGAGTCTTCAGAAATTCTGCCTTGGAAGCAACCCCATACCCCTAACGAGTCTCCTATTTGATTGTAATTCCTTGCAGCTTTCCTGTTAGGGGGGCCTCTGCTGAATTAGAGGCATCGTGCCTTCTTCCACCTGTAACGATTTCCCACTCAACTGTAAGACAATGGCCATGATTGATCTAATGAGGGGCTGGAAAAGCCAGCTGATTGCTATAAATAGTTGAAAGCAAAAACTTGTGCTTGGTTTTCCAAAGAATTTCTCATCAACTCTGGTATCCTAACCTAAATAGGTAAGCAGCCTCATGGCAAATCAGGTGAGACTCTTAAGCTTTTCCTTGGTGGGAGTTTGTGCAGAGGGCATGGCAAAATTCGAACAGAGAGAGATGACTGTTGGAATAGTCACGTTTTAAAGCAACAACCTCATCTCATCCTATACGTCCTATAAAGGCAGATTTCATTTTGTTTTAAACAAAAAGCAGTTTGAATAAATGCAAGTATGCCTAAGACCAGAGAGTTGCGCCATTTTATGGCTGTTGTTTTTAAATATTTGAAGTCCAGTGGAAATAGCCTTTGTGTACTCATTTGTTAAAGAAAATGGCATACCACAAATATACATAAAAGCAATTCATATAATGTCCCTGAAAATCATATAATTTGTTTCCTCATTGCATCTTTTAGGATTGTGTTTCTCAACCCTGGATGCACATTGGAATCACCTGATGCCCAGACCATACCCATCCCCAGAACAATTATATCAAAGTGCAAGGCTTAGAACCCAGGAATCAGTATTTTTAAGTTCTCCAGGTGATTCTAACTTTGAGAATAAGTTATTGAACTAGAGGGTCTCCAATAATAGCATGGAGAATTTTTTTCTTCTGTCCTATATGCAGAAGAAAAGGAGTCAAGTGAAATGGTCCCACCTTCCTACCTCTTTCTCTGTGAATTATCTGAGGATGAAGTCATATGCATGACTGGGCTTGCTCCTAATCACTGCGTGAGCCCCTTCCTCTGGGGGTCGCTGCAATCCCTTGGATATGGCAGCAGAGAGTTTAAGTAACTTGCCTAAGGCCACTAGCCAGTAAGTGGTAGAACCGGATTTCAAATCTAGCTGGTGTTGGCCCCAGAGTCCATGTTTTTTACCATTATCAAAACAAAGGTTGAATGCTAGGGGCCCATGAGCCAAACCCAGCCTAAGACATGTTTTATTTGGCTCACACAGAAGTATAAAAATGATTAAATTTGTGTGCCTGTATGGTGGGTGTGTGATCTCCAGTTTGCCTTAATTCCAACCATTTCCTACTGTCTTCACATTGAACATTTTAATCATTTACATTAACAGCTTGGCCTCTGCTGGCTTTTGAGCTCATCTCCCTGTGAGAAAGCAAGAAGGGCCTTTAAAATTATGGCAAAGTCAAAAAAGCATAAATGCTGCTACATATTTCCAACCATTACACAATGATAAAGACAAAGATAACCCCTTCTTATTTGAAACTGGGGCTCCTCATTGATTTCTTTCAATTATTCACTTCTTTATTTATTCATTCATTGAATGCATTCCTGCTACATAGAACATACGTTGTAAGAGTAATCCAAAAGGACAGGAATTAACATGCATGTTCCATTAAGAATCAGTCATTTGGTTGGAGATTTTGCAGACATTTTTTAAAGCTAATATTTGACCCATTCAGCAACCTATCTTATACTACTAGTATGAATATTTTAACCGATATAGTAAACTGAGAGTATGACAAGGCAGGGCATTCTCATTTCTTCATTTAATAAATATGAATGAGCAACCACCACATACCAAACACTATTCTAGATGATAGTAACCCAGAAGTTTGAACAAGACCAACAAGTTGCCCATCCTCCATTAGTGATGTGCTGGAGCCATTTCTTGTCAGCTTGCAAAAGCTAATTATTAAAATTTCAGGAATTTTGCAAGCCAGTTGTTAAACTACTGGTAACTTGAAATCTGTCATGTTAGAAGTATTTACACTATGGAAATCGGCTGAAACTATAAATTGGGACTTTTGGAGGGGCAATTTACAGCAATTTATAAATTTGAATCTGAATCTAGGTCTGTCTGTCTCTGAACCATAGCCATGTCTACTCTGCAGTTGAGCAGAGACGTCTCTGCCCTCAAGGAGCCTACAACATCGGGAGAGAGAAATACATCACAATAAGAGCACAGGCTCTGGTATAGATGCCTAGGTTTGACTCTTACCTACTACTTACCAGTGTGTGACCTTGAAGATGTAAATTAACATCTGTCTTTGCCTCAGTTTCCTCCTCTATAAAGTAGGATAATAACACCTCATGGGGTTATGTGAAGACTAATCAATGTATATAAAGGGGGTAAAATATTGTCTGGCACTTAGTAAGAATCATGTAAATGTTATTTGTTATTATGAAAAAGAATAAACCAAGCAAATGAACATTTGTGTGTGTGCAAATGTTTGCATCTAAAGGAGGAAAAGAGATTTTGAGTGTATGCACGAGTAAACTATTTCTCTCATTTGCTTCCATTTTGTTGAATTGTATTAAAAGCTCTTGCAATTTGTTCAAAGTTTGTAGGAACCAACTGATTTTACTATGACTTTTTTCATTATAGTCGTAGAAGTGGTAGAAGAAAACTGCTTTGTCAGGCTGGGGATTCATTTGAATCCAAAAGCCATGTATCCAATCTATATTGTGGGCACCCAAGCACAGGCTCACTAAGACTTCCAGAGAATTGAGTAACACAGAAGCTTGTGCCCTCACTGTGTCCCCTGGCCTGCCTGTGCAAATCAGTGCATATCCATGTCTTTTTCCATTTTTCTGTGATTCTTTGAAAGCAGATATTTTGAATGTTTAAAAATGTTTAAAAACGTGTAATCAGTATTAGTTTGGCATTTCTTTCTTTTTTCTTTTTTTTTGTGATTTGTGTTGATTATACCAGACCCTTTTATTGAAGAACCATGTTGTTTCATACCCAGTGAAATATATAAATGTTGCTATTCAAAGCTACTCAGCTAATGGTAACAATTTTCATATAAAGAATACTGAGAAGGGGAAAGAAGATCCAGGGATAGAAGAGACATTTAATCATCTATAAAGATATGAGTCTCTGAACAAACTTTATAGCAAGCATGCTAATGTTTCAATGAACATACAACAAGAAATAGCTTTTATTTTTAAAATCAGATATCATTATTATATGCTAATAAGAATATGGAGGACTTGAGTAATCTATCTAGAAGTGGCCATGCAATTTGTAAACTGAAGATTGAAAGTCTTGTGGTTGTTAATAAAATTACTTAATCTTATAGCCACAAAGATCAGCAAAAATGGCAACTTGAGCTTCCCCAGAATTTAAGTCTATGAAGAGTGAATGTGTCATATTTAGTGTCACTTATTTCATTAGATGTCAGATTAAGCAGTTATTAGTTCAATAAAATTACTTAATATTATTACTTCCTATAAAATGCTCCATAACTTCTGTACACAACGAACTGTATAATTTAAACCAAAATTATTAATTGCCAATATTTGGGGACCTTAGTAGGAAATCAAGATGCCATCTAGTCTACCCAGTGAGAATAAAATTTTCTTTCTTTTCTTCCTTCTTTGGGAACTGCTTTCCCTCAGACTTCATTAAAGACTTTGTCAAAATTTTAGGCTAAATAAATGTGCAGTATCTATTAATGATCTAGAATAAATTGTTCTGAATACTATAATATCCCAATATTCAACTGTTCTGAAACTTCCTGCCCAGATTCTTAATGATATGATCAACTCAAGTCCAAAATAAGGAGGAATAGTTAGTGAAAGAATGCTCAAAAAAGATTTAAACTGAAAGCTGGAAAAAGTTACAGAGAACAAAATAAATTTTTGAATTAATAACAGGCTTAATGGTAATGTCTGAAGGAAGCTGGAAGTTGGAGGCTCTGGCTCTTTCTCTCCCTCTCCCTCTCTCTTTCTCTCTCCCTCTCTCATCTCATCTCATATTCTTTTATTCTCTGCCTTTTAAAATTTTGAGCCATTTGGGGATTTGTTTTTTAATTTTTGAAGTATTTAATGTACAATTATACATCATAGCTCACTATCACAAGCATTGAATGAGTACTCTTAGTAATAACGAGTGCATGGAACAAGTTCTTAAAATCCAATCCAATATCAGGAGTTCATACCCAATGATTTTTTATCTTTTTGACAATTTATTTTTTTAATTAAATTTTAATATTAGTTTCAAGTCATTTCGGGGATTTTTACTGATAGAAATTTTAAGAACTTGTTTTAGTTAGTTTTTTTTTTTTTTAAACTTAGGAGTCACCTACTGATAAATAAAATTTTGTGTGGTTCCTACCTCTACCAGAAACATCAACTAAATTTAACTGAGCAAACATTTATAGAATGCCTAGCTTCTGTGGGGTGTTGAAGGGCCGGAGTCATGCCTTCCAGAAGATTATATTCCAACAGAGATATACACATGCATTATATTTTAAGAAATATTTCACATATTAAGAACTCCAAAGAACACATTTTATTATATTTTTATGCTCATTTTTATAGTGACAAGTGATTATAGAAAACCTGGAAAATTCAGAAAACTGCTCCAAACACAAGAAAAATCCCATGAAGATTACCACTTTCTCAGCATTTTGATGTATAGCCTGCTATATTGAAACATAAAAGAAAAAGGATAAACATGAGAACTGTGTTAAAAGTAGCACTGATAAGATATGACAACTGATTGAATGTGGTGAAAGGGAAGTCATCAAGAATAACCCTAATTTTCAAAACTAAGCAACTTGGTGCACGATGATACACTAAACCAGATAAGGAAAATGAGAAGAGCAACAGGCATACAGGGAAAAGACAGATGTCTATTTAAATATTTGAACTGGGGATAACAGCAATAGAGTCACATGGAAATCCTAGTATATGAATGGTAAGGATATTACTTTCAGTAATATTCTTAAGATGTCTATATTTAAGTTAATTTAAATTTATTTTTAAAGATCACTTTAAAATATATAACATAAACTATGATTATAGTAAAAATTAAAGAAACAGATTATATTTTGATCTTGATCATCAGCTCAGATAAATATATTAAAATATACATATATTAATGTTAAAACATATTAATATACATATAAATACATATATATTTTGTAAAGTACTCCTCCCATTATTTGGTATCATTAGTCATGAAGAGATATGCAATGAATATTCCCAATTCATAAATAACTTTCACCAATATTTACAAATAATTTACAACCTCAAGTACCTATGAAACTCTAAATTTATTAAAACTCCAAGCTCATAGGCTTTGTTCTGTTCTACAAATAAGATAACAATGTCACCAAGAACTAAATGGTTAATAACAATAAAAACAAGTCACATGGCTAGAACTGAGATTTAGAAGCCCAGAGCCTCAATCACATAGATATAGTGCTCACTGGGCCACTAAGGCTATTACTGTAAACAGGAATGATTAATAAGAACCCATCATCACTTTTCCTATTTTTGCAGTCCCTCAAGGATCTTCTTTCTGTGCACTCAGCCCACCCAGATCCTGAGCAAATAAATTAGTGGCAGATAGCATTAATTATCTACCCAATTCTTATTTTCTCTTACTCTTTGCTATCAATTTCTCATTTTGTTCATGTAGGTCATGACCCCAGACTTGGGGGGTTAATTTTGGTTGGTCCAAACCAGTCATGATAATTACTTTGTTTTACCACCCATTGGTTTAGGTGCAAACATGTGATACAGTTCTGGCCAATGAAATATAAGAGGAATTCTGTTTCTAGATTCTGGAAAAGTTTTTGCCTTTTTAATGAAAGAGAGGGCATTGGAATAGAAAGATCATTTGCCCCTACCTTTTTTCATCTCCCTAAGAACATGATATTTTCAACTTCAACAGCCATTTTCAACCATATGAAAATAATCTAAAATATGCAGAGGATAGCAGTATAACGAAAATCAGAATCTTCTTTTATGAATCTCTGAAGTTCTGCACCAACCCTGGAATCCCTATATCTAAACCTTCTGTTATGTTTGATCATTAATTGACTTTACAGTTTAAGCTCTCATTGGTCAGGTCCACTATAATTTGCAGTGAAAAACAATACTAATACTGTTTGTAACCACTCAATAGATTTTAATTTAAATAAAATTAATAAGCAATCCAAAAATCAGTAGGCTCAGATGGACATTGGAGAGCCTAGAGTCAGTGTAGCTGAAGAGTGTGCCTGGTACAGGCACCCAGGTCCCAAAGTCCTGCATACTTCACTTAATGCAAGCTTTACTCATTTACTTGACATCAGTTTTGGTTTTTTGATTTGTTCTTCAAGGAGGTTGGATGCATGCTTTGAAAGACCCCAGGCTGCTGAGTTCCTGCAAGCTCCTGCCCCCAATTCCTCCAGTGCTGGATACGTATCAGACCAATTTTAACTTCTCTGAGCATTGCTGTGAACTGCCAGTCATGCTTATATCTTCTCTCCCTATTTCTTTCTACAACCTTGAGAACAACCAAGTTGAAGTGGTATAAACAGGAGCCTGGCAGGGTAAGAGGAATGGAAAAGGAACAGAAGCCTGAATAATCCATCAGTTGTTTAATCCATCTCTGAGTAATTCATAAACTGACTAATCTGACCCTACCATCCCACCTATACATCTAGGAAAACAAAAAGGAGCCTTCAGGCAGCTAGCCTTTTTGATTCTTCCAATGAGCTCCAATATCTAAGGGCAAAGCCAAGAATTGTTCCTGCCACCACTGCATCCATGGGGATTGGAAGGGACAGCCATTCAATTGTATGTTCTTGGTAGTTCCACTAGCATGATGGTAAAAATATTTCAGGTAGAGGAAACAAAACATCAAAGAGTTCAAAGGAAATGAGGTCATCAGAATCAAGTCCCCAGTGCTCCCAGGAAGAGAATCTTAATGATTAAAAAAATAAAAAATAAATAAAAAAGGACACAAAAACAGCACACTTAAAAATCTGATTCTAGATCTCCCTTCCTTCTCAAGAACAAAAGTATGCATTTCTCAGTCCCCTTTGTAGGCTCACATAATAAAGATACCTTTGCCTTAATATAAACCACATAGAATCCCATAGAATGCTGCAGCCAGAAGAAAACTTAGAGAGGTATCAGTGAAGGGGAAAAGGTAGATAATAAAAGATTTTTGTGGCCCAACAACGGGTTTATCCATCTCTGAATAATTGAGGACCTGGCTACTCCAAACTGGCACCTCCAAACCAGAGCCTGCCACATAGTAGAGGTGGTCAATAACACTCGTTAAAGGGATAAATGCAAATATTTAAAAAGGCAAACCCATCACTGAGCAGGGAGAGATCAAATGGCAAAGTCTTGCAATCTATAGCTCATTGCTTTACCAATACACAATGCCAAACAAGCGAAAATAAAACCTTTTATCATTGATCTAGACCTTTCTTTGTTATTCACACTTTGAGGCTCTTGTCATCATGCTTTGACTTGCTTCATAAATTTTAATAGACCCCTTTTCAAGTAAATATTTTATTGACATATAACATGCAGACAGAAAAGTGTACAAAGCTGTAAGGGTACAGCTTGCAGTTTTTTTTACCTTGCAATCATACCTGGTCAACCACTAACTGGATTAAGAAATGGGTATTACTAACACTCAGATGTCTCTCTTGTGCCTCTGGCTTTATCCTACCTGCTATAAACATTCTAGTCAATATCTTTTGGTGTATACATATGTGTATTTTTCCTAGACATATACCAAGAAGTAATATTGTTGGGTAAAGTTATATGTTAAACTTTATTAAAAACTGTCAATTTTCCAAAGTGGTTTTACTGATTTACATTTCTGTTAGCAGTGAATGAGAGCTCCAACTTGTCCTTGCCAACATTTAGTACTGTCAATTTTTGTTTTGTTTTGTTCTGCTGTTTTTAGCCATCTGATGGATACATGACATCTCACTGTGGTTTTAATTTGCTTTTCTTGATGACTAATTATGTTGAGCACTTTTTCATGTGCATGTTGGGCCATTTAGATAATTTATAAAGTGTCTACAAATCTTTAGCCATTTTTAAATTGGGTTATCTCTCTTTTTTATTGATGTATAGGGTTTTTTAATACTTGCGATATGAGTTCTTTATCATATTTTTGCGCTGCAAATTTGCATTACCTTTTGACTTTCTTAATGGTGTATTCTAATGAGCAGAAATTCTTCATTTTAATGAAGTTGAATGTATCACCTTTTTCTTTATGGTTAGTCCTTTTGTGTCCTGTCTGAGAAATATTTGCTTACCCAAGGTTCATGAAGACATTGTCTTACATTATCTTATAGAATTGTGCCATCTAATAGGGTTGCCACTAGCCACATGTGACCTTATTAAAATTTATATTAATGAAAAGTAAGTCAAATTAAAATCTAATTGCCTCAGTTGCACAAGCCATGTTTCAAGTGGTCAATATCAGTATGTGGCTAGTAGACAATAACATTGCCATCTCGCAGAAAATTCTATTGGACAGCACTGGTCTAGAAGTTTTGTTGTTTTAACTTTCACATGAGTACCCGCAATCCACCAGGAATTTTTTTTTTTTACAGTGTGAGGTAGTGCCATTAAATCTTTTATTGGGTCCACTGATGGGATATTTGGCAATCAGGATATTTGCATAAGATTCTGCCTGAGCAAAAAAATAAATTTTGATTGTGTAATACCACTGAGATTTTAGTGCTTTTTTTTAGCAGCTAGTGTTGCTTACCTTAATGAATATAGTCTATAATGTCACTAGTCTTCCTGTTTCACCCTTTCTTAAACTTCAGTTTCAATATGTGCTTTTTATGGGATAGGACTGCTAATCCCTATTCTATTTTTCCTTCCTTTTTAACAACTCACTTCAGACTGACTTTGGAACCAAACCCCATTTACTCACTTCCCTTCCATCTATGGATCTTTGAAATGGAGGCACATATATTACATACACAAGATAAGATATTCTTTATTGAGTGCCTGTTATGTGCAAACTACTCTCCAACAACGATTAATTCTTCCTCACAAGATCTTATAAGAACACTAACCCACACTTCCCTAATCTGATTGGTTCTACAAATATGACTTATCATTATAGAATGTTCGTGCTTCTCACAGAATTTACAGATTGGAGGACAACTCCAAGGCTTGCCTTTCACAGATAACTCTAACTGTAAGCTGCCATAAACTAAAGTTACTATGCAGTATTTTAAATGTGAGACTATATAAAAAGAGAAGTCCCATTTTTCTTGAGGAGGTCTGGATCAAACACATCAGGGGATTAGAGTCTAGCCATTTATTCCAATGCTAGAGCGGAGTCCTGAGGGCTCAGGATAGAATAATTATATAAAGTTGACACTAGCAGATGGATCATAAAGGTGAAACAAAGGGGAAGTGCTGTTGGTCAAATATGGAAACCTAAATCTATCTTTGTCTTAGGTTGAGTTCCCCAGAAGTAGACTTTGAAATGAGAATCTGTGAGAAAAGAATTTATTTAAAAAAATGCCCCCCCAAGAAGTGGTGAAAGCATGGAAGGTAAGGAGAAGCTGCCAACTAAAATTATGATTTCAAGAAAATTCCCGGCTTTAGTCTGATACTACAGGAGGGTTCTAGAGTGTAAATTACCCAATTCACAGCAAGCGCACTGGGCTTTTATGCTCAGTCATTGACTAAAAGCTACTGGTAGTGGAAGAAAGAGAAAGCAGGAGGCCAGCGCAGGAAAAAACTCCTAGGCACAGCCTAGAGTCTGTTTATGTGGGCAAAGTGGCTTCAGTGTGCCTACAGTCAAGCCTCCAAAGTGAGTCACTCACAAATACAGGTCTTTAGAAGGAAAAGCACAGAAAAGCTGAGGAAGGGGCACTCAGAAACCTAAACAAGATCTATGGGATCAAAGAGGAGTACCTTTAGTGTCCACATGCAGCTTTAAGGGGCAAGGACAAGCCTAATGATAAGAGACAAAGTCAGATGCCAGGATGCAACAAATTCAGAAATAGCCTGTTAAGGAGCCAAATAGTCCAGGCTTCTTTTATACCAGTTGATCCCCCTGAGCATGAATGAGTTTGTCGCGGCCACAGGTATAGAATCAGAGCCTGCTAATTGGATGGTTTGACCTCATTGACTTCATTACATAAATTCCCAAGTAAATCCTGTTCTACATGAGAGATCTACAATTGAATAACCACATCACTCATTCATTCATTCTCATATATATTTGAACATCACCAAGACACTGCCTGAGGGATAAAATTAACAAAATCAACATGGTCTCTGCTCTCATGGGCCTTACAATCTAGTAAGAAGAAACTAAAGTTCAGAGAGGTAAAAGAACTTGCCTTAAGCTGCAAAGCTAAAAAGAGGCAGAGCTAACATCTCAACCCAGATACCCAGATCCCATACCTGAAGCTTTTAATTCAGTAGGCTCCCTGGAAAATGTAAACAGTTAAGTCACTCGTGGCAACATAGAAGCAATGGCTACTTATTCTTCTTCCTAAAAAGGATTCTTCAGATGGTAGGAGAAAAAGGTCAAATGAATTTAATTATCTTATTAACAATTTTGAGAGAGATGTTGCTTTTTCATTAAAGCACAATGATAAAAAGTGAGCAAAAATTAAAAATCAAATTTAATTTTTGTGTAGAGAGCACAAGGCTAAAAGCCCATCCTTTCCTTTTTATAAACACCTTTCTCAAGGTGTGAAAAGACGTAGTGATAGGTGTATAATTTTACTGATCCTTTAGAAGCAACTGAAATGTGGAAAAACCAGAGAGCTGGCTTAGAATAGATCCCTTGCCTTAGCTTTGGCTGCCTAAATGTGGTCATTTCAAGACAGATTCCCAAAGTTAATTATGTTTTCCTGTAAAATGTAGCATTAATTGTAAGTATAGAGTATTAAAATGGAATGTATAATACACTACTCAGATGGCCTGTTGTATTTTTTTCCCAAATAAGTGTACGTATATGATGTCCCCATAATGGTATTAATTATTTATCACTGTATGTGGAGAAAATATCAATTATAATAAAGTGTAAAAGGGTTATTAGCTTTTCTAAACAATAAATAAAGTGGAAGTTGTGAGATCAATATGATGAATATATTAAGTTAAAATTCTCTTTTGCCATAACAGTTGATACGATTTTATGTACCAATTTCATGAAAGTGTTATAGACATTTTAAAAGAAATATATTAAATAAAAATAAAATCTATTAAAGAAGGTAATTTTAAATATTTAATGATATAATTAAGTCTTATTAATGTAACATTCTTTATTTTTCAGATTAAAAATTCACAGGATTGTCATCCCTTTCATCTTAATCAGACATCGTGTTTGTTGTAATTATTTGTTATGTATTTTCATTAACATTTGATGAATATTAACTGTTTGAAATAAAACAGTATTTTTCTTTAGCTGTGATGACTAATAGGGGCTACTTCACAGCTAGCAGATAAAGAAGGAGAAAAGAAAAGGGGGAGCTGTTTCCCCAACTCTGCTAGGCCAAGGACAGGACACAATCAAAATTTCTTAAGGTTTCACCTCTTTCTTCTAACTGTGAATGACCATTGGCTTTGCCATGACCGAGAAAACTATCTTAGCATAATCTAGGAAGCACAGGTTTAGAGTGATACAAAACTAAATTCAAATCCAGCTTCTGGTAATTCCCTTTAGTTTTGAACAAGTTACTAAACCTTCTGAGCTTCAGTTTCCTTATCTGTAAAATGGGAATCATAACACCTCCCTTAAAAGCTAGCTGTGAGAAGTAGAAAGAATAAATACATAGAGCCTGGTGCAGAATAGATTCTGAATAAGGAAAATTATAATAATTTGATGTATACTCTCAAGTACTTAAAATGATGGTAATAGAGGCAATAGAGTGATTTCTGATTCCATTTAGCCAGAAAAATAAGAAAGTAATGTTGTATATCTGATGATACAGTTCTTCTAAAAGAGGATGCATTGAAAGTTAGTGAGAACTTTTATGCTAAAAAAGACACCATTAGGAAAATTAAAAGACAAGCTACAGACTGGAAGAAAATATTTATAAATTTCATCTCTAATAAAGGACTTGTATTCAGAATAGGCAAAGAACTCTTATAACTTAATAAGAGGATAAAACATCAATTTGAAAATGGTCAAAATATTTCAATAGGCATTTCAACTAAGGAGAGATAGAAGTGGCCAACATGCACATAAAAACATGCACAACATTAGTCATCAAATTAATTAAAATCATAATGAGTTTTTTGCACTCATACTACACACCAAAATGTCTGGAATCAAAAAAAAAGATGATACCAGTTGTCAGTGACGATGTGATGAAATTGGAAACCTCACGTATTGCTGGAAGGAATGTAAAATAGTGTGGCCACTTTGGAAAACAGTTTGGCAATTTGCTGAAATTTACCATATGACCCAGAAATTCCACTCCCAGGAATCTACCCAAGAGAATTCTCTCTACCCGTCCTCCTCCAATAATCATAGCACCTGTCATCCTATCGTTAATATTGTTGTTGGTTTTTTTCCACATCTATTCATTCCTAATTTCCTAGAGCCCCAGAGAAAGAAGTTAAAAGAAAATGGGTGGAGGTACATGCTAATCATAATAAAAAGACTTTCATACAAAGCTAAGACTTATAGTTTCACCCATCAGCTAAATTATTTCCAATTTATTATCAAGTCTATTCAAGGATTACACTATAGAATTTTACCCCTTTTACATCTAGCAGGCACAATAAATGTTCTATACCCAAGAAAGCACACAGGACGCTTATTTGACAACATTTGTGGATCAGGATTGTTATACAGAAACAAATAAGGCATGGGCCATAAACTTAAGACCAATTTAAAGGTATGAACTGTCTCTCTTAGCACGTATTTAACTTTTGACTTACTCCGTATTAAGTGATAGTGATTTTGGTGCACTAAACATTGGAAGTATTTTAACTTTCATAATTTCTTACTAACAAAAATTGTGTAAACAAAGTTATTTAACTGTTTGAGCTTTAGGTTTCTCATAAGGAAAAACATGTGCCAGAAATTTCCATGTTCGGCTTTGGTTGCTGAGTTTCTCATTGGAAATTGTGTGTTTCATTAAATGAGTTAATGTATGTTAAAAAAAAAATATGTATGCATTGTATACAAAGACAATATTTTTTGAGGGGTGGCGAGAGATAGGTGTCATCTCAATATTGACACTCTTGTGCAACATTTATCACAGCTTTCCAAGAAACTTCTCACTGAATCAAATTTACAGCAGAGCCCTAAAGTGTAAGTTTGGTTCAAGAGACTTATGAGAGAATGAGTAAGCAGCTAATACTTTCTCATACTAATAAGGTTAGTGTGCCAAGGGATTACAGAAGGTGATAAATACTAACTGGATAAAAAAAGAAAGAAATGTTAAGACCGCCTGCCTCATCTTTGAAATGTTGCAATGGTATAATTGTCTATGTGTGAGCATAATTCTACTAATAGCCTCTGTATCACCAGATATTTCTACCCCCCATAAAGCTGTGGAAGACCTCATGGGAGGAAAGCATAAAGACGTAGTGAGAAGAGAAAGAATAGCAACAGACCGTGAACATAGACAAACCAAACTACATCCAACCAATACTGTTTACACAAAACACAGTGGCATTGGATCATTTTTTAAAGATGTGGTTTTGTCTCCTTTTTAATTATGAAGGATAAAATAAAATTGAGTGACTGAGAGGAATAAATAGATAATGAAGTATCAAGGGTTTTTATATAGAAGCTCCTTATTAAAATGACTGTCTCCTTCAAATGTTTAATCTAATTTCTGCAAGGCAGGTTTTCACTTGTTCTGCTCATCTAAATGCACAGGTATTAGAGGTATTATTAAAGACACAATGTAGTTCACACCCAGAGCTCGAAGAACTACTTTAACCCCTTAAATGCTCAGTGAATCATTTCTCCACTAGTGGCCTTCTACTTTTTCTCTTTGCTTTCTCTCTCCTCCATGTAAACTGATTTCTGGAATGTAGTTTAACATTATATATGAGCCTTATTTGCAATCTCCTCTACATAGTATATTATTATAATTAATAACAAATTTTTATTTTAGTACCTTCTCTGACCAAAGTATTGCCTAGGTGTCAGAGAAACAAGAAAGTTAATTCACAGTATCTGTCTTCAGGATACTTAGAGCTTAGATCTGTGATGAGAAAACTCATCTGTAAGTCAAATGATGATGTAATTTATTATCCGAACCAGGGCATTTTTAAAAGTAAAGGCAGGTACTATTAATTACACAAGGGCGACAGGCATAAACTAAGAGTGTCTTGCACAAACCTGGACAAATGGTCACCCTTTTTATTGGTATAGAGAGGACATAGGCTACTAAAGCTTAGAAACAGAGACTTTCTTATTATCTGATTGGAAGCCCCATTTCCAACCTTGATGTCTTAATTATATATGACTGCTTAATCATAAAGGATCCAGACTGAGTCCTTGGTTCAGTAAATATCGATTGCAAGCAGGGTTATATGTTTTGTAGAAGACCATCATATGACTACAGGTACACAGGTCTAGTCTAGAACTCAAACAAATTACTCTCACTGTTTTCCATAAGTAATTTGCTTTTCCTTACCTTACATTGTTGCTCTTTTGGTATCTTTCCTTGCTATTTTCTTAAGGGCCCAAATCAGATATTCCTCTTACACAAAGCATCTGCTTATTGACCGGAACCAACCTCCCCTTAAGCAATGCCGAATCTGTAGCTCCATTTGTTGGTCTTATGTCTTCCCCAATTTGAGTACAGTTATTTACTAGTGGACATATCACTCCTCCTAAACTTCAGGTTCCACAATATTGCAGACAGCCTCTAAGATGCTGCCAATGAGTCTCAGCTACTGGTATTCACACCTTTTTTATGGTTCTCTCCTCCCCTTACCTCACCAGACACACAGAATAAAGATGACATTTATCACCAATGAGATTGTAAAAATGGTAGAATGTGACTTCTGAGGCTAAATCATGAAAGGCATTGAGGCTTTCTTCCTACTCTCTGATATATCATTGGCTCTGAGAGAAGCCAGGTGCCCTATCATGAGAACAATCAAGCATCCCTATGCAGGGGCCCATGTGCAATAGAAATGAGGCCTGCCAATAACCAGCACTAACTCTCAGAGGTATCAGTGAATCTTCTTGCATCTGTTATACATTCAGATGACTGGAGCCACTGCAGATACTCTGACTACAAACTCATGAGAGATCCTAAGACAGAAATGCCACCAGCAAAGCCATGCCCGAATTTCTGATCCACAGAAATTATGAGCTAATAAATGTTTGTTTAAGCCACAGAGTTTTGAGGGCAATTTGTTATGTAGCAATAGATAACTAATACAATGAAAGCCAAAATGTTTAGGTGTTTGCTCAATACTTAGCATGGTCTCCAGCACAGAGTGGGCACTTTATAAATATTTATTGGATTGAATTGAGTTGAATTGATTTATGCTATAGAGCTGAGCATTGAGTTGATACATGACATGCTTTTTAAGAGAACAGGTACATTCCTGACCTGACAGGCCCTAGGTGAGCTTTCAGAAACAATCCACTTATGTAGGAGTTAGTAATAGCAATTAATAACTAAGATTTTAGAGGGGATAGTTCCTAAATGCAAAGCATTGTACTTGAAATATTAACCTCACTTCATCTGCATAAAATCTTTATGAGTTAGATATTATTTTCCCATTTGGCAGACAAGAACATTGAGACAAAATAAATGAGGCACCTTGCCTATGACTACCTATTCTAGCAAATAGTAAGATTAGGAACTGAATTTGAACAACATGATTTCAAAGATCATGATCTTAACTTTACATCACCTTGCCTATAAGAAAAATAAATATATAAATCAGACCTCTGGAGTGTCCCAGTAACAATCTCAGAAGAATCTTTCTTAACTTTTGGGGACATTGTCAATAAACTAAACTCTAGACAAGTTGTTGTCAAAGTGTGAACTCAGTCATACCAGCAGCATCAACATTATCTGGTTCTTAGAAATGCAAGTTCTCAAGCCACCCCAGACCTACTGATTCAGAAACTCGGGG
This sequence comes from Eidolon dupreanum, assembly GCA_028627145.1. Lineage (NCBI taxonomy): Eukaryota > Metazoa > Chordata > Mammalia > Chiroptera > Pteropodidae > Eidolon > Eidolon dupreanum. The sequence goes on along the minus strand of CM053507.1, from coordinate 130,219,189 downwards.
AGTAGAACCTAGCAATATCTGTTTAATATGCTCTCCAAGGGATTCTAATACAGGCTCAACACTGAGAATAACACCCTAGATTGCCTGTATTTCAAGGGCTGTTTGGCCAGTAATAGAAAAGAGACAGACATATAATCTGAGCCTGGCATTTTTTATTCTGATTTTGGTGCTTCCTCCACTAGATAACAGCACCCCAAATCAATTATTTAACCCCTAACATGCTGAGTAACTGGGCTGTTCAACATTTGGGCAACTATAGCAAGTTGGCAGGATGCCACTGAGAAAGATATGCAAATAAGGGGGTTGTGCGGGCTTTGATGACACTTTCAATATTCCTTGTTGAACTAGCAAAGCCTTTAAGTGGGTAAGGGACCGTCCCCAGCCAGGGGAATTTCCCAGATTAAGATAGCACCCTTACAACCTTGGAAAACCCAAGTCTTAGTGAAGCTGATGGAGTTCCTGAAAAGATTATTCACAAAGATTGGGTTCAAAGGAGGTTTATCTTACAAACATAGACATGCATGCAAACACATAAACATACATTCTCTAGAAATCAACTTATTTAGGGTAGAAATTCTAATAAACCTTTGACTTCACAATGATATTGTTCTTTTTATTTAAACAATAAATAATTATTATAATATATGACATAATATAACATAATATAAATAACAAGTATACACAACTTAATGTATTGTCACCTGAAACTCAGTTTGAATTATATGTGTTATGTGGAAAATGATTACTTTTGAATACTTAATAAAATCCTGGTTAAATTTAGATAAGCTTTGTTCGTATCCCTTTTCATACTTTCACATAGCTGTGATTTTGTGTTTTTCTTCTCGTTATTATGAATAACAGAATCTCCTGCCTCGTTCTTTTTTTGATAAAAAAAAAAGAAAAAGAAAGTTAAAGTAAAATATGCAATTGAAAGGATGGAAATGTAACAACACAAATTCTAGGAACTATAAGGTGCCTACACTGCACACACATTATTCTTTTATTTCTATTTAAATACTTAAAAGTACCATAAAAGCCTAAAATAGCTCAAACATTATGACAATGTTTCAGTAACAAATACCCACCCCATCAGGGCTCCACTGAAAAACTTTAGCAAAAGGCCCAGTGTCAGTTGCTTTGTTTTTATTTATACTAAGGAAAATCCGAGAGACTCGAACTCAAGTCACCATGGAATTCCGGTGACAATGCATTGAGAAATATTACCTTAACTAATTAAGAGCTAAGGCTACTTCTGAGGTTACCTCATAAGAGTTACTATTGTAGTAAGTGTGAAAGAGCACTCAGAAATATACTCTAACCCAATGTTCCTGGACTTTTAAAGCACATAGGCATTTTCTGGGGGTCTTGTGACTATGCAGATAATAATTTATTAGATAAGGGGTAGGACCCAAGCTTTTGCATTGTTAGCAAGCTCCCAGGTTATACTGATGTTTCTCATCTGTGGATCACACTTTCAGTAGTAAAACTACTTCAGCTTTCATTTCCAGGATAGACAATCACTTCCCCAGGATAAGCCTGACAATAAGAAAGACCTCTCCTAAAATTACTTATTGATTTTTAAAAGCCAAGGTGAGAAGATTATTCCATTTTATTAACCATTATTATTTTAAAACTTTATATAATGTCTTCCTTTCCTGAGAAAAGACTCCCAGGCAGCACATTAAATCTTATTTTCTATGTAATCTTAGATACGATTCTTAACTCTTTGAACCTCATCTACTTCTTTAATGAAATCCTCCCAGGTGCCAGGCCCTATGTCATACAAAAAAAAGATAAAATAGTAGACTCACAACCTAGAGAAGATGCACATGGAAGCAAGTGATTTCAGAGCCTGTGATAAGGCCTATAATAGAAATTATAGCCCAGGTAATCATAGGAGCCTAAAAAGAAAGCCCCTACAGACTGAGACCCATATGACAAATATGAAATGGTCAAGTAAAGAGGAAGACCATTCCTGGTGTGCCCATTATTACAATAGCGGTCCTCAATGAATAATGACTCTCTGTATCCACACCCCTTTAAAATGTGGCTGCTGCTCTTCTTATCAGGCAACAGAATCTACTTCTCTCTTGAATCTGCCCTTATAACTTTCTCTAACCAATAGAATGTAGAGAAAATAACATGTGGAAATTCTAGAGCCTAGGCCTTAAGAGACTTTGCAGTCTCCAGTCCCACCTTCTCAGAACATAACCAATATGTAAAAAAGCTTGAGCTCATTAACTGAATGATAGAGAACATATATATGTAGAGAGAGACATCTCAACTTTCTAGCCATCTATACAAAGGCCCCAGATATATGAGTGAAGCCATTTTAGACCTTCTAGCTCCAAGTGGCCCATCAGATGAATGCAGCCACATGAGAATCACACAGACAAGACTGGGAGAATATGCAGCAAAAACATGAATCATGCAAGATAATTAATCATTGCTATTTTGAGACACTAAATATTGAGGCGGTTTGTTACACACCAATAAATAATTTAAAAACCAGGTGAATGAGAGAGAAAGAGAGGCACTATGGAAAAATTTAAATGATTTAGTATGTCTGAACATGACAGTGTGAAAGGCAGTGGTAAGAACTGGACCTGGTGAGAAATCCAAGAAACAAGTCTTCCAAGGCCTTGTAGAGAGTTAAGCTTTATTCTGAGGCAGTTTGGAGCCATGGAGTGATATAAGTAGAAGGGGATGACATTGTCAGATTCCTCACTTGTGAAAAAGAAAAGTGTTAATATTAGCTCTTCACTCCTAGGAATTTTTAGTCTAGTGAGAATTACACTAGATATAATGGGGAAAATACCATTAAGGAGGGCTCTGTTGGAACTCTGGACCAAGATGGCAAAATAGAAGAATTCTGAATTTTCCTCCTCCCACAGACACATTGAATATACAGCTATGCACAGAGCAATTTTCTCTGAGAAAAATCCAGAAACTAGTTGAGGGACTCTTACCACTTCATTTTTTGTTGAAGGGGCAATTGAGAAAATACATCAAAATAAGTACGAAAGGCTGAGACACACTCTCATCACAAACCTTATCCTCAGCACAGTGCCATACAATTAGGAGAAAACCTCCAAAGTCTAGCTTCCCCTTCAACAAAAAATAAAGAACAAATTAACACCAAAATTAGTAGAGGAAGAAAATAACAAAGATCAGAGAAGAAATAAATGAAATAGAGATCAGAAAGGCACTAGTAAAGATCAATGAAGTTGAGATGACTTTTTTGAACAGATCAACAAAATTGACCAAAGTTTAGCTAGACTAACTATGAAAAAAGAGAGAAGATTCAATTAAATAAAATTAAATGACAGATGAGATATTACAATTGATAGCAAAAATACTAATGATCAAACAAATCACTATGAACAACTATATACCAACAAATTAGATAACCTAGAAAAAATGAATATATTCTTAGAAACATATGACCTATCAGACTGAATCTCAAAGAAATTGAAAGTCTGAATGAATCAATTACTAGTAAAAAGATTAAATCAGTATCAATAACCTTCCTACAAACAAAAGTCTAGGACCAGATGGCTTCACTGATGAATTCTATGAAACATTTAAAGAAGAATTAATGCCAATCTTTTTAAAGCTCTTTAAAAAAAAAAGGAAAGAAGGGGACACTTCCAAACTCATTAAGCAAGACCTGCATTGCCTTGATACCAAAGCCAGACAAGGGCACTACAAGAAAAGAAAAATGTGGGCCAATATCCCTGATGGATATGGAGGTAAAAATCCTCAACAAAATGTTAGCAAACAAAATTCAACAGCATATTGAAAGGATCAGATACCATGATCAAGTGGCATTTATTCTTGTGATGCAAGGATGGTTCAACTTATGCAAATCAATAAATGTGATACACCACATTAATAAAACAAAGAATAAAAATCATATGCTCATCTCAATAGATACAGAAAGTGCAAGCATTTGACAAAATTCAACATTGAGGAAATGAAAATCAAAACCACAATGAGATATCACCTTACAGCTGTCAAGAAGTTTATTATCAAAAAGACAAGTGATAACAAATGCTGGCAAGAATGTAGAGAAAAGAGAACCTTTGTACTACTGGTAAGATTGTAAATTGTTACAGCCACTTAGAAAATAGTTTAGAATTTCCCTAAAAAAATGAGAAATAGAATTATCCTATGAGCCAGCAATCTCACTTCTGGATATATATACAAAGAAAACAAAATTAGTATCCCTCAGAGATATCTGTACTCTCATGTTCATCGCAGCAATATTCACATTATTCACAATAGTAAAGAAATGAAAACAACCGAAATGTCTGTTGATAGATGCATAAATAAAGAAAATGTGTGAAAGAGAAAGGGGAAGGGTGGTGGAAATGGAATATTAGTCAGCCTTAAAAAAGAAAAAAATTCTTCCTTTTGTAACAACATAGATGAATAAGGAGGGCATTATGCTAAGTGAAATAAGTCAAAAAAGACAAATACTTGATGGTATCACTTATATGTGGAATCTTTAAAAAGGAAAAGAAAAAAAAAGTCAGACTCACAGAATCAGAGAGTAGAACAGTGATTGCCAGAAACTGAGGGTTGGGAGAAATAGGGAGACTCTGGTAAAGAGTATAAGCTTTCAGTTATAAAATGAATAAGAATGAGGATCTAATATATAACATCGTGACTATACTTGATAATACTATGTTTTTTTAATTGAAATTTACTAAGAAGTAGAACTTAAATGTTCTTATCAAAAAAAAAGTAAATATATGAGATGATGTGATGAGTGTATTTATTAACTGGATGGAGGGAATCCTTTATATATATATATATATATATATATATATATATATATAATATCATATCGAATACTTTACAGATATAATTTTATTTATCAATAATACCTCAATAAAGCTGAAAAAAATACCATTAAAGAAAGAGCCATGATTTCCATAGTTGATAAATCCTTGGCTCTGATCCTTTCCTCTTTCCCCACTCTTCCACATACCTTGCTAACTCTGTGTCCCCAACCTAGCCTGTCCAAATTTTGCTAGAGGGGGTAACATCTAAATGAAGATGTTTGTGACAGCAAGAAAAATCTGGAGGTACCAAAGCTGTGGACCTTAAAGTTCTCATGTCAGTCTATGCCTCTGTCATGATATTTTCCTCTTCTCATTTCTCATGAGATGAATTTTCTAGAGAAGTCCATAACCTGAAGTTCCCTTAATCTTGATTCTCAGTGATTTATCTTAGGTTTGTCAATAATTTTACCTTTGAGGGCAGTGACTCAGTCCTGTAGGATTTAAACGACCTCAATGGAAAAGAAAAATGTCTCCAGTCTGTTCTGCATTCACTAATGCCTGGGGCATTGTTATAAAATTCAAGACAATTTGGGTAACAGAGCTCTGTGAAGTTTGGGAGTTGCTTTCCCAAGAGGCTTAGAACAACATATAAACAAAACATGGGTGTGCTTTTTTTGATATTGGGGGAAATATAGAGATGAATGGAACCAAAAGCTAGATTTGCTGATCTGTCTACCACACGATCCCATCTTTTACTTAGCAGGATATAATTGAGCCCCTTTCTATAAGATACCATATAAGACACATACTATTTACTTCACATAATCAGTAAAATCCCATTATTGTCTATCAGAAGAGTCTGACTTACTCTGGAGATTAATTTATCAAGGCACTAACACCTCCCAGTCCTGTGACCAACCTCAGAGCAGCTTCACCTTCCCCAACACAGCTATTCATCTGGAAGAAGACATATGAGAAAGTGACTCAAGAGTGTGTTCTCTGTATTCTGAGGGTGTACAAAATGCAGTTAGTGGATTTACTTAGAATTACCTCCGAGAAAAATCTCACTCCCCTTGGCAACAAGAAACATTAAATGGAGCCAGTGATATTAAAATTTGAAACAGAAGGAGAATCCTCTGCAGGCTGAAACTTTCTTTGTAGATAGGATTGTTCTTCGGGAGAAAATCTTTGGGCTGGAGTGACCAGGAGTCTTGAAAAGACTCTGACCAGGAAGTCATCAGAAACAACTCTACACTATGCATGAAGAACACAAATATTTCTGAGCTTTTTTCCACCTCTGCCATATGGGAAGAGAAGTCACTAAATACTAAAGAAGGTGATAAAGCTAGACCCTCTTTTTCCCAGCCCTCCTAAAAATCATAGGCCCATGGTGCAGCTAAATCAATCATATAGACCTAACCAGAATCTTGAATCTGGAGCTGGCAGTTCAAGGAACAAGGAACATGAAAGAATTATTTTGGTCAGATTGACAGTAGCAGCAATGTCCATATTGCCAGTGGCAGCAGCCAGGGTTCACTGCTGATGGTGTCAGAGATGGAAACTGGCACACCAGTCAACTGTGCTTTCACAATGCTGGGTCATGGAAATCATTTGGACTGTTCTTCTAACTGCATGGATGCCTTTAGTATCTACTTGTCTAAAAATGTTAGTTTTCTAGCTTTCCAAAAAATTCTATTAGTTCCTCAGTTTTCTATCAATATATTTTTTTTCTGTTTACATCAGTAAGAATCAGTTTCTGTTGCTTGCAGCTTAAAATCTTGACTGCTATAATAATAAGTGATGCTATTCTGGGTGGTAGTGGTGTGGGGAGATAGAACACTAAAATAATGGTATTGGTTTTATTAGGCATCTCTTAAGATGGCAGGAAGTAAAAATCCAATTAACAGAAGTTGCAAAAACATTTCAAGAAATTGGCAGCCTTGTTGGAACAAGTGCCAAGTCTTCCAAGGTGACTATATTGAGGGAGATGATGTTGCTTGGATAGATAAGTAAAAGTAACACTTAGTGATAATCTTTTAAACAATATATGGTGCATAATAATGAAAGGTTTAGCCTACACAAATAAGGCACATTATATTAATGGTTTAAGAATACTCAGCAAATGTAGCCAGCATATGTACATATAACTTTATAGGTGTTCAGGTTTATATATTATTGCCTTTTCCTATACTATATATATGTTGCCTTTATAGATAACTAAGGCTATGTGTCCACAAAAAGGGCATATCACTCACAGAATATTCCCCAATATTTTTTAGCTATTGTGTAATAGATAATTCATCTGCTGACAGATAAAGTGTCATCTCCTCATCTCCTCCATGAATCTTATCTCTTTTCTTTTTCTTTTATTCTTTCTTTCTCTGTTTCTCTCTCTCTCTCTCTCTCTCTCTCTCTCTCTCTCTCTCTCTCTCTCTCTCTCTGTCTCTCTCTGTTTCTCTCTCTCCCTCTCTCTCTCTCACTCTCTCTCTCTCCCTCCCTCTCTCTCTCTTTCTGTTTGTTTAAAACAACGCTGACTCATTACTATTTTTCTAAACTTATAGTTAATGGTTAGGAGATTCACACTTGTATTTGAAATCTATCTCTATTCTAGCCCAGTATGTGACCTTGAGCAAATCATTTATCTTTTCTGACTTCAAATTTCCTCTCCACTTATGAAAATTGTAGGACAAGTTGGTTGAGAGGGGACATAATCAGATGTAAGTTATTATCAAGATTTAGTTTTGTTCTATTTGAAACTTGTGCAACTACCACTTACATATTTTAAATAATTAACAAACTCTACGACTCAATCACATTAATTCATACAAAGACAAATTATAAGAATGTACAATGACTAAGGATTTTGATTTAAACAATTCTGGGCACCCAAGCCCTTCATCCTCTAACAAAATTAAATAATAATAATCAAAATAAAAACTAACAAACTAATGCAAAATGTTGTTAAGTAACCAAGTTAAATAAGAAAATGAATTCACTAAACAGAATCCCCATTTCTATGATTTATACTGATGATTATTGATAGTCCATTGCCTACCCCAGGTCTAAAAAGATCAACTGAACACCAAGGTAATGACTTTAAATTTGCCTGTTCAGTTCAGAAATGCACCATCCACTGCAAAACAAATGTTATTTGGAGGCTTCAGCTTACTATTTCAAATGGAAATAGAATGGATGGTGTTAATTGAAGTATCTGAGTTGTCATTTTATGAATATTTTAGTTCCATTATAAATGACTCACTTGTTCAGATGTCAGCTTTCTTCTCCCTAACCCTCCCATGACCTAAAACATCTCTCAACTAGTAAATAATTAAAGGGTTATCAGAAATAGTCAAAAAGAATTTGATGTGAGAATATCTCATGATGGATAATGTTAAAGTTAGCCACAAATAACAAATGTCTCTTAATTACTACTGCTAAAGGAATCACCTGCCAGGTTCTGTCAGTGAAGACTCAATCTCAATTACCTCTCCACTTGTGATGGCATAATGTGGTCAGAGCCATCTTATCATAATTCTCATGTGACAAAAGGGACACAACAAGGCTTTGTTTGAAAGGTCACTTACTTAGATCATGTGGGTCTTCTGGCTTCTACCCTCATATTTCTTCAAGCCTTGGTTCAAAGACTGGGCCACTTAAACATTAACATATATTAACCCTGCTAATCCCAATTTGCCACTCTAGATCTGCCCTTTAGGCAGAGGTAAAACAAGTAAGCAAAGAACTAAATAAATAATATTCCAGATATCAATAAAGGTGGCAAAAGACAAAGGAGGGCAAAAAGGGGAAAAATTCAACCAAGTGGGAAAGAATGCTAAGAGAAACACCAAAGATGGTTGAGAGCACTCAGTGGAAAGCTGTCACGTTCACAAATGTGTTTCACCATTAATAAAAACAAATGGTTAGAAAGAATACTGTGTCAATTCTGATTTTGTTATACCACAGACAGGTTTTATCATTTTGCTAAAAGACAGTCTTGACAAAATGTTCATTGGTTTGATTGTAGTGCTGTTGTAGCATAGGCAATAGTTGTACATGTATCAAATCAGTACAAGTCCATGGCTTATCAAATCATCTTAAAGCAACATGCTTTTAGTGAAATATTATAAAAGAATGCAATGAAAAAATAATAGAGAGGAGAACTTTTTTTTATCTATCAATAATCAGTATAAAAAGACAAACCACAAAGTATCTATTGTCCTGTCTCATGGAAACTCCCTGATAATACACTGAATCATAGTCACAACTATTTATTGAAAATACAGCAGCTACTCTATGCAACCAAATATGGTTTTGGATTGAGAAACCCTTTTTATCTCCATTTTAAAAAACATAAGCCTAGTAAAGAATTCAGGAAATCTTCATTCATGCACAAATTGATATGAGCCAAAATTTAGAGTATTTTATACCCAGCCATTTTTATTTTAAGGCTTAATCTTTTATTGCAAGAGGAAAGAAGTTGTTGTACATTGTTCAGGATTTAAGTTATTACTTCTAATGGCAATTTCAGTTTTCTCCTTATTCTTTTCTTTTTATCTGATATTTAAAGTTCTACTTGTCACTTTCTTTTTTTCCCCACAAATCATACAAGTTTTTTATTTATTTTATTTTTCTCAGCTTTATTGATATATAACATGTAAGTTTAAGATGTATAATGTGATAATTTGATACATATATATTGCAAAATGATTACCACTATAAGTTTAACGCCTCCATCCACTCACATAATTACCGTTTTGTGTGTATGTATGTGTGGGTGGTGATAACATTTAAAATCTACTCTTTTAACAGTATTGTTAATTATAATTGACATAGTCATCATGCTGTACATTAGATCCCCAAGTCTGACCATCTTATAGCTGAGGGTTTGTACCCTTTGACCAACATCTTCTCACTTCCCCTGCCCTCTAGCCCCTGGCAATCACCATTCTACTCTGTTTCTATGAGTTCAGTCTTTTTATTTTTTATTTTTATTTTTTTGAATTTTTATAAGCGTGTATTTGAGCCAAACTGACAACATATGCCACAGAGCAAGATTTCAAATCCTCTGAAAAATTACAGTTTTGTAACTTCTTTTGAAATTAAGGAGGGAACATAAGGAAAATTACATGGAGGTGGCAAAAAGCAAGGTGGGGAATGGATTACAGGATAGTTAAGATTGTGTGCTCTCCTGAGGGTGGCAGTTACGGCTTATTTCAAAGGTGTGTTAACGTAGATGAGCAGAAACTGGACAGGGCTTGCTTAAGGCAAAGATAAACCTTTTGCTAAAAAGTTACAGGCCTGGGGTGTCACCCACCATGACCTGACCAGTTAGGAATTTGTGATTAGGTCACCATGTGAGGGAGTTCAGCTTTTTTATATTCCATATATAGTATTTCTCTTTCTTTGTCTGGCTTATTTCACTTAGCATAATGCTCTCAAAGTACACCCATATCTCAAATGGCAGGATTTCCTTCTTTTTTTTACAGCTAAATAATATTTCTCTCTCTCTCTCTCTCTCTCTCTCTCTCTCTCTGTGTGTGTGTGTGTGTGTGTGTGTGTGTGTGTGTGTGTGTGGCATTTTCTTTATCCATTCATCCGTTGAGGGACATTCAATACTTCTCACTCTCTTATGGGATTCAGTGACATTGAGAAAAAAAAATCTACCCGATCTGAGAAGTTTGAATAAAAAGGGAAATCCAAGTTAGCAGCAGTACCTGAGTGTAAATATATTGCCAGTGCCTACATCCAATGGACCTAGCCAGGACTTCTCCTCATCTTTGTTTATAATGTCCTAGAAGTCAAGTTGGTGGAGGCTTTACTTACTCGTGTGCTCTGCAGGCACATTCCTATTGAAAAGCTGTATCAAACACAGCAAATAGCATTAACGTTTTTTTCCCCTGTGATTGGTCCAATTAGACAGTATTGCTCCAAACAATAAATGCTCATAAAAATAAGAAACATATTAGATAGGAGGGTTATTATTGCCCTGTGGCCTAGAAATTGGATTGGTTCATGTATGTTTCCAATAGATTCTTTAATTAAGATGCCTGTCCTATCAATGCGCTTCAGCAATTACCTGTATTGATGATAGGTTGTTATTTTCCTGGCAAGGTAATAGAGAATCTCACAGGGGTGTCTTAACAAGTCACTTCTAGAGTACTTTCTGTCTTTTGATTTTTTTTTCTCGGTGACTAATTTACCTAAATGACTTGGTACTTTTCAACCCCTTTCTTAACTGAGAATGAATTGGAGTGTACACTTGAATAATATTTAATGATAAATTTAGTCGGGTTAGAGCCATTTATTCCTTAAGAACTCGGTGGAATGATTTATTCATTCATCAATTCATTCATTTGGCAAATATATACTAAGAGCCTAATAAGTATTAACAATGGTGCTCCAATGTTACTGATGATGAATAAGATGGTTTGTCTGCTGATGTTGAACTTTGAAGCTGAGATAACAAATGTGAGCCAGCTTACATGGGACCCAGACTGAGATAAAAAATAATTATGATGATAAAACCTCATTTTCAATAGACCCCCTAAGAGGTACTGACTATAAGTGGAGTATTTTTGGATTTGTCATATCCTGTCCAAATTTGTTAGGGAGTCACCCTCCTTCAGTAGCTTTACACTAAGAGAATGCTTTCCACACACCTAATTTTAAAGATTGTGATTCCTCGTGTCTTGACTTTATTGACCCCCACCTGACAACCAACTCTATTCTTAGACCCTCCTGCCTTCTGACTGAGCTGCCTCTTCCTGATCTGTGCTAGCCTCTTCTTTCCAACTTGATATGTGATCCAGCCTCTCTCATCTCTTAACTTATCCTCCTCCTTATATTTTTTTCTTTTCTGCTTAGCATATTCCAAGATGGCCCTAAGGAAATGCTAAAACTTCTTTTTCCCATTTGCTGTGGAACTCCCCTAACCTTCTTTATCCTTGCTTGTCTTCACCTCTTTCTTCATCTAATGATGCTACTTCTCTTTATCACTGCTTAAGGCATTCTGTCCCCTTCTTTTTCTCTTGCACTGCTTCCTTCCCCAGGAATAATAATCTCAGGTAATAATCTTGGTTGTACACAATGGTTAGCAGGTATAATATTTGAAAAAAACCTCCTGATCTACATTCTTGATTGAGAAATGTTCATCTTATACTACCCCTCCCTGATCTCCCATAACTTGTCCATCATTCAAACTTAGGGATGAGAGTGTAGTTGGATAAAAGTGTCAGGCAAGAATATGTCTAGATAGATAAAAAGGGAACATGAAAGAGAATACTATTTCTCTAAAATGGAGGAATTATGTAGAGAAGCAATAAGAGAGAAAAAGTTTGGGATTAAAGGATTACTCTCTGGGTTTCTATCCATAAGAGTAGATGGGTGGGAGTTGAGGGGGTTCTGGTATAATAAACAAAGTTGAAATGAACACACACACCAGGGGGTTTCATTCTAATTCACATTTGAGACTCTAGAATTAGGCTTTTGACTCGCCAATCTGAGGTCAGTTGTGTGAAACTGATCTGAGTGGTCTAGGATAGTTTAAGTAGAAAGAGGGTCAGAGTTTAGTTCTTGAGTCAAACTTGATTTTTACAGGCATGAATGGGTGTCTAAATGGGTCCCAGAAGAATGTGGGTGTCAGTTTAGGGTCTGGTTATATCACCACAGCAGGAGAAAATAGTGGGGGACTGCAAAGCAGGTTTGGACCTTGATTATCAAGTTGTTGCTGTCCCTCAGGAGTATCTACAACAGCTGAGAGTGTCCAAATGGTGCTAGATCAGCATGAGGGACCCCTATGCTTTGACTTATGCCAAGAAAGAATAGAAAACTCAAAGCCTATCAGGTGCATCCTTCAGTAGTAGTGTCAGCAAGGATGAAACCAGTCACATCTCAGGAAAAGCATAAGATGAAGAAACAAAGACCTGAGAATCTATTTCCTCACCTCCGTAAGAAGATAGTAAGCCCCTCTCCCACATCAACTGTTATGTTGAGGTGGGGGGACTGATGATTTGCAGTCTGGGGATTGGAGAAGAGTTTGAAAAAACATTATCTCCACTAGACCAAGTTTTAAAGACAATGTCCAGATAGATATTAAAGATTTTTTAAATGATATTTTGTAGGTGGGGGTTCATGGAGAAGATCTAATAAGTAATAAGGAAATATTAAAAACTGGATTTCCTTTGCACTCAAGATGAAAACCAGTGAGTGATTCTGTGACCCAACTTCCTTTGCCTTTTTCTTCCCCAGTAATTATAGAAGCAAATCTCCATTGCCTTGAAAATGAGTGGGTAAAGGAAGGCAGAATGTCCCATACCCAAAGCTTCTGGGGCAGCCAAATTAGGGAGTCTCCCTCCGCTTAAGTTCAAAACCTGTTCCACAATCTGTTTACATTATTTTTTATTTTTTAAAATTTATACACATGTTTTGAAGGTGGCTACCTGGTGAAGAATTTATTAAACACTCTTTAAAATATTGTCTCTTGCCCCATTCACACCAGCACCCATAGGACTGCAGAATCTTTTCTTTTGACATTTGAAAGCATTAAAATAGTTCCAGAGCTGAAGGAAACATTTTCTCTGTAATCTTTGAAAAGTTTAGTTGCCAAGGAGACAGAGGCCTTAGCGACCAGGTAAGAAGGCCTCTGTAGTATGTTCACATGGTTATTCAGTGAAGGGGAAGGAAATCAAGAAATTATTAGAGAGAAGAAACATTAGGTTCTCAGCATCTTCTACCTAGAGTTTCTTTTATTATGTACTTAGAGGAAACTCCAATTCGCTGTTCTCAAAATGGCAGTATATTTTGAAAAGATTGCAATTTAGGCTCCATGGGGCCTTGATTTACTAAGACCATATCGATATGCAAACAGCATTCTCAGAAAGGGTCTAAGGAGCAAGTTTTGTAGATTACAGATTAAATGACAGCCATCTAATACTCAAGAAAGGCCATAAAACTCATCTCTGTAGTGTACCTTGTGAAGAGGGTACAATCCTGAGATAGAGAGGAAAAAAGGTTGATGAGTAGATGGAACAAAAAAACAAGGACAGTTCAAGTTTTCTAAGTATATCAGTCAAATCTTACTTGTTCATGGTCTTTTCATCCTACAGTCAAAGAGTTGGTTAGAGTATGTGAAAACGCATGAAATGCTCCCTGGAATGCACCACAGCTGTTCTTGGCTGACTTTTGAACATTAGAAGGAGAAAAAAAGGGGATCGAGAAGGAGCTGAGAAAAGATACACTACCAGAAAACACCCCCGATTAGCCTAAATGATATGCATATTTTAATATAGGATGAATAAGACTGAACATTTTATCTAACACATTCTAAACTTGTGGTCATGAAATAGGTATAATTTTGCATATTCTAACAGGTTGTTTCCTGTATCAACCATTAACCAGGCCTTACTGCTTTGCCCTATATTCTGATGTCATTGCTTTGAATTTTGAGGGTAGAAGCAACACTTGATCTTGTCTGGCCTGCCTGGAATGTTCTGTCCCAAGATAGTGAGTACTTAGAATTCAGGAAAACCAAAATACCAAGCTTACAAGACAGGAGAATTCTACCTCCAGGCCATAAATTCATGTAGCCACAGGCCAGAAATGGTTATCTTCATAACACATGACCTTCTGTCCATTTCTTTTCTTTTGACTCCAGTTTTCTTAGATGATTAGCAAGGAATCATTCTAATAAAACAGCTCAGAGGAGATTTGAGGTCATACAACTATACTTATCAGAAGAAAATGAATTATACAATTTGAACAAAATTTATTGAATACTAATTTTAGTCTCTCTTTCAGACAAAAACTCTGCCACAATTCACAGGCATGTCATCATTCTTAAATCAAACCATTAAGCAATAGCTTCCAAGAGACATTTGGGGGAGTTCCAAGACAATACAGTTAGTTTTCCTGATAAATCTATGCTCACAAAGGAATTAGGAGTACAGTGTACATAAGAAAAACTTTGAAATTTTTTCCACAAAAATGAATGAAGCAACAATGGGAAATAAGATTATAAACATAGTGGGCATTTAATACAAAATCAATTATTGAGTAACTGATAAATGTATGTAGAGACAATGCAATTTTTCTACCATGTGATTTTCAGCTATTATATGCAAGGTTGTTTTGAAAACTTTAAAATATATAAGTATTTTTAAAGTTTTTACTCTGTGTCATTAGCCTGAAAACATGTCAATGTGCTTTTTTTTGGTTAATCAAGTAAGTTACTAATGGCATTTCAGAAGAATCTGGGCTATGAACACAGGTATACTTATTCTAATTCTTGTAGCTAAAAAGACACATAAAAAAAGTAAAACAGTCCTTAAAAAGTCATGTTTGACTAAAATGGTGACAATATTTTATATTTGATATTAACAATTAATATGAAATGATATTTTTCAATAGAATAATTCTGAAAGAATGTTATTCAAACAAAAGTTTGGGGTTGAGTCAATTTTAATTTTTTGGCTTCTGACCTTCTCACTCTACCAAAGGCCCTGTGGTCTTTAGAACTTAAACTTTCATTGCCCAAGATGCTGGCCCAATATTAGTACTCCCATAAGAAGTCAAGATTCTTTTCTCCACAACATTCCATTTCTTTCATATAGATCAGAATTTTTCAATTAAACTTCTATTTAATTTTTCTCTTCCCTTTAGAATACTAAAAGGGATATTGTTTTCTGATTCTTCTTAATTGTTCTCCTTTTTCTGATCCAAATCAATTGAAACATCATAACAGCTTCAAAATTAATTACACGATTTCCCCTCTGCTTGGATAGATATGTACATATCTCAGAATGTGACGGCTGTATTCACATTACTAACTTCTCACAAAATTCTTTAATGGCTATGTGTCTCACGGACCTAAGTGAAATAGCCACCTTTACTTGGAAGTTGCTTTCTTAAATAATAATAATTTTTAAAAAATGACACAGTGAAATACATCAACTTCTTTGGTTTTCTGTGACTGAACAGACTCTACTCAGCCTTTTGCTTCACTGGCTCAATATACGCTTTTTTTTTTTTTTTCTTAAATCAAGTTTGCATAAAGAGAAACTAAACATTTGACTCTAGAGAGTAATTTTTGTCTGAGGGAGAGAGCTGAGCAGGTTCCATCCAAACAGGGAGATAAGACATGCCTTTTAATAGCCTTAAAATCTATAATAAGGGGAAGCTACAGTCACTAGAAATTAATCCAAAATCCCCTCTTAATTGTTTCACCTTTTCCACTTATTTGAAGTGCAAAATCGATGAAAAAAAAAAAAGAATTTTCAAGGGAATATACTTTAGAGTATTTAGATCATTTTGGAATTTTTTGTTGATTTAAGAGTGGGATGGAATGTAGTGGTTATCATATTAACAAAGGGGAAACATATCTTGAGAAGTATTTTAGGAACAAAAAGTCATTATTTTTCATTGCTCCTAAAGTACCACAGGGCTGCCTCAGCAGGTGGGGCAGGCCAATCACTCCGTAACTCTAGTAGGAGCCATCTACAGAGGTCTACATGCAAAAGTCACTCCATGAGGTTGCGCAACGTGGGGCCAATATTTGTCCAAATAGCAAGTTGTTAATGTGTTTTTAATTTTTTTTTCTTTTAATGGAAAATTTGTTATTTTAAGATAAGTCAAAAAATTAGCTTTTTCTTTTCAAAGGAGAAAAATTGTTCTTTGGAGCCCCTACACTACCTATTTCAAGGTACTCTGTAAATATTTATTGAAAGAATAAATGAATGAGCAAAAAAAAAAAAAACTTCTATATCTTTGAGCTCTTTATCCTTTTTTCCTACTCCTTCAACCATTTTCTAATAAAACTCCTGAACATATAATGTAATGAGAGAAAATAGCAAAATTGGAAGGCATTTTTGCAAGGTACAATGTGGTGTAACTCCTCTTTGTTTTGAAATATGAATTATCTTTTTCAAGTTTAAGTTGTTTAGTGGGTAGAGGGGAAGAAGAGTCTTTGGCAAACTATAACACGTGCTATTGATCAGTTGTCTATTAATTATAAAGTTTAGTTAAGTCCCAAAGAACTCCCAAGCCAACTGGAGGGACTATTTTAGTCTTGAAGCAAATCCATCCCCTGTTATCACCTAGCGCTCAAACCAGAAGTTCTATAATGTCCCTCTTGTCCTATTAGCTCATTAATTTCTAATTTCTAATAACTGGGATATCAAAATCAAAATAAGAATTTTAATGTAACTATACTTTGCAAAAGCAACACTGGTTTATATTTAAACTTCCAATAGTTGATATTAGGTTATTTTTCTAAGAATCTGACATAAAAGATAGTAGACAGAGAAGATAAGGCAATAGGTGCCTGATATGAGGGGATGGATGAAGAGAAGGAAGTAAAAGGTTCAGAAGAAAGTGAGTCTGGAACATTAAAAATAGCCTTCTTTTCAGACTTTATATTTTGCCTGCATAAAGTCTTTGTATCACAGAAAGAACTCAAACCTGAAATAAGGCCATACACACACCAAGAAAAAAATAAAATAAACAAGTTTAATTAGAAATGAACCATTGGTATTCTATTTCTGCCAAGTGTTTGGGTGGTTTCCCATAGTACACAGCTGTATCATTGCTATGAAATTGCAAAGCGTAGAAGGAACCCACCATTATCCATCCCACAATAATACACTCCTTGACAATTCTCCCTCAAATGGGCACAAATATCCTTTGGGCATGATGACCTTCTAGTTCATCATCAGACCTATAAACACATTCTTCAGCCCTCCCAATAAACATCTGTGCTCATTCCTAAAACTTACAGATCGGCCAAGGGGAAGAATTAATTAAAACTAGCCCAATAGATGTACATCATCCTTAATTGTCAATTAACAATATGGTTCATAAGTCTAGGATAGAAAATCTATTTGTAACAACTAAAGGTTGAGTTATAAAACTTTGTTGTTGACACCTTAAACTTAAATTTAGACAATGATTGAAGGAAGTCAATAAAACAAAAGATAATTTAAAACTTGGGGTTATTCAAAAGGACTTCTAAGGTTTGCATCTGTATATTTAAAATGACTGTGTTATGGTCCATGCTACAAATAACAGGGATTTCATATCAATCGGAATGTCTGATTATTCTTCTGAACCACACAATCGAGAACTCATGAAGAGAATCTCCTGGTTTTTTTCTATTCAAAGTGTAGCCTCTGAAACAGAGACCTCTGTACCACCTGGAAGTTTGTTAAAAATGCAGATTTCTTAGTCCATGCCTTATTGTTGGCCAATCTTGATTTTATCAAGAATAATGAAGAAGAACACTTACAGATTAAAGTTGTGTGCAAGAGGGAGTGGAAAGAACAGCTGTCAAGGGGAAGGACATGCAAAGGCCATGGTGGAAAATTTTCAAGTCTGAAGTCCCTCAAGGTCTCTCACATTACTAAGGCTTTGCCTTAAGGCTAGGTTTTGTTTTGGGCTTGTTTTTGGTGGGGGGTGTTCTGTTTTGGTTGTTTACTATAATTTGGACAGCCTGACATGTCTCTGCTAGACTTTTGACTCTAGGAGGTGAATGTTGAAGACCATAGGAGAGACTTAAAAACCTTCTTTAGTGTGGGCTTTATTGAAGCTTATCGCAGGAACCAAAGGAAGATGAGTCCACAGGAAGAATTTTTTTAAATGCTATGATGCAAGCAAAAATGATTTTCATCAGGATATTCATGGTCCATAACAGGCACTCAATAAAAAAAAAAAAGTCTCTAATATTCTATTGCCTGAAAGAAAAAAAGACTAATGAAAATGTTTCTTTCTAATGGGTGTCTACTATGTGCCAAGAACTGTACTAGACATTTTTAGTTCTTTTAAACAATTTTATTTATTTGTAAGATGTGGCCACATTCAATTGTTTTGCCTGTTTGAGCTCTACTGTATTGCCTTTGTCATGAATGGGGTGGTAAGCCCATCTGTGTGGTACATGACATGCCTGCTCTCTTAGCTTCATCCTGATCACTACAGCTATACTTTCCATGTTTATATAATTTCTTATCCATAATGCTCTCTACTTCTAGTGCTAATCATGTGCATTAATATAAATAGCAAGGGTGCCAAGAGAAGTGCACAGTACAAAATCATACAATATCAAACACTTTCAAAAGTGTATAATATTTGCATTAGGTTATCAAATATATTTCCTACTGTTGAAGAGCACTTTCTTCTTCGCTTACCTCTAACTTGTTTTATCTCTCACAAGTGAAAATATCCTTATCGCTACTAAGCCATTCTTACATAATCTCCTATTTGCATCTGTTATTATTCATAAAAGAAAATAATATTGCTCTACATGAAGAGAGATAAATCCTGAGCAAAATATATTATAAGTGCATTTATCTGTAGTAGTGCTCCCTTTAAACATGTTGGGAGCAAGCCTTAAAATTCTTTTATTGTTCAGAGGTCCAAAAGTAGGATTCCTTCTAGAATTTAGATGCTCAAAACTTCAAATTAAAAGGCATGGTCTGAGTATAACTGGATACCTTCCACTATGCTACTTTAAAGAATATATTAAAGAGAGGGCGAAGGCAGGTGGTACATTTTTAACTGGCAGCTGAACATTTGCTTGGCTTAAAGCCAAATGAAATAACATAATCCTAACTGATTGGTACATTTCTTCCTGATCCCTTAAAATTCTTCTTTCTCAAAATTTTTGTGACATTTAAATATCCTTAGAAGTAATCAATGTTATAAAACAATGAGATGGTTATAAATGAAGACAGCTAGTACCAATAATCATAATAAGATGGCCATCTTTTCTTGAGTATTTAGAATGTTCTTTGATTTTACATGGACCATCATCAATTCCCATGAAAACTCTGTAAGAGACATATTATTCCTATTTTATAGATAAAGAAACTAAGGCTAAGAATAAAATGACTTGCCCAAGTTGTCGGACATAACTAGAGGGAAGACAAGATTCAAAATCAAGTTTGTTCGTTTGTTCGTTTGTTTAGTTGCAAACTACATGTTTTCTCTGCCATAGTCCCCAATAATCATGTTGTCTAGGTTCCCTTTCCTTATTTCTACATCTTGACAGAGTGCTACCTAAAACTTTTCAGATTTTCTTGCTGGCTCCAATGAGAATGCCACTGAGAAGTGACTATTTCCAACTCCGCTGCTCACAGAATGGCTCCCACGTGGCTGGTGCTCAATCAATGTTAAATAATAACAGTTCAAACCCAGTAATGATAAAGCAGGAAGCGCCTCCCTCTTTATACTTTGAATGACTTCCTAGGGTTCTTTTTTGTTAATTGTTTAATCACAAATTTCAGTTATTGCTATTTACATGCTCTTTTTCAACTTTTGAATACAGTCTTATTTCTATTTTGCCAAGCTTTCGGAAACACCAAATTAGAAACAAGCCTATTGTCTTCCACACAATTTCTGCTCTGTGAAGAATGGAAAACACCCATCAGAGTGTTTGCGTGCCTGATAGGGGAGAAAAAAAAGGAAGAAAGGAAAAAAACCAACTGCAAGTTGTCTAAGGAATGCCACCTTAAGATCAAATGCTTCAGAAGTCAAAAGTCACTCTTTCCATAATGGAAAACACCCCACGTCACCTTAATAAGACTAACAAACAAATTAAGGAGGCATAGCTTTATATAGGTAGAAAATTCATGGGAGGGGGCATTGAATGAATGCAAAACTGGTAGGCATTTGTGCTGAAATGAGTTAGTGACTTGCTCTTTAAAAGAATAAACAGATTTATTCACTCTTTCCTGTCAGTAAAATTAGAGATTAAAATACAAAAAAAAAATCACCTTGAACTGGAGAATTAAGAGGTTTCAGCATGGCATATTTTATGGTAAATCACCTGCACAAACAATATCACACCAAATATTAGACTGCCTCTATGCCCTAAAACATTTGAACTGGAAGTTTACCTCCAAGAATTGAATTTGTGAACCATCCCCCAAGCTGAGGAAGTTATGTCCTTCTCCCAAAACTTTTCTGACATTTTGTGAAATTCAAATGTGAAGGTGACAAATCATTTAGTCTCAATGACTACTAATTATACACACTTTGCTACTATTATACACCAACACTGGAAATTAAAAATGAAATGCATTTTAAGGTATGAAAAACCTTAAAAGAAAGCTTGTGGAAATCCAACAGAAAGTCTTGAATATGTATTGCCAAAGGTGATCCCATTTGTTTCTGAGAATGCCTTTGTGCTGTTAAATGTAGCAACATCCAAGAAGTAAAAGGATTATTGGATGAGTAAGAAAAGAGGAGATAGAAATCAAAGACTTCCAACTGACCAGGCCCGCTGACAGATTTTATTTGGCTTAGACATTGTTTCTTAAAATTTGATTTTTCCCACACTTAAAGTTAGAAAATTCTAAATAAAATTCATAGTCTTTAGGTTTCCTTTAAATAACAGAGGATCTGGAAAAGTGAGCACATAATTCCACAGGGCAGTAAGCATCTGGGCTGAGAAAAGATTGCTCCCTTTTTCATAGGAAGGTCTTGTGTTCTTCAGATTGCATCAGCTCCCATTTACTGACACCCAACCGGGTTAATTTATTTCTATGATCTGTCTGGCTCTTGTGAGCATTTAAGCGTTTACAACCTTTGTTGTAAGCATTGGTGAGGGAATATGAGTGGTGTGTATCTTTAGGACCTTTCTACCTAAAGATTTTAAAATATTTATTTGTATATGTGAAAACATAAGCTGAAACCTTAAAGCTCTTAGAAGAAAACCAAGGGGGTAAGCTCCTGGACACTGGTCTTTGCAATGATTTTTTGGATTTGATGCCAAAAACCAAGGCAACAGCAGTGACATACTAAAAAGTTCCTATGTTCAGAGTTAAATAACATGGCTTTGATTCCACTTCTACCCTTAATCAGCTGAGTGCTCCACAGCAAATTATTTTAACCTCTTCAACTTAGATTTCTTCATTAGTAAAATAAAGGTATTATATTAAGTTACATTTAGGGTTCCTTGCAGGTCTAGAAGGCTGTGCCTTTTACGTGTCTAAACCACATGAGCCAGAAAGTCAGCCTGATGTACATTACCTTTTAGTATGAGAATGAAGGTGGTGGTGGGGTTTGGAGAACACCCTAAGGACACCTTGTACATGCTGAGAGAAAGGTGATTTTAATTTCCTCTGAATAACAGAATTCTAAGGGAAAGGAATAAGGAGATCACAGTTCCTTTTATAATACCACAGAAAAATGAGAAATTTAATTCAATCATATTCAATCTTAAAGATAATCTAATATAAAAAATAATAATTCTATATGACAGAAACCCACCTGTTATGGGTTGACTTGTGTCCCCCACTCCCCAAAGAAGATATAATAAATTCAACCCCCAGTATCTAGAATGTAACCTTATTTGGAAATTGGGTATTTACAAAGATAATCAAGTTAAAGTGATGCCATTAGGGTAGGACTTAATCTAATATGACTGGTGTCCTTATAAAAAGGGGAAATTTGGACACAAAGACAAACACATACAGATATAAAGAGACAGGGAGAACACCATCTGCAATCCAAGGAATGTCTCTCCTAGAAGCTAGGAGAGAGACGTGGAATAAATTCTCTCTCACAGTCCTCAGAAGGAACCAACCCTGCCTTGATCTGGGACTTTTAGTCTCCAGAACTATGAAATAATAACTTTCTGTTGGTCTAGCTACCCACTTTGGTATAGGAGCCCTAGTAAACTAATATACTCCCTTACATTCACTTGCACCCAGCTAACTGGGACAAGGAGGGAATGCCCCAGGGCAGAAAGGAAATAGTATCCTTGTGACTTCTGCGGGGACATAATGCAGACTATTTTGGTTCCTCCGGGTTAAAAACAAGGGCTGGTATGTACTAGTTCTTACTAACTCTTCTGAATCTTGAAACTGCTTTCTAAACTAAGTCCAAGACCAGTTACACAATCTGTAAGACCCAGAGGAAAATGAAAATGCAGAGCCTCTTTCTAGAAAATATTAAGAATTTCAAGATGGCGATATCGGAACATTAAACCACATTTAAAGCCATGTGTGACCGCACAAGTTACATTTCCATGAAGCCAGCCCTTACTGGGTCCCACCAGATTTTGAGAAGGCCACTAATGTCTTCACGCCCCTTTCTTTGCTGGGTAATTCTGGAATGTATCTTGTCTCTTTTTGGAACATTTTTGACTTGCTGAGAGTTGGTTAAATTCAAGCTTTCTAGAAAGTTCTCATCATCCCTTTCCAAAGATGCATTTATTTGCCAATTGTGCTGAATCCATTGAATGTCTCATCTATCGTGCTGGCTCCTGAAAAAGTCACAACGTGCCTACTATGAAATAATGTATAATTTACAGGCAGAAATAACTACAACCTAAGGAAGTATGTGATAAGTGAGATAAATGAGACGTAAGCATACTACTCCAGACATTCAGAGAGGAAGACTTTACACTTTTTTTTATATTGGGTGGACCTTTAAAAAATAGATTGAATTTTGATAGGCATTTATGAAGACAATCCAGGTATAAGAGTCAGTATATGCAAAAGCAGAGAGATGGAACACAAAGAAACACATTTGAGGGACATGGACACTTTGGTGAGGTGAAAACATATGGAACCATTTGTGGGTAAGCCCAAAAAATGAGGTAGAAGTAGATCAGGAGGCCTTTTTCAGTCTAAGAGGCTAATGGTGCAAGAGAATGGGCTTAATTATGTTGAAAAGTGAAAAATAAGCAGTAAAGGTGAGATTAACTTTAATTGAAATTCAAATTAATTTTATGTCTGACAAATAGATGGCATCATCCTTGCAGTTGTGTATAAATTTATTTTACCAAATATTGTTGAACGCTAATAATTATTTTATGCCCATGGGAAAAAATCTTTTTAGAAAATCTTGGGCTCACTCAAGCAGAGAAAAATCCCACCTTCTTTGGGTCCTTTTGATAAGCTTAATATTGGGACATATTGTACTGTATTGCAACTAATTGTTTTCAAGTTCATCTTCCCATCAGACTCTGAGTTCCTCAAATTCAAAGACTGTGTCTTATAATTATATCTACTCCTGCTTCTGGCATAATGCCTAGTACGTAGTGAGTATTTAGTAAATATTTGTTAAATGACTAAACCAATATTGTCACTGTATGTGGTTACCTTCATCTAAACATTCTTTTTCTATTTATTCATAAATTAGGGGTATTTAACTTAAAAATTGAAATAAAAAAAGCTCTTATCCAGCCTTAGTTGAGAACAATAGCTAATAGTTCTACTTTCAAGATATTTTTTTCCCCATACTCATGATTCTTTGCCTTTCAATATGGTTTCATAATTCCTCTAGTGTCCTTGGCCTCATGGCACCTAGTTGCAGAGTTACATGGTACCATTGTTTTCTTATACTTGGCAATGGTCTAATTCTTTCCTAGCAGAGTCACCACTACTGAGATGAAGATGAGGGACTCGAGGTATGTTTAGCTAGATCAATAACAGCAACAGCCATAGTGTGACTAACACATCCCTTTCCTGTGTAAAATGGTTCCCTGGTGTTCAGTTTCAAGGACTCAGCTTTGGAAAGCAGTAAGCTTGAAAGGTAACATACAAAGAGGCAATCTAATCCCTACCCTATCACCTCAGGAGTTTCTCTTCAGATTAACTCTAAAAAGTATTTTTAAAGTGTCCTAGTGTCATCTTGTCCTGCTTGTGGTATCTTTATGTTTTTGTTGTTGTTGTTATTATTTGTTTTTCTGAGAGCATTTGATGGTGCTCACTTCAGGGCTCATTTCGGACTGTAGAAGTAGGAAGGAAATTCCTCTGCTAGGTGGCTTTGTTGTTCGGTTTTTGAAAGGAAGGCCCTGCAATGTGAAGAGTACTAACTGTTTTGATAAAAATGGCCTGAAACACAGGCTGATAGGTGGGGAGTTTTCAGATAGCATCATGGTATGAAATACTATGGGAGACAACTGACACAACCATTGGTGTTCCCACAATTGCATCCTAGGATCCACAGCACTCACAAAGAACAATTTTAAATCACTTTGATTTTAAAAGTAATTTGAAAACAGGGTGAACATCAGACCACAGTTTTATTGTTTTAAAAAATGTATATGATGTAACCCTGAGTTCGGCAGTAGTAGGAGGACAAGACATATCTTTGTAAAAATAGTGAGGCAAACTATGTCGTAGTACAGGGAAGTAATGGGCTTGCTGGATTTGAATCCTAGCAAGGTGTTTACATTCCAGGATTTAGTTTCTCCATCAGTAAAATAAGACAAAAATGATGACCTCACAGGTAGTTCAACAAAACAGCACTCTTAATAAAGCAGCTGATGCTTTAACACATATCAATTACTCAGACTATTATCATAATTAGCACTGGTATGGAACCAGGCATCTTAATTGATTTGGACTCTATTTTGCTCAGCATCTACTGATCATATAATCTTGGGCATGACTTCTTTTTGCCTCAGTTTCCACATCTATCAGATTAGATAGAATGTTCTTATAAGATTGGTGTGAGAATAAAATGAGTGGATATCTATGTAATAAAGTGCCTAGTATGTAATAAACACTCAATAAATGTGAACTACTATTGTTATTATTAGCATTGTTGCTAAGATTATCCTCTGAGAAACGAGAACTAGCCTATTGTAGCTATTTTGAAAATCTTTCTGAAGACCAACAAGCAAAAAGCTGACAGATAATACCAATAGTGCAAAACTTCAAAAAAATGTTATACTTTTTTTAAAAAAGCAACTATTTATTTTGAAATAATTTTATGTTTACAGAAGATTTTAAAACATAGTACAGAGTTACTATGTATACTCTTTACCCAGCTTCCCTTAATGTTATATAATCTTATATGATCATGCTAATATAAATGATCAAAAGTCAGAAATTAACATTGGTACAATATCATGAACTAAATTACAGATTTTATTCAGATTCCACCAGTTTTTCTCTAATGTCCTTTTAGGTCCAATCCAGGATTGCACATTGTGTTTAGTTATTGTGTCTCCTTAGTCTCCTGCAATCTGTGACCATCACTCAGTTTACCATTGTCTTTTGGTCTTTCAAGAAAATACTAGTCAGATAATTTTTAGCCTGTCCCTAGATCTGGGTTTGTCTGATGTTTTCTCATGATTAGACTGAGATTATGAAATGGGGAAGAGTTCCAAAGACCTGAGGTGCCTTCTCAGATCAGGAGGTACCTGATATCAATATGTTTTGTTATTGCTGATGTTGACCATGATGATTTGGTTAAGATAGTTTTCTGCTGGATTTCTCCACTGTACAGTTACTATTTTTTTCCCTTCTCCTTACTCTATTGGTTAGAAGTGAGTCACTAAGTCCAGCCCTCACCCAAGGGGAAAAGAAATAAGCTCCACCTCCTTGAAGAAGACATACCAAAGAATTTATGGATGTATGATTACAACCAGCACAGTAATTAAGAAATATTTTGGGGAGAGATAATTTTTGGTGATGCAAAGTTTCTTCTCAAACTTTTGCCCATTAATTTTAGCATTCATCAGCACATCTTGCCTGCAGCAATTTTTGCTATAATGTTCTAGTGGCAATTTTCTATTTCCCTCATTCTATCTATATTTATTAATTGGAATTTCTGTGTAAGAAAGAAGTGCCTTATCTGATTTATTTATATAACCATGGACTTGGTGATATATATACTATACTTTAGGCTATAATTCAATATTGTATTTATTTTTTTGTTCAAATTGCTATAACTTTGGCCATTGAGAAATCTTTAAGACTGCTTATTCCTGTATCTTTTTTTACTTTTTCTTCCAACTTTCTTCTTTGCTCTGGTCTCATCTTGTATTTTCCTTACATCAGCCTTTTCTTCAAGGAGACTTTATTCTTTAGGGGGCAATAATATTTAGTATCCAAGTTCTAGGTACTAAGTGTATCACTGCTACTAGGCCCCCTCAGGAAATGTATTTATATCTACTAACCAATGATTACACATACACACACATATATATATCTGAATTTTTATATCTAACTATATACATATTAAAATAAACATGAGTTTATACTGATGTTTGTGAATCTGTCTATAACCACAGGGTTCTTTTTAGCCCTCTCTCACTTATTTGTAAACTTCTTTCTCTGACAATGAAAACTCTGTCATTTGTTTTCTACAATGTGCGTAATTTATCTGTTCAATCCTAGCCTACAAGCAGTTTCAGAATCTCTAACCCATACCCCTATGAGAAACAAATTTATCAACTGGAGTAAAAGTTTGTATACAGTTTTGGTCTTTAGGCTTATAACATCTAGTTAAAATATGGTTTTCCAAAATTACATAGGTCAGCTAGTTTCTTCCTCATCACTTATAGTAATTATATCATATATTTGTTTGTCACAATCTGTATTCCTTCTTGGCTTCCACTGACATCCTGGTTACTTTTTAAAATTTGTATAAATAAAATTCATTCTTTGTGATGTACAGTTCTATGGATTTTGACAAATGTCTAGAATCATACATCTACTATCACAATATCATTCAGAACATGACCATCAAAATTCTCTCATTCCTCTCCTTTGTGGTCAACTCCTCCCCCTCACTACTGATGTGCTTTCTATTTCCATAGTTTTTCTTTTTTCAGAATGTCATATAAGTGGAATCGTACAACATATAGACTTCTATACTTGGCTTCTTTCTTTTAAGAAAACGTGTTTAAAATTCATTTATGTTATTGTATGAATTGGTGGTTTGTTTCTTTTTATTGCTAAATAATATTTTATTTTATGGATATGCTAACAGATTATTTATCCATTCTCCTGCTGAAAGATATCTGGGCTGTTTCCAGCTTTTAGCAATGGTGTATAAAGCTTTTTTAAACCTTCACATAAATGTTTTTGTGTGATTGTAAGTTTTCAGTTCAGTCGATTAAATATCTAAAAGTAGGATTGGTAAGTCACATGACAAATACATG
Organism: Eidolon dupreanum; assembly: GCA_028627145.1. Classification (NCBI taxonomy): domain Eukaryota; kingdom Metazoa; phylum Chordata; class Mammalia; order Chiroptera; family Pteropodidae; genus Eidolon; species Eidolon dupreanum. The sequence continues at coordinate 130,191,508 of CM053507.1, read as the reverse complement.
TTTAATTTCCTAAAAAGTTCCAAATTGTTTTCCAAAGTGGTTACACTATTTTGCATTTCACTAGAACTAGAGTTCCAGTTGCTTCACATCATCATCAGCATTTGGAATTGTTGGTTTTGTTTTGTTTTAGCTATTCTAGCATAACGGTATCCCATTGTGATATTAATTTGCATTTCCCTAAAAACTAATGATGTCGAACATACTATCATATGTTTATTTGCCCTCTATGTATTCTCTTTGGTAAAGTGCCAGTTCAGATATTTCACTATTTTTTAAGTGGGCTGTTTCTTTTAATATCGTTGAGTTTTAAGTTTTCTTTATATAGTTAGGATACAAGTGTCCGATATGATATGTATTTTACAAATATTTTATTCCATTCTATGGCCTTTCTTATCTTTCTATTAAAAGTGTCTTTCACAGAGTAAGTTACAATTTTGATAAAGTTCAGTTTATCCATTTTTTCTTCTTTATTGTGCTTTTGATTTAATAACCAAAAATCTTTTTGCTAAACCCAAGGTCATATTAATTTTCTTCTAGAAGTTTTATAGTTTTTTATCTCTCATTTAAATCAGTGATCCATTTTGAGCTATTTTTGTATAATGTTTGAGGTACTTGTTAAGCTTTTTTTTTTTTTTAATGTATATCGAGTTTTTCCTCACTATTTAATGAAAAATCCATCTTCTTTTCATTAAGTTGCCTTTGGATTTTTGTCCAAAAAGATGTTGGCTATATTTATGGAAGTTTATCTCTGAGCTTCATATACTTTCCTGGTCTATGTTTGTCTTTTGACAATAGCAATACTGTCTGTGTCATACCTGAGTGTGGGTTTGGTGATTGCCCTGTCCTTTCTGAGTGTGTTTTATTTAGCTTTGCACATGTCTCATAATTTTCGTTGAAAGCTGCTCATCCAGCTTTAAACAATAAAAGCTGAGGTAAATATTTTTTTATGCTTGGAAATGAGCACACTGTTGCTTCTGCTAGTCCTTTGGTGTCAGAGGCTTGTGTGACCTGCTCAGGAGTCTGCTGGGCGCAAGGTTTGTTATTGCTCTGATTACTCTCATTGTACCTCAGGCTTCAAATGCTGTTGAGTAATACCTTCTCTTCAGGCTGGCTTGCTAGAAGTTATTTTCTCAAGGTTCACTTCCCTCTTGGCTTTGAATCTTCCTTATGTGCTGTACTTCAATGAGAATCTGTCTCTTGTAGCTCTCTCTGGTTTATTTCACTGTTATTATTACTTGACATGTGTTAGCTTGGTGATGAGGGGTGGAGGAAAGAAAGCATTGTCTGATTTTATTATTAACCTGTGTTCCTGGGGCTGGTAGTGGTATATGGCTGGGCCTAGAGTCCAGGTTATTCCGGCATTCCTGTGGCATGCATGCTCCTCCCCAGAGATAGAGGGATTTTTTTCTGTTCTCTTTCATGAGTTGCAATGACTTTCCCCCACTTGTTCTGCTACAAAGGCACTACTTGTTACTTTACGACAGATTAAGACTTTTGCTCTTCAGAGAGATGATTCTGGGAGAAGTTCCTGCCGTGCTATTCCCCTCTCACTGACAGTATCGTGAAGAAAGCTTTGAGAAGTAGAGCGGTGAGAACAATAGGAAATGTTCAGCACAACATCAGTGACAAGATCAAGTTTACATTTTAGAAACACGCAGAGACTGGTTTGGAGCAGGGCAGCATGTGAGAAGACCAATTACAAAGCTCTCGAAAGAGTACACAATAACTGGAGAAAAGAAAAATCAATCATCTTAAGAATTTGTCTCAGAATTCCACTTGAAGAGGCAACCATCTCTAGTTAGGAAAAGCCTTTGATGAGTCATTTAGGTTGAAAAGATAGGCCCGCAGAAAAGGAGACGATAAAAGGGCAGGGGAATTTCTCAATGAAATAAAATAAAATAAAATGTGAGCTTCTTTTGCTGAGATTGATGAGAACAGGAAAGAGAGGCAGAAACAATCAACAGATTAATTACAGAGTAACTTGTAGAGAGGTGTGATCAGTGAAACACTGGGAGTTTGGGAAAAGGATTATCCAAATTACACTTATGGATAAGAATGTTTAACATGCTAATATAAAGGGATTACATTTTCTGTGATGAAAATGTCCTCTATTGCTCTGAAACTTTAATAAAGTCAGCCACACACAACAAAAGGCATCTTTTAAGGATATGTGATTTGGATGGGGTACAGGGAATCTTGAAATGAAGGCAAGAGCCCAAGTCCAACGTCTGTATTGATTAAGTGCACAACAGCAGTAGTACAAGAAGGAAGGCCAGAGAAGTCAGTAAAATTAACAGATTCAGAGAATTTAAGAATTCTACACCTAACACATGCATGACAATTAAAGCTCCCAAAGAAGGGGACTGGATTTTTTACAAATCAAAGATTTGGGTATTTGAGACTGGGTGATTTCAGCTAACCCTTCAGTTAGTTCATAGTCAGTTTATTCTTGTAGCCAGGAACAAGTGAGTGTTCTGGAATGGAGTATATAACTGGGCCACCAGTTGTGTACATACATTATCTAATTATAAATAATCTTTAAAATATAGATTTATTTTTAAATCTATATATAAATTTTTCATTTTAACCCCTTGTCAGATGTATCATTGATAAATATTTTCTCTCATTCAGTAGGTATCTTTTTGTTTTGTTGATGGTTTCCTTTGCTATGTAAAAATTTTTTGTTTGATGTAGTCCCATTTGTTTATTTTTCTTCTGTTTCCTTTGCCTGAGGAGATATATCAGATAAAAAATATTACTAAGCAATGTCAAAGAGTTTACTGCCTATGTTTTCTTCTAGGAGTTTTATGGTTTGGGGTCTTAAATTTAAATCTTTAATCCATTTTGTGTTTATTCTTCAAAATGATATAAGAAGGTGATCCTCTTCCTTCCTTCCTTCCTTCCTTCCTTCCTTCCTTCCTTCCTTCCTTCCTTCCTTCGTTCTTTCCTTTCTTATTCCTTTCCTTCTTTCTTCCCTTCTTTCTTTGCTTCTTTATACATATCTGTCCAATTTTCCCAATGTTATTTATTGAAGAGACTTCTCCAAAGTGGACATACAGATGGCCAATAGACACATGAAAAAATGCTCAATGTCACTAATTATCAAAGAAATGCAAATTAAAACTATAGTGAGATATCACCTCACACCTGTCAGAATGGCTATTATCAATAAATCAAAAAAAAAAAATTACAAGTATTGATGAGGATATCCCACTGTTGGTGGGATTGCAAATTCGTACAGCCACTATGTACAACAGTATGAAAGTTCCTCAAAAAATTAAAAATAGAACTACCTCATAACTCAGTAATTGCACTTCTGGGTATAAATCCCAACAAAACCAAAAAATGATAATTTGAAAAGATTTATGCACCCCTATGTTCACTGCAGCACTATTTACAATAGCCAAGATATGGAAGCAACCTTAGTGCCCATTGAAAGAGAATCGGATAAAGAAGTTATGGGAAAACATACAATGGAATATTAGCCATAAAAAATGAATTCTTACCATTTACGGTGACATGGATGGACCTAGAGGATGTTATGCTAAGTGAAATAAATCAGAGAAAGACAAATATCATGTGATTTCACTTATATGTGTAATCTAAGGAAAAAAAATAAATAAATAAAACAAAAATAGACTCAGATACAGAGAACAAACTGGTGATTGCTAGATGGAAGTGGGGTTGGGGGCTAGGTGAAAATATATACATATATATATACACTTTAATAAAGGCACAGCAAATCGAGTGTGTCAGAATAAGATGTTGTAGCTTCTAACTTATACCATCAAAAAAAAGCAACAGAGTTAGGTTAATTTAGTTTGGACTACTTGGAATTATTTAACAATGTCATTACATATCTGTAAAAGGGAAAATACAGTTGAAGTTACTGTCAAAGAAGATGACATATAATTTATGAACTGTTATATTTAAAATGGAATTAGTTACACCAGAAGGTAATTGGGCATTTTCATGATGACCTGGATGAAAACAGAGATGGGAAACAAAAAGCATCTAATTCAGGTGGACTGTGATTATGGAAATGCATTGAACCACTGCTCCAAATATGAGTCCTACCAAGACACTTAAGTTTCACCGCACATAACATATCGCAGGCAAAAGGCAAATTGGACATAAAATGCCAATTATTTTACACCTGAGACACAAAAGCAAGACATATTACAAACAAGTGTATTTTGGGAGATTCTTTCAAAACAGTAAATCACTAACTTTGGCTCATAGTCTGTTGTATGAACTTCAGTACCAAACAAGAGGCAGTTGGAGTTACTGTCAACAACAGAAGCACTACATAAGAAAGTCAAAATTTTTAAAGAAAACCTCCTGTACATTTATATTGTAGGAGTATGTCTTATAAACAAGGGAGAAAATGTCACTAAAAACTCAAGGTATTATTTTTGGAAATATTCACATTCACGTTCTCTTGTTTTTTGTGTTTTGTCTTGTTATTTTTTTCCATTTTGGTTTTTTTTTTTTTTTTTTTTTTGTCTCCAAAATATCTTATGCCCTTTACTGAAACTAACAGAGAAATTATACTTCTCTGAATCACACTCCTTGAATATGGTCCATAACAGGGATACAATACCATTTGGGAATGAAGTTTTGAAAAATTAATTTTGATAGATTTAATACCCTTTAGTGTCTGTCTGGATCTGGTTTCCCTAGAAGCAGATACAGACATAAGGATTTCAGTGCAAGAATGTTTGGAAAATGATTACATAAAACTCTGGTAAGGGAATGGGGAAGTAAGACAAAGAGGAGAAAAAGCAAGTAAAGTGCGTGTTTATTAAGCAGATGATCATTGTGAACAACTGAGACTCAGTGCTCCTGGAGAACTGTGGGAGATAGTGTGGAACAGACTTCAGAGTTCTCCCAGATGAGGGGCCCTGGAGGTCAGATACTTATCTGCCTACTTCTGATGTGCCTGTTGAGAGCTGCTTCTAGGGACATTAAATCTTCAATTTATCCTTCCAGGGATCAGAAGAGCTTTTGGAGAGCAGGAGGTGCTTGTACAAGCCACTTTGGGAGCTTATAAAGGTGAATACTGGGAAGATATATGCAGGGCACCCACAGTGGCACTCAAGCGTTTCTCACAAATAAATCGCAGAACTGTAGAATGAAAAGAATGTTCAAACAGTAAGGGATCAAGTCTTTCCTGTAGGTGATTTTGATACTATCTACCTTTACATACCTCTGTGCTTTTACAATAAACACCTAAAATTCTTTAAGGAATGAAGAAAAAGGAGAATTATAAATGTGTTGGTGTTCTCAGCTGAGCTTATGTAAAATGCATGCAGTTATGTCTTAGCAAATGAGGGAAAGAGAGTTTAGAAAATAGTGACTTCCGATACAAAGGGCAGCAGAAATGAGAAGCAGCAAAAATAGAGTCAATTGTATGGTGTCTACTTCCCACCCTGGCCCCAAGGATTTATGCCAGGGCTTGAGTCTCACAGGAAGAAATCAGAGAACTCTGGAAGATAAGAAAGATAAGAGATCCTATTTGGTGGTTATGTCAAAAACTATGCCAGCGTGAGAAGGGGTGCCTTCTTAGTTTTTCTGACAAAAGCATTGTGAGGTCCCTAAGCTGAGGACCACTTGGACTCCAGTGCCATTTTGGTGCTGGAGAGAGGGCTTGCAAATCTGAGAAATGGGAGGCAGCCTCCTCAGCACAGGCATCAGTGATTTTAGTATGAAAAGGAGTACCAGTCTTTGTGGCCAATGAGACACCCCTTCCAAATGACTTCATAGGTAACATATCACCAAAGCAGGTGGAGTTTAACATGTGGGAGAAATGTTTATGGACACCTGAGTGATTGTCAAGAACTCTTGGAAATAACTAGAAAAACCTTCGAATGGGGGCAAGGTTACATGGAGTTGGGTAGAGAAATGGGCAGGGCATCAGCAATGAAGTGAGGAATGAGACAAGGCTCAGATATTGATTGAAGAATGTGGTGGTGAGACTCCAGGATGGATCAGAGTTGGAGGGAAGTTTACGGATAAGAGAACCAGGATATGAGTGAGGGACCCAGTGGGATTCCAGAATAGACAAAGAACAAGGATTCATTTCTTCAGCAAATATCAATGGAGCATTTAATGTGTGTCCATCATGATTTCACACACTGCATATATGTTACACAACCACGTGGAAAGTTCCTACCCTCATGGAGCTTACAGTTTAATGCAGTAATTGTGTTATGTGTGCATACTATACATTTTTTTAAATTACCTGTTATTGTCAAATAATTGTTATCTCTTAAATTCAAATTTATTCTCTTAGGAATGGGAAATGTGGGCTTAAATGTAGAAATGTGATCAGGATGAAAACAGTTGTGTCAACAACGTCTCCATTAGTCTAAGCTATTTTTAGCAATTCCATTTTTCTTGCAAATGATTGGCTAAGGCAATGACATGTGATACAACCCTGGCCAATGAGGCTTCAGGGGAAGTCTGCTAAGGAATTTCTGGAAAAAAATTTGTTTTCACCCTTATAAAAAAGAAACACTTAAGGAGAAATTTCCTTTTTTTTTTTTTGTCTCTCCACATGGTTGGTGAGGACATGACATCTAGAACCACAGAGACCATCTTGTTTCCATAAGGTCACAAACTGAGAAAAAATGCCAACTGAGGTTGATAGAATGGGCAGATAGAAAGAACCTCAGTCATTAGCATCATCTCTGCTCTATTGCTTTAATAAATCCTGGAATTATCTACTTCTGAAGCTCCTGCTGTGTGATCGTATAAATTCTTCTCATTGTTTAATCCACTTTTTAATAGCATATTCAGTTACTTGCAGCCCAAATCATGCTATCTGCTGGACTCAGTGCATTTACCAAAGAGTCAATCAAGAACATCTTTTGAATATTGATATCAAATGATCAATGACAACAAAAGTGTTGTTTCTTGACCTAAAGTAAATCTGTTTATTTCATTGCATAGACTGATTTTAGTTGGTTTGTTCTCATTCTTCTTGAAATAGAAACTTTATATTTTTCTCTGTACAGTTAAAAAAATACATATTAGATATACTAAATATATCAATTGATATATTTTTAATAATGCAGAAGAATAAAAGTAATTCAAGCCCAAATATTATAGTAAAGTTATCAGAATTCCTTACGAGGAGTTTGCCCTTTGTAGTAATTTGTTTACATCTAGGACGCTTCATCCTTCATCATACACTTTTAAGGTACAGAGAAGACCCTTTACATGGATTTGCTATGCCTCTTTTTCAGTACCCCTTCCTCTGGATGGCTCCCTTGCTAGCCACTTAGTTCACAGAATAAATTATCTCCCAAGGTCACTTAATGTAGGAAGCATCATGAGATGATAAGAAAACTTCCAATTATACTCTGAGCTAACTTCTCTTACAATGTCTTCATATTTTCATAAACAAAAGTGGGTAAACCCTTAACCTCACCTTTGTAAAGTTGTACTAAGAAAGAAAGAAAGAGGGGGGGGGGAAGGGAGGGGGGGAAGGAAGGAAGGAAGGAAGGAAGGAAGGAAGGAAGGAAGGAAGGAAGAAAGAAAGAAAGAAAGAAAGAAAGAAAGAAAGAAAGAAAGAAAGAAAGAAAGAAAGAAAGAAAGAAAGAAAGAAAGAAAGAAAGAAAGAAAGAGAAAGAAAGAAAGAAAACCAGTTTCTTTCACTGCCAGATTTTCCTGGTACTTTGTGAAGATCTTTCAAGACTTTTCCAATATTAAACTATGTCAGGAGAAACCTCAAAATATATCATATGATCTGAATTGTGGATGACAAATAGCCTGGGTTTCCCATCATCCCAATGTTGTCAATTTGGCCTTCCTTTTCACTGACTGAGGACAGACAGTGGGACTCCAGACTCAGGCCTGCATTAAGTATCACATCCAGTAAATGAATTTATTTCTTTTACCAATATCATTGCATCAGGGAGAGTTGGGGGGAACACTGGCTTGGAATAACATTCCTGGTAGCTGCTGATAGTTCTATTTCCTTCCTGTAGTCCCAATAAAGATGAAAGAAAAAAATGAAGACAGAGTACAATTTCATCTCATTTTTATAATTCCCCTCCACATTTCACACAAATTCATGCATGATAAAAATCCAGCACTTGCTCTAAAGAGGGGACAATGTGCAGCCAATGAGTTCTCCACCTCTACCTGCACACTTTTCTCAGAACCACAAAGTTCATGGGTGATGCAAGGGAGGTGTCTCTGATACTGGGTGCTACACACACACACCCACCTCAACCCCTGCCCGCCATTCAATTTATCCCCTTCTTGAAATCTTCCTTCCTTAGATGTGTCAATCTCACCTCCTCACCTTCTTTCTCCAAGAGCTTTGTTAACTTTCTTAGTTTGTTTTCTCCTGCTTAAATGATCCCAAACCTGCTACTGTGTAGTACCTCACAGAAGAACAGATGCAGCTGAATGTACCTGGGGATAGCTGCTGTCTGGACTCTGGGCCCCCATCAATTATCACCCCCTTACTCTCACCCTCCCCTCTGTCACGTTGCCACCTGTGCTTCATGTGTTCCTGAGATTCCTTGGGAAAAAATGTGATGAGTGGCATACGGAGGTCTCTCTCATTCCCACATAGTGTATAGTCTTCCCTTCCATCCCTCTTTTCCAACGTGCTAATTGTAAATGCAGATACAAAGAACTGCCTCCAGAAAGCAAAAACTTCGAGCTCAACTCAGACAAAGGTGTAGTGGCTGCCAGAACTCAAACACTATTGGATTCCAGTCTGAGGCGAGGCTTTGAAATTACTGCAGGCTCACAGTTCCCCTTGTCTTTTAAGGGCAGGATTAGGCCCAAGCAGGAGGCAACCACTATGAGTCTGAGGGTGGCCCGGCAGTGTGAGGTTTTCAATATAGTACAATTATTAAAACACCTGTGCTAAATAACCTGATCCAATATAAAGTGTTCCTGAATCTCTGAAATTACTAGGCTGGCTGGCTCATTGATTGCATTTTAGTCGGCACTAGAAAAAGGAGGTAAAGCCAGGTTCAAAACCTCTTGAAGTCCTTTCTCATTCACATTGCAGGGCATGGTATGCCTATTTTGAAACTTCTTGTCTCTTATTCTCTTGCAATCCTAGTGAAAACCAAGCCATATTTAAATGGCACTAGAAAGGCCACCATAAGCAGTCTGAAGAAACCAACTCAGGGATGAAAAGGTGCTGTTTATTTGGATTAAGAGTGGAGTGGAAGGAATCTCCTACTGATGTTAGATGGTTTGGTGAAAACTAATTCAGGAGCAAACCATGCAGGAATGACAGAAATGCAGTTTTAAGTGAATAAATTCATTCCTGCTTCTCAAGATGTACTGAGTGCCCATGTCATATGCTTAGTCTATTTTAAAGCAGCTGGTCATTTAAATCAAAAATCACACAGATGGATGAAAGTTCTCACAGGATTAAGAAATGTCTTTAAAATATCCATGGCCACATGGTCTCTGTGGCCATCAGCAAGGCTAGGACTTCAATCTCTTTGCCCCCAAGCCAAAAGACTCCTACCATTCCAGTAGATTTCTGCCTCTAGCAGTGCTTTTGCCTCCTTCAAATGCAATTTCTTCTTTGACCAGAGTTTATTTCCTAAACAGTATGGTTCACTTCAGGTATGGGCAAGTGTTACAGGAACTGATGAAAGAAAGCCATACACAGGTTCTAAGGAAATTCAATTCTTGTCTAATCTCTGAAATACAATAGAAAAAGGCCCTGGGTCTTCTTCATTTCAGGGTTCTGCTGGAACTCTGGTATGGTTCTGATACCAGCTTGTATTTGTCCTTACACTTGAATTTCTTAAGCATCTCTCGGTTCACAATCAAACTAGACTAAGCCAGGCTGAGTCCTTAAGTGTAGCATTGGACTCATTACATACCAACATAACCCAGAAAGGACAAGTGGATGCTATTATTGCTTTGAAAATCTTCTCTCTAGCAACTTCTAACATTTCATTAGTACTTACTATATTCCAGGAACTATGCTAAGTCATTTATACAAATTTTCATTTATTACTCACAGCAAGATGGTGCAGAAGGCACTATTGATTTTATAAATGAAGAAGCTGAAATATAGGGTATGTAAATAACTTGCCCAAGGCCACAGAGCTAGTTAGTAAACACTAGAACCGGAAATGTACCCACACATCCTAATTCCAAAGGCTACATACTCCTTTAACTATTATATGGTTTATCCCCTCAAACAATAGTCACCACACACACACACACACACACACACAGAGAAATGTTTAATCTCATGAATAACATTAGAAATTTAAAAGACAATAGCAGTAAGATCCCCCTTTCTCAAACTAGAAGACATTTACAATGATAATATCTGGGCAGGGGTCAGAGATGGGAATGGTGCTCTCACTGCTGCTGGGCTTATAAATAGGTACAAATTTTCTGGACAGCAATTTGACAATAATATCAAATGCTTGGGTGTTTTATCTACTATTTCAAACATCTAATTTATTTCCAAGGATTTGTCCTAAGGAAATAATCTAGATAAATGTGAAAAGATAAATATTTCATCATAGCTTTGCAACAGAATGGGCAATAACTGTAATGTCCAATAAGAAGGAATTAGCTAAACAACCTGTGGTATATCCATATATTGGAACACATGCAATTAGTCAAAATTGGGACTTAAATGTGTATTAAATTATATGGAATATGTTTAAGGTATACTAGTAAATATAAAGATACAAAGCCATATGTATAATATAATCCCATTTTTGAGAAAATTTACACACACACTTGGAGCTTTCATGAAAAAGCACTTTTAATTCTCATTATTTTAACTCTGTCTTTGGCTATTGGAAACGTGTACAAGTGTTTTTAATTTATTTTTCATTTTCTCTGGATTAATAATGTATTATTTGTATAATCAAAATCAAAAAGCTATTGATAATTGTGATAATAAGATTAAATTGATTTTAAAGATCAGCAAATCTCAACTACATTGTCTAGGCAGATACAGATGTGAGATCAGTTATGAAATGTCAACATTTTTTTATTGACAGTAATACTGAACTAAAATTAGAAAATGTTTTGTGGATTCAAAGTTATTCCTTTAATAATGTCTCCTTTATTCCCTTGGGTTCCAACATACTCTCGTGAGTAGTGGTAGATGAAAGGAGATGGAATTTTCACTAACCTGGGGAAGTGCATGCCATCCACAATTGATGTTATTCAGTGGGCAACCATATCCAATGACATTGTCTGGCCTTGGTTAGGGTAAGATCAAAGTCTGGTCAATGCTTGCATGTGAATGAGCATTCATCCTGTGGCCTCTGCAAAAAATAAAAGTTGAGAGCAACTTTTACAGAGATTCTTTCCAAAGTAAAATGTTTAAAGTGCAACACTGTCCAAAATACTCTATACTTACATGAAAAACTACTCCAGTCCTTAACATTTCAATTTGTATCCACAAATTAGAGGATTATGGCTATAACTCCTTCCCTCCTTTTGCCTCTTTGTTCCTCCAATCTTACAAGGCTTTCCAGAGTTTAGAACAGAGTGGTCCTGGGGCCACAGGTGCAGATTCAAGTTTACAGGGGTCAACCAGTATGGCTCTGATACTCTATAACTTCTGCCAGTCTTTTCAAAAAAATATGTACAATCTGGCCAAAGGAACCCAAAAGAAATTATTTCGCTCAATTTTTGCCAATGTGACAAAAATCAAAGTACATGCTCTACAAGAGGTAGAACGTTGATTGACATTTGTTGAGACTGCAAAAAATAATGTTATGTGGTGTTAAACTATCCTTCAACCAGCACCCTTTTGTTCTTTGTTTATTATTTCATCTAATAAATGTGTTACCTAATAGTCAAAGACTATCTTCTTTTTATTGTTTTCCCCCCGCCCCAATCATTTAAAAATGTGCAAGCCATCCTTAGCTCACAAGAAGTATGAAAACAGAAAGTGGGCTAAATTTGCCCTGAGACCCATAGTTTTCTGACTCCTGATAGAGATACAGATATAAGGGTGTGAAAAGTAAAAACTTAAGAAAAAGCTTCCTGGAGGAAATGGCTTTTAATATGTACCATGAAGAAAGGAAGTGTTTGGAAGACATGGGAGTAGGATGGGAAAGATAGTGGATGGGAGGGGGAAAGTAATTTGGGGTAACTAGAATGCCAGACTAAGTTTTGAGTAGCCTCCGGGGAATCGGAGAGATATTTTAATTAAGGGAAAAATGATTGCAGCTGCTACTCAGTGGAAGGTGGGAGGTTTGGTGAGGAAAGAGATGGAGCCATTATAGTCATCTAGCTGACTTATCATAAAAGCTTGACCTTCCAAAGTGACCATGGACCTGAGAATAGGAGGAGGGACTCCAAAGGCAATGATGAAGCCAGCAAGACCTGGTGGGAGAATAAATATGGCACATGAGAAAAGGGGAAAAAGGCAAAGCTGGCTCTGCAGTTTCAGTCTGGGGGACATGGAAGAGGTGATGTCATGAACAGAGACGAAAGGGACAGAAGAATTACTTTTAGGGAGATTTCAGGAAAGATTATAAAAATCTCTGGGCATGTCAAAGTAGAAGGTATAAGCACACAGAAGAGTTGATGTTCCACTGGTTCTAAAAACAGTTTTCTGAGTACAGCCCATCTTCTCTAAGCTGCAGGTACTTGCTGTCACATCGTTAATAATTTTAAATCAGTGTAGAGCATTACCTCCCACCAAGATATTTTTAGATGCTATCAAAATCTGGGCTCAAATGGTTGTCATTCATCTTATATGTCTTGGCAGAGAACAGGTTCAGAGCCACAGTTGTCAACTACTTCTGAACTCAAACTTTAATGTCTCATGTTAGCCAAAACACCTTAATGCTGAACTTATCTGCCTGTTAACTGTAAGTTTGAACCTCAGAAGGAAGTTTGGACTTTGGGAGCAACTTGGGAATTGGTAGCATGTAGAGCAATGCTGTTCAATAGAATGTTCTGCAAGATGAAATTGTTCTGCATCTGTGCTGTCCAATATAGTAACCACTAACTAGCCCGTGTGGCTGGTGAATACTTGAAATGTGGTTAGTGTAAATAAGGACTGAATTTTAAATTAATTTAATTTAAATTTAAGTAACCATATACAGCTAGTGGTTACTCTATTGGACAGCACAGATATAGATGATAATTGTGGCTGAGGGAGGGAGTGAAATAATCCAGTAAGTAATAGGAAGAGCATTCCAGAATCCAAGAAAAAGGTAGCATTTAAGGGTAGGAGGAGGCAGAAGAACCATATAAGGAAGCATGAAAGGAGGTAGATAGGACAACTCTCAAAAAAATTGCTTAAGGAAAGCTAAAGAAAAAAAAGTTTGAGGAGGAAATAGTGGTCAAGAGTTTCAGTAGAGATAAAACAAACATGAGGCAACACATGATGAAGACATTTTCACAGACTGCGGGTACTAGGTGACTACTGATGACCTTTGATACCTACAGGAGAGTGATGGGGGCGGAATCAAATTGCAATGGTTTAGGAATGAACTGGTGACCAAAATTAAAATAATAACAACAACAGTCATAGCATCATGCCCCAGAACAACTTCAGAAGGAAAATAAAAAGACATCCTTTTCAAAATCATGTGTAGCCTAACTCAAAGTTACTGGGAAAACCAGACTGGGAAGGGTACTAAAATCATTGTATTTTTAGGATGCCTTCAATTACAAGGTCACCATCAATAGAGTAACAGCTTTCTTTGGAGGGGGAAGAGGAAAGTCACCCCTTAACATACACATACCAATTTTAATAGCCAGGCTTTCCAAACTCAAGAGAATGTATTATATATAAAGGTAAAGGGTTTCTTTAAAAACATGCAGCTTTTTTTCTATTGAAGAAAGAAACATAAGCTATGTAGATACATTCCAATCAATATTATCAGATTCTCAGAGTATTCTGGCTAAACATTCTTGCACAAATAGTAACTAGAGTAAAAAATGTATGAGGTAATAATATTAGAAGGATAAAGAGCAAGAAATGAGAAGAGGGGTAGGATGACTTGGGTTCCAACAAGGGGAAACATAGTATCACACTGGCATCACTAGCTGCAATGAAAGAGATGGAATCAGTTCAGGAATCAAAAACACTATGAGCGTGGATGAATAGATAAAGATGTGGTATATGTGTGCAAACACACGCACACACTGGAATATTATGCTTCCATAAAAAAATGAGGAAATCCTACCATTTGCAGCAACATAGATAGATCTTGAGGGCATTATGCTAAGTGAAATAAGTCAGACAGAAAAAAAGGCAAATACTGTATGATCTCACTTATATTTGGAATCTAAAAAACAAAACATAACAAAACTCGTCGAAAAAGAGATTAGACATCATTACCAAGGGCAAAGTGTGGAGAGAGGAGGAATTGGAGGAAGGAGCTCAAAAGGTACAAACCACCAGTTGGAAGATAAGCAAGCACTAGGGATATAAAACACAAAGTGATGACTATAGCTAATGCTGCTGTATGATATAGAGGAAAGTTGTTGAGAGAGTAGATCCTTAGAGCTCACACCACAAGAAAAACATTTTTTTCCTTTTTCTTTTCTTTTCTTTTCTTTTATTGTACTTGTACGAGATGATGGATGCTAGCTGAACCTATTGTGGTAATCAATTCACAATATATGTACATCAAACCATCATGCTGTATGCCTTAAACTTATACAGTGATATATGTCAATTATTTCCCAGTAAAATGAAGGGAGAAAACACCATGGGCACACGTTCTTAGGAAAGACCACATGTGCTTAGTTTAACTCTGGTCTCAGGTAAAGCTGCTTTTGAGTTCCGGTGCCAAAGGGTATTCATCTGAGGTACTTCCAAAATCATTAGATAGTCAGAGGAGACAGAAACCACTCTCATCTTTCCCATCCTATCCCCGTTCCTGCTATTTCTGGGCTTTTAGCTTAGAGGCCAAAAATAAGACTTTTCCTTTACCTTCGCTTGTGCAATTAACATCAGCCTTGCATCCAGCTCACATTATCAAGTTTTATATGCACATTGAGAAATATTTACTTTTATTAAAGATTATAGAATCACAGAACTAGAAACAACATCAAAAAAACCACCCCAATTCAATATTGTCTTCAGGTATTTGTTTATCCTGTCCCCCAAAAGATGATCATTTATTTTCTTCTTGCAGATCCCTAGGGACAAAGATACGACATTCTGCCTTGTTTGTTTGCTGCAGCATTTTACCCAGATGTTGCTTATCCTGAACAGAGACCTGTATATTCGTGGCAAAATGCATGCTGAAGTCTTTGCTCAAATGTGTACTGTATTTGAATAAACAGGTCTGATTCACTAAATTTCTCCCAACAAATGTTTTAACATCTTCCAATTTCTTTCTTCCATTTGTTCAATTCATTTCAAAAATAATGACCATTGTTCTTTGCCCTTTTGTCCAGTTTGTTATTCTGTCTTGTATTTTTTTTTTTAATTAGGGAAATTTAGTGCAACATGTTATGCCTTTGATTCTAAATGTCGACAGTAAAGCTCTCCAAACTCATGATTTCCGTGGCAAATGTAACTCCGTCTCACTGCCGAGTCAGAGAGGCACGAGCATTAACATTTTATGCTATATGACAAAATACTGCACTCTTGGAAAGGGCCGGAATTAATGTTACTATGACAACTTCAAATTTCTGACTTTTATGCATGTAAAATTTCAAGGATACAGTTGCATTGTAGCACAAGATTGTTTATAAAATCTCACCCGAGCACTAAGATATTTATTACAAGTCCTCACTGAGACCAATAGAAAGTGTCACCCCCCCCATACCAATACACATCAGCGAAATAGATGGTAGTGTATATGTGGTTGCAAAATATTATGAAATCGATTAAAATCTTATTTCTTTTCGTAGCTGCTATACTTATAAACACATACATACAGTATGCAGCAGTGGATATAAATACAAATAAAACATAAAGAGAAAACATATAAAACCTCATAAATATACAGTATCCTGCCTTATCAATATTCATTTATGCATATCTCTGCACTCACGCATTAATAAAAGCACATATATTGGATTTGAATGTGTGAGGGATGGGTAGGGAAGCTGTAATCAAGATATTCAAGCTTTTCTCTTCATGGATAAGTATTACATTATCTCTCTCAGCCTATTATGTTTTCTGAAATTTCCAAATGTATGTTTTGGCCTCTTCAACTTTAGTCTTTTGCATTTAAGTAATGAGAAAGTTAAGTGCAATAAATGGATCACTCAAGGGCATTACAAAGAATGTTTTGATCTATTTAGAGTCTTTAACTTCAGAGCAAAGGCCTGGTTTAGTGTGACCTTAGTGAATTCAAACTGTTTTATTTCACTAACAAGTGAAGCATATATTTCAATAGAATTAATGTATGACCGGCTTCTCAAAAAGACTCCATTCCAGAAGGGCGGGGGACCTGATTTCCAAATTCCTTCAGACATATTTTTAAGAAAGCATCTTGGTATAATGTTAACTGATGAAAATTTGGGAATTTGATGGTCCTGCAAGCTCTATTTTATTTCTGTTAGTAATTAGTGGTGCAAATATAGTTTTCTTTAAAAACTCAGGGCTGAGACTCTTGCAAGCGATCTGGACTTTTTCTCAACAGACTGTTTTCCCCATGGCGTACAGAGGTACAGGCCCCTGCACTCTTTTTTTTTATTTTGTAATTGTTAATGTTGAGGTCAAACACAGCTCTGAGATGAGATTATTTACTGTTTTCTGGGCCTTAATTTCCCTTAGGTGTCTTTCTTTTTTATGGCTTTTGTCATTCCTTTGGCAGCTATAAATAATGCACCAACATCTTTACCATAGACCAGTTGTTTTATGGAGTTAGGTTGGATAATTAGCAAATTAATTCATTAGAGTTATCCTTCTATTATTGAACTCATCATCTATATAAGCAAAATGTCCTTGGTTTATAAAAGACCTTTGTGCCTATGAGTGAATAATTGTGAACCTAATTTTTCTCTTTCTAGAAAGAGTTTAAAAGACATTTTACATGGAGTTTCTTGGTATCCTTAACTGAAACAAAGAAATTTTAACAGGGGCTAGAAGCAGCTTAGGGTACCATGAACTATGGGGTCCAACACAAGAACTATAATCAAGCCTCAGATATAGAACCTTTGCTTTAACAGTGGCTCTCATTTATTTAGTTCTTCCTGGGAACAAAGTGCTATTTGATGTACTTTACAGTTACATGCTTTAAACTTCACAATAACTCCATTAGGATGAGAAAACAATGCAACAGAGGGCTTAGTGACTTGCTCAAGTTCATACAACCAGGAAGCAATGGAGCCAGGATTTGAATCCAGGCAGTCTGGCTCTAGACTACACTCAGAGATCGCTCTTCTTGACTTAATTTTATCAGACCTCTTCAGGAGATTCTGTGTTGTAGGCATAGAGTTTTGGGCCTTCCTGAGGGACCTCCATTACCATCCTCCATCTGAGGATGGGCGAGGTCTTCCTATCTGCTTCAGGCCAGCTCCTCCTTCAGAGAACTTTGCCTCCTCTCTGTCTGATATTCAAATACACCATAACCTTAAGTCAAGGAGTGAAGAGAGGACCAAAGTTAAGCTTCAATGATAAAATTTTCTCTTTATAATTGTATAGGTGTCTTTTCTTATTATTAAAGTATAATCTCTTGTTTCAGAAAATGTACAAAACACAAAAACAATCACTCTTAATAGTTATGCCATGGCAATTATCACTCCTAGTAGTAATGCCATAGTAATTAGCAATTTAACATATTTTTCTTATCTTTTCTATGCATATTTTTCATATTTCAGATAACATTATATATAGTAACTACTAATAATATTTAAATATTTAATATCACTCATATGGTGAAGAGACTATTCTAAGTTTCATAGGCATCTTGCTTATTTACATTATATCATAAGGCCCATGTCACTTATGTTATTTATTACCAGGTCAATGGCTTTATGATATTTTATCATGTGTAATATCTAATGTGTTTATAATTGAACATTTATGCTTTTTTTTTACTATTAGAGATATTACTGAAATAAATATCTTTGTGTATTTCAGATTATTTCTAACATAAATAAGGTAGATTTCTAGACATAGAATGGGTTGATCCTTTATAAGGCTCTTTTGGGCAGTTATTGCCAAATTGCCTCCTAGCACCAACTACATAATTTTCACTAGATGTCCAAAACATTTAGTGAGGTATTTGCTGTTTGGGAAAGTTATGTTAAGGAATATGCCAGCCCTGTTATCGAATTAAGTCATTGGAAAGCTCCGTGTTTGAAACTCATTAACGTGGGCTTTTCGAAATGTCTTTTCCAAAGTCACATGTTAAAAGTTTGGCCTTGCCTTTCATTGAGGACAACTAGGACCAAGTCCATGCAAGGGAAATCACTGCTGGAAAACATTGTCTATGGTGTCAGTCATTATTCCTTAAATAAGAGTAAACAAACTTCGTCCTATCTGATTAACTGGCACACATCTATCTTTCTCCATTAGAAAAATTACCTTTTTACCTGAACAGTTGGGAAACCTGAAACCTAAGTAAATATCTCACAGTAGCCTACAAAATGAAATACAAACTTTTTATTGGCAAAATATTCTTCCTACCATTTTACCCCAATCTAGCATTCCAATCACATTTATTATTGCCATAAGTAAACTTTCTGTCCTAGGCAATGTTAAGTCCCACTTTTTTGATGACTCCAGTTGTCATCAACATTCTCAATACATGAACAGTGCCCTTATATAAACACTTTTTTTTGAGTTTTACATGTTACTCTATTTTCTTTACTTGCCTTTTTATGTCCAACCTGATGACTAGGTCATACGGCTCCAGAGGGCCTCTCTCATGTCTACATCTTGTAAGATTTCTTAGAGAGGGTCTCATATCTTAGGTTTACTTAGTAATCTGTACGGAGTGTATTGTATATTCCCTAGGGAAATACAGTGAGGCAAGAAGAGTCAATTTTTACCCCCTTATAACCCTTAAGGACTTGAAATCCCTTTACATCATAATAACCTCTAATAAAGGCATAGTCACTTAAGCTAGGAAGTCATTCCACTGTACAATAGAAGCATAAACTGCTAAACAGGTCCCACTTTCATTATTATGACTACAGATTAGTATAAGATCTCAGCTAGAATTTACTGAGTGGTTAGCAAAAAACAAATGTTGACTCAGTACTCACTTTATGTACCTAACCTCTCTCTGAAAGATGAGGACTTTTCTGAAAACCCCCTTTTCAGTTTGGTTAGGGTTTAGAAATTTTTTTTCTGTAACCCTGCACCAGGGAACCTTTCTCAGTAGTACTATTTTGACTAGAATAAGTATGTTTTATAGAAACATCTTTGGAGAGTGCTTGTATTCTATGTAAAGCCATTATTTTTCAATATGGAAACAACAAACTATAACTAGCTCATGACCCTTTGTATCCCTTAATCATTCCCTCTCGAGTTTCCAGAATCACTTGAGAAGTATTCGCTTTGAGAACCTCCCTTTGTAAAGTCGCAGTCTGAACTGTATGCCTCAGTCAAGAGCAGAGTCATAAATAATATGTGGCAAAGCAAGGCACTTGAGGAAAAAAATTCAGGGTCACCCTTCAAGTCAGCCCGGCAAAGGGACGTATTCACTGAATGAAGTCACCAGGTAATGAGTAGGTTGGAGGCAATTGAATTTTTTTTCCTCTGGAGAAGTCTTAAACTCTCAGGAGGGCTAGGGAAGGAAAACAGACTTGTTGATCCAAGAGGCTCTTTAAGTCTCTCATGTCTCGAGTGTGGAAATGTCCAAAACTAGCCATTGAGATAAGATGAGGCAGCTTCAAAACAGGCAGTGAGAAATCAAAAACCTGCAAGTGAGAAAATGTAGAATCCATCATCCAGATCCCAGAGACCGGGAAGTAGCTAATGGAGCCATATATTCATCATATTGATTGGCCTATTGATTTTTTTTTCCTGTTTTTAAGCACCCACTTCTTGATCCTATGCCAGAGATGCTTTAAAGAGCTTAAACAAAACTTACACCAAATCTTGTCAATGGGCCCCAGGGAACCTAGAAACTAACTTTCTCTGTTGTTAAAAGCGTAACCACACAGGTGAATCTCCTCCAGAAGAAACTGTAAAATTTCGATCCAGAAAACTGGAAATCTGTATAAGAGCCCTCACTGGAGAAGGAGATAAAGAAAAGCCTAAGTGGTAAGTCTGGATAGTTGGGCCAAGAGTATATGAAGAAAGAGTTTTGCTCAGGTACCCCTGTTAATAAACGTTGAAGAACTCTATCTCATCATCAGGAGTATGAATGGAGCATATTTACTTTCTAGCACTACTTACAGAAGTTCTGGTACCATCGATTCCTTAATCCATTAGTGTCCGAACTCCATTGTGTTTAAGAATCATTTGCGACATTGTTAAAAAATGCAGATTCCAGGATTCACTTTCAGCAAGTTTGATCGATTAGGAAAAAGGGTCTTGGAACTTGTATTATAGCAAGCAGATTCCTAAATGAAAGGTATCTTTGGAGAAACACTGCAAACTTCTTAACAGAAAAGCTTTATCAAGTGACTCCTGCAGATTAACTGCAGAGGTATAAAACAATTGTTGTTAAATATTTGAATGATTGATAGTTATCTTTTTATTGTTGTCCATTCATTCCTCTACACAAAGTAATCTAGAGAGCCTCTTGCCAATGCTTGAACAATAGAGATACACAAAGATTGGTATTAAGCAGAAGTCTTTGACTGCAAGTAGCAGAAACTGACTTAAGTTAACTTAAGTCAACGTGACTTTATTACAAAGCTGAAATGACATCCATGGAGTTTGATGACCTTAGATGGGGAACTAGAAGTTCTTAACACTCTTTTTCTCTCATCCCTGCAAGTTTTCTCTCTCTCTCTCTCTCTCTCTCTCTCTCTCTCTCTCTCTCTCTCTCTCTCTCCATATATATACTTTCCTTCCTTGCTTCTCAGTTTACAAGGCAGGAAATGGCTGCCCCAAGCCCTCAGTAAACACATGAGTGTTCTACATACTGAGACAATTCCAGTTCAAACTTGGGTTGGTTGCTACCTATCATACAATGAATATAGATCCCAGGTCATCTATAGGTCAGGGGCCCACATGAAGGGTGGAGAGTAATCTTGAGTAGAGAGTGCTAAGGAATTTAAAGTTTCAATCATACTCTTTCTAGGCTTTTCTTTTATTTCAAATCCTCTCACCCTGAACAGAAATCACAACAAATCATGCAAAATGTAGCCTTATAGCAAGGAACTAATCATCCAGAGATTGTTCTTTCTTAGAAGGAAAATAAAATAGCTAGAAAGGATTTGGTCTCAACACAGGGTCAGCTCAAGGCATAATTGTCAAGTGGATGAAAAATATCTGATTCCCCTATCTTCTCTTTCCAAGCCTTTATGCCCCATCTATGTCTACTTGCTCACCCTTCCTCTCAAATCAGGAAAGTATTATTAATCATTTGCACCCAGTATGCATGGATTAAGTTGATCTGTCCCTTACTCCAGGGGAAAAGATGACCACAATGAGCCGAAAGATACTTGTTTGAATGACAGAACATTAATTTTACTAACACTGAAAGGATCTCCCTTTCCTGAAGCTTTGAATGTGCAAGTTATTTGTTGTGCTATGATTTTGGTAACTCTCACATTTGAGCAGTAAAGCAAATCAAAACAGACAGAGTACGATCAGGAGTCCTGATCTCAAAGGCAGATGTAGTCTCAGATATAATTTTTGGCACTTCGTGACCTATTTGTCTGTATCAGGAGATTTTTCTGTTTTTAAATATTTAAACAGGGTGAAAGAGTTCATTTCAGTCTCAGCAACAGTCAAACCCCATGGTAGCCTTCCACAGCCTGAACAGAATTTTCTTTCTGAAAAAATTCATCCTCTATAAAGGTTGAAGGTAGAGGTGTGTGTTTGGGAGGAGGGGATTGGGGGGAGGGGAAGGTTAATCACAAGCTAGCAAACCTTGACATTCTTTAAAAACTCCATCATCTATTGCTTGAGGGGCTTTTTACCTACCTAGGTGTTCTTTACTGGCAGCTAACTGGAGTGGAGGGGGGGGCAAGCGAGGGGACGGTTGTTTTTTTAATTGAACCACAAACTTCTTTGCTTGAAATTTTGTAAGTTCTCTCTGTATTTAATTTGTGTATTTGAAGAAGAAATTACCAATAAGCATCTAATCTCTTGAGATTAAAGGTGCTTACAGAGACTCCCATCAGAAATTCCAGCCAGCTTCCAATGAGCTTCCCTTTGTGTCCCATGAGCACAAACTTTAAGCTTTCAGCTGAGGTGTAGCTTCCTTCTTTAAGAGCAAAATGAGCCAGTGCCAATGAAATAGGATAGGACAGGAAACAGCAATTTGTTCCCACACCGTTTTTACCCTCTGGAAATTCATACTCAAAGGAGAGGTCACTCTACCCTGAGCCACCTTGTGGCATGTATGGAGAATAACAGCCAGCAGCAAAAGTCTTGGGTGACACGAACAATATTTGGGGGACTCTTTGGGAAGGTGTGGTAGAGATCTTGTGAGATTTCTTAATGGAATAAAGCAAATGGACAGCAGAGCTTATTTCTGCTATTCAGACTGTCTTCTGTAACTTAACTCTTCAGGGAGAAAGCATTATTATAGTAATTAGAAGAGAAAGCTTTGGAGAGCCACAGGAATGAGTTAAATCCTGACTCCACGAGTTACTGGCCACATAACCTTCTTGAACAAGTTATTCAGCCTCTTGAATCTCTGAAAAAAAGAATGATAATGGTACCTACTTCATGTGTTTGTTGTGAGAATTAAATAAGATATTGTATGAGAAGAGATTGGCATAGTTTCTGGCACAACAAATGGGCTCAAAAAAACTTAAGTAGCTAACAAGTAAAAACACTGTTCTCAAACTCGGTTGGAGAATTCTCACTATTTCTTTGAAATTAGAGCCATGATTTTTTTTTTTCATGATCTAAAAATCTGATGACAGAGTTGCTTTTTCAGAAGAGTCTTTTAAGAAGTACTGTTAGGTCATTGTATTTATTTTATAATTGTTCAATTCAAGTAGAGGCTACTTTTAGCCTCTCCCAGCTTATGAAGAGGATGTCCACTTGGTATCAAGGTGAACTTTGAAAACTCCCTTTCCTCTTTGTCTTAATTGTGCCATTATTTGACCAAACTAAATGCCTTAGAACACTAGGAGGTATTAGTCAGAGAAAACATCTATTAACCAATTCCAGGAGCTTAACGTGCTGTCCATTCAGATGAATGTTGAGCTATTGGTGTTGACCATTCGGATCATGCAAAGTGATTGCTTCTAAAGCCCAGATAACCCAAAACCAGTGAATGAAAAATTCCTTTCTCATTTCTTCTCTGTCTTCCTCTATTCTCTTTTTATTTTAATGACAAGTAACTTCCTTTTAAGAACCAGTCTTTGGGATACATCTGAGAGCTTTGCCCAAACCACAGAACTTTTGCCTCTGCCAAAGTAAAATGGACAATCTGTTGAGGGGGAGAAAAAAGTTATAGAAAAATACCCAAATCTAATAGACTTCAATTTTGAGTGAATTTTTTTTTCTGGGCAGTATCTCAATAAGAAAAACGTAATTAAAATAGAATTATGTAGAGGAAGAAATCTCACATTATTAGTGGAAGGTACCACATACTAAGAGAAATATTTCTCACTCGATTTCTCAGGCTAACTCACTGGAAGACCTTAGAAAGATGGAGTCAATGCACGGAAATAACTACAGTTCCAGGTAATGGATTGAGGCTATTATTTTCCTTATCTATTTGGAATATAATTTACATGGCATGTAAACTAAAGTCATGGAATCAAAAGAATATCTAAATGTAACATCAATATTTTGTCTTAATGACAGAATATACGTTCTTTGACCCTCTTCCATCACAGTATTCAATATAAGGCATAGGAGTGGGGGGAAGGCTGGTTGGTTTTTCATTTCTACCAAGCTGTTCAATATATTTTATCAATTGTACTTTATTTTGAGAGGTGCTACATGCATAAGAAATATGGTTAATATCATAGGAGCTTCTCATTGTGCAGTACTTCACAGTTTGAAAATCCCTTTTAAGTGGATTGTTTGGTTTGATCTCCACAACAATAAAATGAATTCCACAGATCATTATTAGAATTCAAGTTTGACAAATGAGGTTCTACAAGATTAAGTGATTCCTTCAAATACACTCTACATGTAAATATTCATTCTGAGATAAGAAGATGGTATTGTTGGGAGCGTAAATGGGATGCCAAGAAAACTTATAGAACTTCCTCCCCTGCCAAGCTTCTAGAAAAAAATGTATATCCTTTTCTGACTGCAGTGTTTTGATATGTGGTCCCTTCTGAAGGTAAAGAAAGAGACCAGGAGACGTCTCATAAGTATTTGCTAGCCCTGTAATTGGGACAGTTTCTTTCTCTCTAAATGGAAGAGTAGTGATGATAATAATTAAGCTTTAGGCTTCCGTACTTCTTTTCATCTGAGTTCCTTAGTTAGACAGGAAGGAACCACCCCCTCTACACGGTATGGCTTTCTTTTTAAGGTGGTCCGCGTCCATTAACTATCTAGACCTTGTTTTTGGATAAAGACAAACATTTTAAGGAACCTTAGGAATTTGTATTCCCAAACACATGGTGAAATCTGCTTTTTGTAGAGTAGAATGTCATAGGCTTATAAAACTTCCTGAACAAATAAAGTTGCTGCTCTTATGCAGAAAAATGAAGTTAAGGAACCATCAAAATCTCTAGTCAGCAACATCTGCAAGTTTAGTGGGGAGAGTCTGAAGGCAGAGCACGAACAGAAATGTGAACACTCCTTTGCTCTGGCCCCACCTCCTCTTAGTCTTCCACCTGCAATAGACTGTATTCATATCTCCCAGAGGAAATATGCTATTACTGATAATATGATCACTGAAACACTGGGAGTGGTTAGATACAGAGCTCTGGCAGTGGGTTAATAAAAGGCCTAATGAAGAACAAAAAATCCTGCCAGTCGCTGTAAAAAAATATTGCCCTCGGGAAATTATAAATCAGACACCATGGTGCGAAGTTAAAATATATAGACATCGGCTCACTGGTAAATGCAGGAGTGGGCAGACTGATGACGAAACAAATATGTCACTGGATGCCCTTGAAGTTTCAGTCCACCTCAGCATGATGCAGTTAAACGCCTCGGCAGTGCATAGCCAAAACCACATTTACTCAGCCTTGTCAGATCACACTGCACTGCGTGGCAAAGACAGGATGCCCGGTCCAGAAATTAGTTGTAATTCCCAGAGCCTCACTCGCCTTTTCTCTTTTTATTTTTATCTTTTTTTATTTGTTTGTTTGCCCAATTTCACAGCGTTAGTCTCTATAGACTCTTAAATGCTGCCTCTGAATAAAGACCTGTATTTAGGGTTTTCTTAATATATCCACATTGAGCTCATCTGCAAAGAACCCAGTGAAAACTGGTCTTATGAGCAGCCTCAACACAATTCCTTCTGACCAGATTTAGGAAATATGATGAACAAAATAGGACAAAGGCCCTGACTAACAGCCTCACTGTACCTTTTAGCTAAATTGTCAGTGGTCTAGAAAGGAGCTGACCTTTATGACTCTAGGAACACTCACTCATTCACTTTAACACATGAACTTAGTGGCTGCCTGATGAATACTCACTGAAGAGCTAAAGCTTTCCTCCTTCACTAAGTTACTCTTGCCTGTGATCTTCTTTACCCCTGGGCCCTCCAACAGGTCAATTCTTTTCCCAGGGGCCACTTCTGTCAGCTTTTCACCTGCTTGATTGGGTGCCAACTGCTGACTCTCCATCAAAGATTATCCCCAGGGGACTTGGGGAAAGGAAGTCAAGCAGTATGGTGGGATCGATGCCAAAAAGAACCTCTCTGCACCAACCCCTCCTCACTACCACCAAGGAAGCCTGCCAAGCTGGTATCTTTCAATAAACCACTGAAAGAAGTGGGGAGAAGCTGAGATGTGTCATGGATTTCTTTCCATTTTTCAGAGATTCCAAAAATGTAATTCTAGAAGTGTGAGGACCTCTCTTAGAGCAACTTCCAGCTCCCTTAAGGAAACTGAACCACAAACATCCAATAAATAGTATGAGGAGACATCTCTACTTGCAACAGACATCTGTACCTTTATCTTAACTTCTCTTTCCTAAAATTTACATTTTCCTGGAGATCACTAAAATATCACAGCTGTCATTATTCTGATTTCAAAGGGACTGTTGACCCTAGATGTAGAGTCTTCTTTTTTTTTTTTTCTTTTTTCTTTTTTACTGAGGTGAGATGAGAATTTGGTAAACCAGATTTTACCAAAGATTCAGGGATTGGGAAAAAATAGGAAAAGAGATAGTAAAAGAAATATACAATTTAGTAATCTGATTCATTTATTATAGCTTTATAAAACTGTGTGATGGAGCATTGATTTCCATATGCCAGAGCAAATCTCTGATGAAGTTTTCATTGATGCACAGTGTAGTAAAATGCAAAAGAACAAAATGCAACAAGACTTTCATGTTATACAAAATTACATTGTAAATTATACTTATTTTATTTATTCTGAGATTATATTCTTCCTCTGCTTATTATCATAAGTAGTGCCTTCTTCTAATAGTAGATTGTACTTGCTTTTTTGGTGTCCTAATTTGACAAAATAAAAAGTTAATCATTCCGTGTTGCTCTCCCACTTTTTGAATTTTATTGGTCTCAGATATCCAAAAATCTGGACTCCCTCCCCACAACAAAGGGGTGACTCTCTACTTTGTTCCTAGTCTGCCTCAACGTGACAGAAGCTGCCTCTCCCCCATCACTATGGAGCCAATTGCTTAGAGCGCATCCAATTTTTAAAGTACAGACCCAAGATTACAAGATCACCCTCCATCCCCCACAAAAAATATACGAGTTCCCTTTCACTCCAACCTTGAAGTACCCGTTTCAAATTTTTATTCTGATGACCTTCTTCTTTATTGTTAGCACTGAGAGAGAATTGTTTTCTGGAGATGTTGCTAAGATAACATCAAGCACATGGAGACAAAAACTGTCACCCTCATAAGCCAAGCCACAGATCTCTTTTTCCTTCCATGTATACCTAATAGTGGTATTATATTTATTTGGTAGAACTATTATGAGAGGGAACTTTGTAATGTTGCCAAATGTGTGGCCACAAGACTTATTTTAGAATAAAGTCCTTGACAGAATCTAGTTATTGAGTTATTTTAGTTTATAAATAGTAACTTATAATTGGTGTTACTCAATACTAACTGAATAACCCAACCCTGTTGAGTTAACTAATGCTCAACTCAATAGATTATTTTTATATAGCTCTTGGACAGATGCAAAAATAAAGGCTATGAAATGGCATGTTGTTTGCTTCTTATTTCTAAACATTAAAGAAAAATTTTGTCTAAAGGAGACACTTTATGGGCAACCATGGGACCACAAGCCATTTTTTAAGTATCAGCACTTTGGGAACCTTAAGCTGCAGAATAATAAGCCATGGCTATAGACTAGAATTCTGGCTTGATAGATTCTTTATGGATTTTATTTTCCTTTGACATTCTTGAGTTTTCAGTTAAGTTTTTTTTTCTTACACATTCCTGCTGTGTTGCAAGATCTTAAAGAAGAGCCATAAGTTTACACCTAAATTAGGAGTACTGAGAGATGTAATAAGAAGAGCCTCAAGTTCACATGTAAATTTGAAGTTAGAGAAGTTGCAGAGGTAGGCCCTTGTGCCAGTATTTGCTTTGCAATGGAAATAAACATTTTGGGAATAGAGAGAAAGCATACAAGCAAGACCACCTCTCTCCCATTTATAGGTTCTTCATCTTGTTCAATTTTAGAAAACTGGGATTCTATACTACTAAAGATACCACTAAGTGTTGTTAATAGTTAATAGGACAGAAACTTGACCTTTGAAATTGGCCCATGAAGCTTGTTGGTGGTCTGAAGAAAAGCAATTACAGTGAAGCAGCAAGAGTGGAAGCCATTCTGGAATTTGTTGAAGAGTAAATTTAGTGAAAATGTGGAAGTAGCATTTTCAGGTCAATCTTGGGAAGGTGAGCTAAGAAAAGGTATGGGGGAAAGGGGCAGTCGCAGAAGGGATAGAGAGTAAAGAAAGTATAAAGATGGGACATAATACAGTATATTTGTATTATGGGTAAGATCATTTAGAAAGAGAAGGATTGATAATTTAATAGAGAGGAGGAATGACCAAATGAGCAAAGATTTTAATAAAGTAAGAGAGGATAGATATGCAGTATGTATGGAGGTATCAACATTTAAAGAACAAAGGATATGCACTTCATTTTAATAGTAAAAAAGAAGAGACTAGGTACTATTGTAAGTAGGTTTAAATCAACAATTTGACGATGGAAAAAATGACAGAGTTCTCATCTTATGGTTTCTAGTTTCATAATGACACTAGGTTATTAGCTAAAACGAGGGAATGGAGAATAGAAGAGATTTTTAAATGGTGCTTAATTTTTTTTAAAGTAGAATTGTTTTGTAGTGTTGAGAAGCCATTTGAAGTCTGATACGATTTTTTCCTGCTCAGCTATGTTGCACTTCTTCATGTGCAGATGTGGAAAAGGCATGAAAAGTTGAAGCAAGTTTGGAATTTTACAAAGTTTATACAATAGAGGGAGAGAGAGCAAGAGCACTGAGAATATTTGCAAGAGAAAAAATATAAAGTTGGATCATAAAATTTAAGTTAGAAATAAAGACAAATGAATAGCAGAAATGACCTAGAGGATTATAAGTAAGCAATGGGATCAATGGACTGAATGTCATAAAGTAGGAAGTACCAAAATAATGGGAAATTGTGGTTGGAGAAAGAAATATACGCATTTGAGATTTTGGAGTGGGTGGAGATAAAAAGGTCACTTTAAAAAGAATTAAAGAAACGGAGAAGCCAAGTTCCCAAGAATGATGCAAGGAGGGTAGAAGGAAATGAAGACACTGAGGTCAAAATTTAATGAAAGAAGAGAAGTGGCTATGAGGAAATCTGCAAACAATAGGCATGAGAAGAAAATGATGGTCGACCTAAAAGAACTGAATCTGAAAGATGCAGGTGTTTTGTAGGAGGGAGGAAAATACTAGTTTAAAAGTAGCAAGTGCAGAGGAGAACAAACATGCCTCCTTCCACTCCTGGCAAAGGAGAGGGGAAAAGAAACCTCTTATAAAGAAAGAGCTTCTAAGTAGTGAGGTCTTTAGAAAGACATTCATATTAAAGTCCAAGTGCTAAAGTAGAGTTTGAGTCTCTAGGGTGGTCTATTTCCCAAGGGAGGCTGTCAGGATTTGAAAATGAGGGGAGAGTGGAAGGCTAAGCCAGTTATCCAGTGATAAGAGTTCAGAAAATAAGGAATGAAGACAAGCAGAATTGTGAGACATGATAAAACTATTTCCAGGTACTGCTTTTTCTATAAACATAGCCACAATTATGAGCATTGTTGAGTATCCACAATGTATGCGGTATGCATTTTACATGCATTATCTCATTTAAATTTCATAACAATTTATGAGCAAGTTGCCTCATTGTCCATTTTACAAAGGGTGAAGTTAGGTCTTAGAAAGTTCATGTAACTTGCCCCAAAACATACAGTTTTTAAATGACAGAGCGTAACCACCATTCTAAGTAACAAATATGTTACTAAAGAAGTTAATCATCACCTGAATTTTTGTAAATCAAGTCATAGTTATAATTCACTAAAGGGCTTATAACATTTCTGGAAATATTATTATGAATCTTTTGTCAATGCAAAAATAACTTCCCCAAATGGACCCTCCTCAGTAAGCCATTTAGCTAATCCTAATTTTCTTGAAGCAAGATTAATTTTTATTAAAAGATATAGTTACATAGGACTCTAGATCAGAAATGATCAAAGCATTTTACAGACAATAATTTGTCTCCCTGATTTAAAAAAAAATAATAATAACACAATAAGGTCAGTGACAAAAGCAAAAATTACACCGAGGTGTTAAGATATTACACACTATAAAACATTGCAATTCCTTACTCATTAGCAGAGCTTTATCTTCCATGGGATGTATTTCAAATGAGGATATGCTATAAGTAGAAAACAATACATACGGGTTCATTAGTCTTGCTCTTTTAAAGATAAATGCTGTATGTGGGATAAATGCTGTGAGCAAGAAATTACAAGCAGGTTCCCATATGCTAGATATCTATTTCCACAGCTCCTATCATCATGGTTTCTGGGCACTTTGACAGATAGATGAAGCTAATTCAGGCAACACAGTGCATTCAAAAAAGTAGGTGAAAATCCTCTTTCTCCTTAGCTCCCTGCCACAGAAAACAATAAATTTATTGGAAAGTGAGAATAAAAGATTTTCTAAAATGGAAACCTAAGAGAAAAGCCATGCAGAAGGGGAAGTTTTAATCTTTGGTTATAAGCAATAATACTGACTGCATTACCCTTTGATCAAGGTATCTGGAAATTTATAATAAGTAAATAATCTTAAATGGGGAAAATGTTGTATGCTAATCATCATAGCATTAGACAAGGAGAATGTTCAAAAGCAAACAATAAAGAAAAGTGTTCAGAAGAAGGAGATATTTTCAAATAGCTCGTGGTGTGTATTTCTCTAAATATTGTGTAACTGTTAAAATCATATTTATAAAAACTCTAGAATTATTTGGGAAAGATTTTTATGATATCAAATCATAAAAGTACTAATATTTTAAATGTAATATGTAAAATCTTAAAGAATGTGGTTATAACTGTGAAAAAGAAGAATATAAAGCAAAGAAAAATGTTGGGTTTAGATATTGAGATAAGTAATTTATTTTTATTCTTTTAATTTTCTTGTATTTTTAAAATTTCTAGTAAGGAAAATGTTTAATTTTAAAATATAGATGTCATGATCTAGAGGTTTCAGAGTTTGAATTTCTATCAATAACCACTGCATTTTAAAAATCGTCAATATGGGTTTCCATTAAGTATATCATTATTGGCCAACTCTGTGGTATTTTAAATCATTTTTAATCATATTTAATTGAATTTTCCTGATTTACATACTTTAAAGTACATTAAAGTGTAGACAATTCATGAATTCTGACATAGTTACACACCTATATAATCACACAATGATCAAGATATAGAATGTATCCATTATTCTAAAAAGTTTCCTTATGCTCCTTCCCAGTCAAATTTTTTCATACTTCTAAAAGCAGACATGCACTGATCTATTTTCTGTCACTAGAGATTAGTTTTTACAGTTCCAGAATTTCATATAAGTGGACTCATACAATTTGTACTCTTTTGTATCTTCTTTCATTTAACATAATTTCTTCAGGTTAATTCATATTGTTGCATGTATCAGTAGTTTATTACCTTTCAATTGCTTTGTGTATATAGAGACCACATGTATTTATATACCACACATTTTCATCCATTCACCTGATGGTGGTCATCTGAGTTGTTCCCAGTTGGGGATATTATGAATAAATATGTTGTAAACATTTGTGTTCAAATATTTCTATGAACATATATTTTTGTTTCCTCTAAGTAAATGACTATTAGTGGAATTCCTGGATATGAAAAGTGATTTTCCATGTAGAAAACTACCTTCCAAATGTTTTTCCAAAATGGTTTGAACCACAAAGCTTCTAGGAGAAAAATTTTTCAATCTTGGAATAGGCAAAAATTTTTAGATAGGACACAAAAAGCACAAAACATAAAAGAAAAAATTTCATCTATAGGACTTCATCAAAGTTAAAATTTCCTGTTCTTTAAAAGCAGCACTAAGGAAATGAAAAGGCAAGCAACAGACGGGGAAAAATATTTATAATACATATAAGTGAAAAAAACTTGCATCCGAATAATAACTTATACAACTCAATTATAGGAACTCAAACACCCAATAAAAACATGGGCAAAAGATTTGAACACACATTTCTACAAAGAAGATAAACAGATGGCAAAAAAAAAAAAAGCACATGAATAAATGTTCAGTATCATTAGTCATTGGGGAAATGCAAATTACAACCACTATAAGATGTCATTACACTTCTACCAGAGTGTCTAAAATGACAAAGATTGACAATACCAAATGTTGGTGAGGATGTGGAGCAACTGGAACTCTCAAACATTGTGTTTTTTAGTGAGTTGATTCATCTCACATTGGTATCCTGAAAAGGATTATACACTTGAGTCAGGCCTGAGATTTAATTAATGTTTATACTTGTTCTCTGTCTCATTATGACCTCAGACTTTGCTCATTTCCATAGCTGGATTATAGTAGATAGCATAGCTAAACACAAAATACTATTCTCTACATTGGAAAAGTAACAATTATCATTGACCTATATTTTGTGATATCACTTCTAACATACTCTTACTTCTTACATCTAATATCTCATTACAACTTTGCTCTATTTCAATGTTCATAAATTATTTTAGAGACTCTACTATATCTCCTTTATACCATGTAACTCTTTTAATGTCTTTGGCCAAAGATAATAAAATTCAGACCAGAAACAATTAGCAAATTCTTGGGTTATCTTTTAGTTTATATGTCAATTTCAAAAGCTAAAATTACCTTTGACTCAGATCAAGCTTTATGGACTCAATTCAAATGTAAACTGTGCTAAGTTGTGGAATTTAAACTATGAAATTGGGAAAATTCAAATATAATTTCATTTACTCTAGATTTTTAATTATCTACAATCATCTCACCATCTATGATAAGATAGTTCAGTAATCTCTCTGAAATTAAAACAGTATCACTCCAAAATTTACTAATGGGACTTTTCTACAAGCCTTATATGTTGTATTTTTGTGTTATTCGGATTTTCCAAACCCAAAACCAGATACTTTAAGGGCAGCTGAGAGGAAAACAATATGAGATATATTGTTTCTATGCCAGAATAATGAAATTTCCACAAAATTTTGATGATTTATGAAAACAATGGAACAAACATTTTAAATACAATTTTTTCTAGGTCCTAAGATCATACATCTAGTGGAACTAAAGCCATATCAAATCTTCCCATCACACCATGGCAGAAATGTTTTAATGATGTACCATTGGGACCTCCAAGTTTAGATGTCATGTGTATCGGATAGTTTTCTAAATTTTCTGTAGATTCTACCCTACACCAACCTACTGCCCCCTTTTCAGTATCAATATTGATGGGTTCACTTCATTGTTTATTTTTCCCTGAATTTTTTAAAAATGTAGACATGTACAGATTAAATCACATGGCAGAATTGTTCATAGTACAACCTGTACCTTTTGGAGAAACATATTTAATTGATTAAGAAAAAATAATAGCATTCTGCAGGAAGAGCAAAAAATGCAAGATCAAAACTTCAGCTAAACCCTTTAAGCTATTATGAGTGACCTCCAAACCACAAACAATGCTAAAGTTCTTGGGAAAACTTTGTTTAACTGGCAGTCACAATGCATATTAACTCAGAAGCAGACCCTGCCAAAAATGTAAACCAGTCACTCTTTGTAAATGTGAAAAGAAAATTAACACATGAGCAAAAGGAAAAACACATCTTTGGTGTCAGCCTTTCTGTGAACTTCTTTATGGTGACTACAGTTTCATTTGCTGGTTTTTGCATAGGTGCGATGGACAGAGGGAATGGTACACCTGGAGTGAGTGGTGCATCTGTTTGTAGTTGCAGGCTCCAATCATCTCGGGTACAACTGTATTTATTGTCTATGAATGTTGATTTACAGAGCCCCTTAAAATCACCGCAAAAGCAGCAAGTTTTGCCTAGGTCCCCAGTTCTCACTGTACATTAGACTTACTAGCGTGTTTGCCACAAAAAAAAAAAAAAAAATCCCCTTAATGCTTGATTTCTTCTCCAACTTTACTAAAGAAGAACCTCTGGGTTTGGGGCCTGGACATCAGTATTCCCTAATAACCCCTGGTGATTCCGATGCAAAGTTACGTCTGAAAACCTGTTTTAAAACAAACTTTAGCAACTACGTCCAACCCAATCTTCTAAGATAGTAGGGGATGTAGGGACAGGATTGAAGGTTGTAGAGGTATTTATGATCATCAAAAGTCTGAGAGAAATCGTATGTGCAACCCAAAACATCCACGTTTTTTGTTTGGTTTGGTTTGGTTTGGTTTTGTCTAGAATTATATTAGCTCAATATTGTGTCATGAAGGAAAGATTAATTATTTGAGGAATAGGAAATTAAAAATGAGTTATTACATAAAAAGATATATTTTAATAGTTGATTATCTTCAACTATGGGCTCCATTTGGGAAAAACTAAACAGAGGATCTCTAGAAGATAGCTATGGCTTTTGCCTGTATAGCTTTCATCCTCTTTCTTTTGGAAACAATGCTCTAATTTTATATTGGGAAAAGATCCCTCCCCCAGTGTTGGTCTGAGTTAAGTTGAGCCTACCACTTGGTTCTGGGATGAGCATGTGACCAAGACCAAGATAATCCAAATATCACATTTTCTCAGTCAGAATGATTGGTTCAGATTCTGGAAGATGACCTTAGTCAGGCTATTAGAGCAATCAAGTGTCATTCCAGCCCTTAGCCTTTTCTAGAGGAATAAGAAGGAAACCTGAGCCCCTAGGACTGCCATGAGAAAAAACTCTGTGTTATCATGAAAGCATTCAAGAGAAAAGCAGAGACTAGTAAAGAAGACAGATAGAACTGGTCCAGCTGACATAATTGGCTATCCCAGATACAGATGTGCATCAAATCAGCAAAATTCTGAACTTGTCAGTTATGTGATTGAATAAACTTAATTTTATTAAATTCATTTATTTATTCATCATTTTGTGAAAGCCAATTTGAATAAAGTTTCTGTTATCAATAGCCAAGTAAGTCTAATTAATGCAAGATTCTTGTTAGTAAAATTGTCAGAACCATTAAAAAATGTTTGTTTTATTAGGCAAACTAAAGCTTTAATTTTCCAGAATCAGAACCGCAAGGAAATGTCTGGTCAATCACTCAATCCATCAACAAATATTAAATGAGCTCTCCATCTGGGCCTATTTCTCTACTAGACATGATAAGAGAATGAAAGTAAGTGGAAAGCCTGACCCCTGCCTTCAATAAGCTTACAATCCACTGAGAGAGACAAAGCAAGTATATTAGAAATAACATGAGAGAACAAAGTACATGAGTTTCAGTGAAAAGGCATATTAATTCGCATGCTATTAAGTGCTTTCTGTAAGCCAAATATCATGTGAAGTGTCTAGAAGGACAGTAAGAAATACATAGTACAACCATTGCCCTCAAGGACATAAAACATAAAACACAGATTCCAGAGATTATTTAAGTGCATTACAAAGTAGCATGCCATAATTTAATAACAAAAATGATACTTTAGTACTAAGGCCTTACTAAGAAGCATGGTAATTACTATACTAATACACTCTGAAAGCTCAAAGGTTTCTTCTCCTATGGCTACCAAAGTCACCAACTTCCATCTCAGAGGCTAATCTCACCTAACCATTGGATCTCTAGGGTTAGGGGTTTTCTCCAAACATGACCACAGATCCCATGACCTCTCTGTTGAAATTATGTCATTCTCTGAAAAAATAAAAAAATAACAACCTGAAAGAGGAGGTTGTTATTCAAAAGAACTCTCTAGCATATGTGTCTGTATCTGTGTGTGTGTGTGTGTGTGTGTTTGTGTGTGCGCGCGTTGAAGTTTTCAAAGCTTTGGAAAAGGGAGAGGCCAGGTTAGGGTTGAGACTGAAATTTACCAAATAAAGATCCTTATTTATTTTTTGTACTCTTTATCATTTCTTCAGGGGGTGTGGAGGACAGATTAGATTAGTAGTGCAAATATTCACATACCAACAACACAAAGAATACCTCAGAAACAGAATCAGAGAAGGTACAAGAATGAAAGCTTCTCTAGTAACTATTCTGCTATCTTACTGCCTTATTATTCCCTTTGAATTTTTGCTAACCTCTCTGTTAGTGCATGGAGAGTATGAAGCATTGAAATGGAAATTACACAGTTTGATGACTTAGAACCCTTATTTTTAAATAAAAAGTAGACATTTAATTAAGTGATGGAATAACAATGTTAGAATGTATGTGATCCCACCCACATACTCTTAGTGGTCTCTTACCATTCTGGCTTATCCACTGTTCAGTCAGCTAGGTTCTTCCTATTTAATTATTTCAGAGAAGGAATGTGATGGCTGAAAACAAAGAAAAAAGTGGTTGCTTCTTGGCTTTTGGATTCAAAAGACTAATGTGGTAGAAGAGTAGAAAGAAGTCATAATTTAGCAAAAGATATAGGATAAAATATCATGAAGAAGCACATAGCTTTCCCTAGGTCCCCATGGCCAATTTAGAAACAACGTTCCCTTAATGTTGATAGAAGGAGGAGCAAAAGAAATGCAATGCAAGCACAGACTTCAGTGTCCTCCCAAGGGATGGTCACTGCCGATGCTTCTAGGTTAAGCCCAAGTCAGGGAACAAAACCTGCTAAGAAGTTTGTGGAATCTAGATTGAATCAAAGGAGGCAAAACCTAAGAGAAAAAGTAACTGCTGAGTTCATTTAGGCAGGTAGAGACTTACACAATATCAGAATTTCCCATTCTGTCGTGTGGTAGGGGAGAAGAAAGATGATTGACTTTGGTCAAGTGCGGCTCAGAGGTAGCAGGAGAACCACTGGACCTGAAGTGACCCATGATCCTGCATACTAGAAGAAGGCATACCTACATGGTGACCTGAGTGAACTAACATCTACGGTCCAGATGAGGCAATGAATGTTATCGCTACTGTGGACAGAGACCATTGAGGATCAGATAAGGCAAAGGATGTCTTCAAAAGCGCCTATGTGGGTAAATGACATTGAGGACTAAACTTGGCCTGGCCCCATCCCTGTCCATGCTTAATCACTCATAATGAAAGATATTTAACATTAAATAATAGAATATCTGTTAAGCTCTACAAAAACTAGTTTATTTAAGTAATCAAAAGCCATAATCCAGCTGAATAATACTGTTCAAGTAACTGTTTCTAATGTGAAAACTCTTTCATATTGTTGATCACAAAATTCTGTAAGTGATTTCTTACTGAAATGAAGCTGATCAAAATTTTACAACTGACAAATATGATCAATGGTCATAACATAACCTTAGAGTAACAAAACCTGAAACAATCACACTTCACCCTCTTGAAAACAGAGACATGACTGAAGTATTTACAAGCCAACAGGCACTAAAGGCATCAGTTCAAATAATGCTCAATAATAGCACAATTATCAAGTTCTCTGAGAAATAAGTGAGTAGCTTAGGACCAGAGCAGAGGAAGCCTCAGAGCTTTTATGCTGGGAATATACTAAAAT
This sequence comes from Eidolon dupreanum, assembly GCA_028627145.1. Classification (NCBI taxonomy): domain Eukaryota; kingdom Metazoa; phylum Chordata; class Mammalia; order Chiroptera; family Pteropodidae; genus Eidolon; species Eidolon dupreanum. The sequence goes on along the minus strand of CM053507.1, from coordinate 130,154,211 downwards.
ATATTTTAATGTCACGCATTTGAGGCCTCCACACTCATGTATCATTTATATCACATTGTAATATGCTGCTTTTAAATGCTTTGGGCATTTCCAGAGTCCATGTTTTGTGCCATCAACAAAAGCTATTTGAGGACAGGGTTTGCATCAAATCCAATGGATACCTCTTAATTTTGTTAGATTTTTCTCCTGTATTTCTTTCCACTTTTCTTTCTTTCCACTTTTCTCATCAATTTAAAACATTTGATCATTTAACAAATAATTACTAACCACCTGCTATGTGACAGGTACCATGTCAGGCCTTGGGAATACTTCTATAAACGAGAAAGACAAGGTTTTGGCTATGATTGTGTCAATGTTACACTGCAGAAAAAACAGGCAATAAAAAAATAGAAATATATGAACTAAATAACTTCAAATTTTGACAGGCGCTAAAAAGAAAACAAAGCAGAATAATATAATAGAATTATATGTAGCAGAATAATATAATATAATAACATAGAAAAGGTATTTTATTTAAGATTATCAGGAAAGTCTTCTCTAAAGAGGTGACTTATGAGCTTGAATGATTGAAATGAATCAGCCTTGCAAAGATCTGAGAGAAAAGGGAATAACAAGTACAAAGGCTCAGAGACAGGATCCATCATGCCTCATGGCAAGAAGACAAATGTGTTTTAAGATAAGCCATCCAGGAGGAATGTGAGTTATAGAAGGGTCTAGAGAGGCAGGCAGGTCCAGCTCTTGTGGGACCTTATAGGCCATATCACCATTCTCCTTGATTCCTCTCTTCTTTTTCTCATCATTCTCTCTTAATCTCTTTCATTGGCTATTTCCACTTCATCTAACTCTCAAAGGTAGTGGTCCCCCAATTTCAATCTTGCCTCTATTCTTTTTTTTTCTTCTAGGTTTTTCCCAGGTTATCATCACTACCAGTTATTTATTAGAAACTCCAAAATCATTATATCCAGTTGTAGACTGTATTAACTATGACTATTAAGCCCCAGTGATGGCCAGGTAATATCAGTGCTAACACATGAAAGTTGTCTAGAGTTGCATCTCTGTGTAACCTATAGCCAGATGAGTAGGATAGCAGAGTCAACATATGTGATAATTATATCTAGGACCACCATATAAGAATTGTATACAGCACCTTACAACAAGTCTAGGAATAATATCACCCACAGGGAAACCAGTAATGAGAAAAGAAATTTTCTAACATGGAGCTGATACCTCTATGGCACTTCTCCTATGGTAGGTTGTCCACTGTCTCTCCTCTCTCCTAACTAGTTTGAAAGTCAGTTTACTAGGAATCAAGAGAAGATCCATCCCTACAAGATTCTAATGGACTATTGGAGACACCCATGCAGTAGTTAAGGTAACATGCGTTTATACTCATACCCCAAAGGAATATGAGAGTTTAGTCTAGAGATATGGAATAATTTGATATTGGAATATTTCTGTAGTGTTGGGTGATCTTATAATAATTATAAGTAATTTAGAAAGGCTACAACTGGTCATTTTCACTTACTATGTAAAAGCCAAAAAAGCAGATCTTATGCTGTTGGCAAAAATTCTTAGACCTCCATTGCTTTGACAACAGCTCTGAAATCTCCCATGAGCTTCAGGTTCTTATGTTCAAGTTCTTTCTTGGTCTACGCCCTTTGATATGGTTAGGAAATACAAACTCAATAGATTCAAAACTGAACTTATTACTCCCCTCCGCAAACCTAACCTTCTTTTATTTCTGACTTATTTTAATGCTGTAATTGTACTTTCAGTCACCACGCCAAAACCTAGGAGTCAATTTGGAATCTTCTATCCCCTTCGTTCCTTAAATATGATCAACTAGAAGATACTCCATGTTTTATACCTCTTAAATATTTCTCCAAATCATTCCTTTTTTATATTTTCATAACCCTCGTTCAAGTTAGGTCCAATCACCTTTCTCTAGATCACTATGACAGCCTTCTAACTAGCTTCTAGTTTTATTGTTTCTGAATCCTGTCTACACACTAATATCAGAAAGATTCATTGAAAATCACTATCTGCATATACCATTCCCATGCTAAAACCCTTTCAACGAGTCCCCATTTCCAACCAAATGTCCAAACCACCTGTTATGCAAACAAAACTCTCAGTAACTGACCCTTAATTATTTTTCTAGCATAATTCCACCACAACTCTGCCTTACCATTTATGTTTTACTAATACTAGATTTTTTTTTCATTTCCTTATACCTCATACTGTGTTTTACCTCCTTGGAATTATCCTTGATGCTTTTATTCAGTTTATGCCATCATATCCAATCCATCAGGAAATCCTATCAATTACCTTTAGAATTTAACTGGAATCTTACCACTTTACACTACCTTCATTGCAATCATTCTATTCCAAAAATATATTGTCTCTCATTTGGATTATTGTAATGGCCTCCTGACTATGTCCCTGCTTTCCTCCTTGGTCCCTGCAGTCTCATCTCCCCCAAGAAGCCAGACTAATACTTTTTAAATGTCAGTCATATTTTTTATTCAATGTTTTCCCATTTTGCTTTAGTATAATCCAGGTTCTTTATAATGGTTAATAATCTTATATGATTTGTTAACCTGAGCTCATTACTTCTCAGATCTCATCTCCTCTCACTCTCCCCTTTGTTCACTCTTCTCCAGCTCCAGTGCCCTCCCTACTCTTCCTTGAACATGTCAAGCATGCCCTTGCTCACTTCTTTTTCACACGCTGTTCATCTGCCTTGGAGGTTCTTCCTGTCAATATTCACATGGTTTCAATATTCACAATATTCACTCTCTAATTTCCTTTAGAGCTCCTGTGAAGGAGCCCTTTTATGACAATCTTACATAAACTAAAGCAGAAACCTCCTCCATCACTTCCTATGGTCCATATTCTCTTTATTCTCTCCTTATTACCTTTATTTCTCTCTTATCAACACCATTCTATGTTTAAGTAGCTTTTACATTATCTGTCTCCCCAACCAGAATATAAGTTCTATGAAGACATATAATATTTTTTGTCTTGTTCATCTTTAGTCTTCTGCATCTATAACACTATCTAGCACTATAATAACTGCTCAGTGAACATTTCTTGAATGAAGGAGTGAATCTCCATGCCCCTGCAAAGATTGTTTTTTCTCCCTGGGATATTTCATCTTTTCTATTCTGTTTTGTTTATATTCATTTTTCTCAACATAGACATCATCCCCTCCATAAAGCCTTTCCTGAAACTCCAGTTTGAGCTAATTGCTTCTCCTCTCTACATTTATAGCAATGTCCATTAAAATGACATGGATCTATGCCTTCATCTTGCACTAGGACTTCAATATCTATTATAAGAGAAAATATTCCTTTGTTCAACATATTCAATAAGCATGTAGTAAGCATATAGTGCCAGGTGCTAGGAATAAAACATTGAACAAATAGGCAAGCCCTTATTTTCATAATGCTTGTAGTCAAATGTCTCACTCTTTGACATACTCTCAACACTTAACATGACTTGGAACATTAATCACCTTGGATGATTAATGAGTGTCTTTATTTGGACCTATTATCTCATATATTACATTTTAAAAGGGTTCATCTCATATTACTTCTATCTTTCAGCAGAATAAAGAGTCTAAAACTAAAGATATTAACTTAGGTTTCCCTCTGTAGTTATGCAACCTTGTTCCCATTCCAAAAGTCAAAGCACTCATGTATCTTTCCCAGGAACAAGAGAACCAAAAGAGCCCAGAGAAAATAAAGAAGTAAATTGAGTTTCTAATTTGTTTACTTTTAAGTCACCTTTGCTGATGTACGATTGACATAAACTGAAATATATTCATTTTAAGTGTACATTTTGATGAGTTTTTGGCTAATTTATTAACCTATGCAACCGTTATCACAGTGAAGAACACTTTCATCACCTTTGACTCCTTCACAGCCAATCCTACCAAATCTCTAGCCACAGGCAATAATTCATCTACCTTCTGTCCATTTAAATTAGATTTATCTTTTCTAGCTTCTTATAAATGGAATCATTCAGTATGTAATTTTTTAGATCTAACTACTCTTATACAACTTAATGTGTTTTGAATTCATCTATACTGTTGCTTATATCAGTATTTTATTCCTTTTTATTGCTGAGTAGTATTCCATTGTGTGTGTGTGTGTGTGTGTGTGTGTGTGTGTGTGTGTGTGTATACACACACCACATTTTTTTATTCATTCATTAGTGGATGGACATTTGGGTTTTTTCCACTTTGGGGCAATTATGAATAAAGCTGCCATGAACAACTGCACACAGATCTTGTATAGATAACTATTAATTTCTTTTAGACAAATACTTATAAGTGGAAAAGTTCAGTCATCTCAGTGTATATTTAATTTAATAAGAAACTGCTAAACTGTTTTCCAATGTGACTGAATTACTTTATGCTGCCACCAGCAAAGTATTAGAATTCCAATGGCCTTTAATCCTCATCAGCACTTGCCATTCTTTTTTGTGTATGTCAATCTATTTCTTAGATTTCAGAGCAGAATAGTATCTTGATAATTAGGGTGGAGTTAGAGAAAACTCAAGCCTTGTGGAATAACAAGAACCAATCTGTAGATGTGTTCTCATAAGCAACTTGATGAAGTTTTATGTAGCTGAGCCTGGTACCAAGAAAGTAGCCAAGACTTTCGGAGTCTCAGAAGCTGAAAGAGACAACAAAGCAGAAAGAACTTTGAGGTTCAGAAGGTAATTATGCAGAGGATAAGAATATAACCAGAGATCATTGTTGGATCACAAGCTTTAGGAGAAAAAATACAGAGTTAGGTACCTGCAAGCCTCTGGTCACAACATTTTTATCAATCAATACATCACCTTATTTTATGTGTGTTTCTGTTTAAAGACATCTTACCTGCTTATTGTTGATTCATAACATTGAGCTCATGACCTACAGCACTAAATGAAGCTTACCTAAAACATGTAATTTCCTTTGTAGGGCACATCACAGTCTTCTTGTTCTTGGGAGCACTAGATAGCTCTGTATTTGGGGGACATTCTAAACAGCAAAATCACTGAACGCACAAAATTGCAAAGAAATGTAGCACTAAATAGGCCACAAAAAGGACACTTTTTTTTTTTTTTTTGCCATATTAGATTGAAATGAGACTGTAGAATGCTGACTTGTTCAACCTTACTTGGGAAGGTGCACATCTGGTGACAAAAAATTGCATGTCCACAATGACTGTGAAAGTTCCATGAGTATTGATTTGGGGTTACAGAAAAATTTTAACAGGTAGGCAAGTTGGTAAATAAAAAATCTGCAAATGATGAAGTTCAACTGTGTGTGTGTATGTGTGTGTGATTCACAGTGGATAGATAGTATACTTCATTGAAGATATAAATATTGCTGATATTGTTGATATACCTTTGGAATGAAAAGGAGCACTCTGTGGTTAGTTGACATACATTGAATTTTTGCCCCAACAGTAGTAAATCAAAGGAATTTAACTAAGGTTCTGTTTCTCTCCAGAGGTGTTAACAAATTCTAATTATTTAACCTTAGGCATTCTGTAGACTAACTAAAGTGCTTTGCATAGGTGTTAACTTTATGAAATAACAACTTTATCCAAAATATTAATATCCCAGAGTTCAGAAACCAATCATCTTATTGCTGTACATACCGTTTGCCAGGCTTAGAAACTTTTTTGCTTGGAATTGGGTCTTTGTAGCCATTTCTTAAGGAATCTCAGAATTTATGTCTTTGTGTAATCACATTTACTTAGTACCCACATTTTTCCCGTTCATTGTCTAATCCTTCACCAACTCATTCTAGAAGAATCCAATACAATACCTTCCATATTTTAAATAAATTTATGTCATTTTATACCAAATGTAGATTACTCATTCTAAAATTTTATTTTATTTTCTTTATTGGCTCAGAGAAGATGTGTAATAATCATCCAGTGAGTAACTTATTTTTAAAAATCATTTAAGAAATCATGGTTGAGTGACTATTATGTCCTAGATCACCATCATGCTCCTTGTAGGAACCCATCATCTACGTAAAGGTCATCCAGATAGTTCTCTGCTAGGTTTAATAATCTTGATTCATAATTCTTAAACTTTTGATCATCTTTAGGTTTCTCTTTCATTATCTTCTTTCTTGTTCAAAAGGTCTTCTTTTGGTTTGAAAGCCCAGAACCGTATCCAAAAAGTCTGACCTAGTGCAGGTAAAACCAACAAAAATCAAAAAAAAAGAATCTTGAGGTTTGAGATAGAAAAAGTTTAAATCTTTCTAATTATAGAACTAACGAACTTCATTGCCTCAAAAATATTGGAAATAGTAAACTTACAAGATATAGAATAATATAAAATAATAAAAATCACCTCTAATCACCTCTTTACAATTTGTTTTATTTATATTATAGTGTATGCATACCGTCTTAAATAGTTCAAATTGACAATTTATACATTTTCTTGCCTCTCCTACTGTCCCATAATTTAAATTATTTATAAATATAATATTCTCCTTTATGACATCATAATTTAATTAATCATTTCTATGTCATTAGACAAATAGAATATTTGCAATTAAATAACATTGCAAAGGGTTAGTTTGCTATGCAAGTAAAGACTTAGTCATTTTTGTCACGGTTAAATATGGCTTGTTATTTCTGATTGGTGTACATAGTGTCAAATTTATTCTTGGAGAATATAATATTTTGTGCTTTTTTTTAACCTCCATTTGTGTTTACCAAAGTCACTTAAAATTTATTCCTACTAAAGGTGTGAATTTAGCAATGGAACTTTAAGTGGCTTTATTATAAATAAGTGACACTTGAAAAGAAAATATATAGAAGGACATCTCTGCTATAAACAAAACAAACAAAAATATGCTTTTTAAAATAAGGAATGTTAGAATAATGCCAAAATGAATATGGATTTTATATACACTAGGGTTCAAACTGAGCTGTAAAGATAACAACACAACCTACTTAGGACAGTTCATTTCTCTATAAATTATGCATTTTATAAAACTATGATAATTAAAAAATAAAAAAAGATCTCTTATTACACAGAACTTATTAAACAAGATCTACTTTTTCAAATATAAGTATTTACTTTATAATAGTAATCATGGCAACTATTCTTACCACTTAATATTTATTGAGCCCCCAACTCAGTCCAGGGAATATGGCAATGTACCAATTTGCTTTGTACTTTCTGAAAACGGCAATTAAAAAGTCAAGAGAATTTTTATTTTAAAGCAAATTGTTGACTTTTAATAGGTAAAAGTTACTCTTTATATCCCTGAGGTGGAAAAATCAATAGAACCTCAATTATGATCATCTAAAAGTAGTAGAATTCACTTGCACTTTAATTATTTGCTTATACAGTAACAACAGGTGTAAGAAAATAACTAAGTAGCAGCTTAACTGTGGACACCCCTGCTTCTCTGCGCCCCCCCCCCCACAAATTGTGGATATGGAATAAGAGGATGAATGTGTTCTGGGAAGCAAGTTATAATCAAGAGGTTATAATACAGACATAAAAAAAAAAAGTTCTCAAGAGAAAGGAGACCGAATTGGTGATTTTACATGGAAATAAATCCCATTCACCACTCCTCAGAATATGCATGTGGTAAGATTGCACTTCCCTGTTTCCTTGAAGTGAGAGGTGCTCGTGTGATTTGCATGGGCCAACGAAACATAATGATGTGCATTACTTGCAGGTGGCAGCTTAAAGAACCATTGCACATTTGCCTAGACTCTTTCCACTGAGATTGTGGAGTTACGTTTTGAGATATAGCCTCCATCTACTTGGATTTTTGAAAAACTATAATGAACAGAGTTCCATTGCTAATTTGTTTAGAAATGTAGCATATACAAGAAATAAATTTTTATTGTTTTAAGCTACTGGAATTTTGAAGTTGTTACTATAGTATAACTCTAATTTAACCTAACTGATGACCACACCTGTAAAAAAATCTCCAGTAACAAAACATAATTTTTTTTTTCAGAACAACTTTATCTGCAAAGGACCAAATAGAACTGTGATAGGAACTGAGGTCTTGGGACTTTAATTCTTAAAAGCCTATGAAACTGATGATATTTGAAATTTGCCTCTAACAGACACGAAAGACTTGCTGAAAATTCCTTATTCTGTGAGATAAAATTACCTTCTTAATTCATTATTTTTTCCTTTTTTCATATTCATTCACTCCATAAACATTTATTGTTATCTAATGTAAGCAAAGTTATATGGAGGTCATGTTCAAAGATGCCATGAACCTTATACTTGAGGACTTTCTCACCTAAAGGTAGGAATCAAATATTTTCTGCATTAATGTATAAAATAAGAAGTGAACTTCCCTCTCATGACTCAATACTTTGGTAATAATTATTTAATTTGCTGTGTAGCTTTCAGTATTTTAACACACACAAAAATAATTTGTTTTTTTACATAAAGGGAAATGTACTCCATTTGGTTTTCAGCAATCTGATTTTTTTCTCTCACCTCTGGAGCACCTTTCCATATAAAATGACCATAAAAGTTATTTTTAACTGTTGTTTTGCATTATATTTATATAACCAACCTCCCTGTTATAAATATCTTTTTAAAGCATGATTATAAAATGAATAATCTTATTATTTATAAAATACATTTTACTGTAAAAGTGATATATATTCAAACTGATTGTAAGAATATTAAAGAAAAAGCAAAGAACTCATCTCAGATCCTAATTCAAAGTTTCTTAAAAGGAAAAAAGTGGCTTATTTAATTTCTCTCTATATTAATTTGTTTCTTATTATATTTCTTATATGTCCATGAATCTAGTTCTGAACATAGCTCTACTTCTTCCTGTATTTGTTTAATCTTTCATAATATTCAGATGCTGCAGCAGTTCCAGCTTACATTCTTCCAGACTCACATCCAGAAGAAAAGAGGTTATATTCCCAGGAGCTTCCAAACCAGTACCAAGCTTGCAACTCATAACATCCCTGATCAATCACTATGGCTAGTAGACTTGGATACTTTGTTTGATCAGGCTTGGGTCTTATTTTCCACTTTTGGAGTCAAAGTGATGAAGCATCCCCTCCAAAGCATGTAACTTCAGTAAGAGAGAAATATATGATTTTGTGTTTTTTTTTTTTTAAAGAAGGAAGGATAAGTGTTTTTGGCCCCAAAATAATGAATGTCCACCGCAGCTCCTATCTATACCTCAGGATCCCTAATAGCTTTGCCCACAAATTACTCTTAACAATCTCTCATGTATTCTTTCATGATTTTTCAGGCATATACATGACTCACACAAATGGGATCACACTAGATTTATTTTTACTATTTTATTTTTCATTTATACACTGTCTTGACTTTCCCTATTAGCCCACAGAAATCTACTTCATGCTTTTCAGTAACTACATAATATTCCATTATAAGTATTACAGTAATTTATTTAACTAATCTTTTATTTATGGACAGTCGGTTATTTGGGGGTAGTCTTGTCATTATAAATAATGCTTTGTTGCATACTTGTACATAAATCCTGAAGCATTTGTTCAAGTTTATCTCTAGATTAAAATCTTAGATATTAAATTACTAGGTCAAAGAGAATCTGCATTTAAAATGTGAATAGATATGTTCAAAAATACAAATAAAATTAGAGGTTGAACCTCTACACTCTTATCCACAGTATGTGATAATGCCAGGGTCTCATTATACTTTTGCAGTTTTGCTGAAGTGATGACTAAAATGGAGTATTTTTTTAATTTTATATTGCATGTCATATGTTTATGGACCAAATGAATGCCATTTTCTGTGAAGTACATGTTTCCATGTTGATTTTTCTCCTGGATACTGAATTTCTTTTACTGCATTCTTGATATATTAAGAGAATTAGCACCAAATCTGCTATGTCAATACATTTTTTTAGACTTTTTATTCTTTACTTTTTTGTGATATTCTTGTAATATAAAACTTTTTGAAAGTTTTATGCACTTAAATTTATCAATCTTTTTTTCTCGTACCTTCTGTATTTGATGTTATTTAGAAATTGCTTTAAATTTATGCAAAACTCACTCATATTTTCTTCTATTCCTTTAACACCACTTTTTCATTTAAGTCATTGATTAATTTGGAATTATTGTTAGTCTTAGGAAGTGATAGTCATTATTCATTTATTTCTCCCTTCTTGTAGGTACATGGTAGATGTACATAATTCATGGTGGATTAAGGCCATTTAACTGGTTCTGGGTGGAAGTGGCACACTGTGGGTCAGACTACTTAATTACCAATACAAAGCCTCGCTTTCCTTTTTGATATAGCATAGGCTGCATTTGAGATAGTGCTGCTCCACCAGCTTTCGTCTTTGAATTAATGCAAGCCACAGAGAACTCCTGACAATCAGAAGTAAAAAATAATTTTTTGTGGCTTTGAGTCACTAATACTAGCTTGTTTTTAACTGCAGCATAACCAACCCTATCCCAAATGGCACAAGAGATCAAGTATTATTTTTGAAATTTTTAAATAGACACTCATTTGTCCTGAATGTTTCATCTTTTTTGGGGGGGTGCAGTTTTGTAGCAGATGGTGTCAACACTTCTCCCATATTACTTCCCCGTTACACTTGTTTGCACTTGGCCTGACTTCCAACTCCTAGCACCAGCAGTTCTTTGTTGAGGGTGTCCTCTCATTGATGGAACTCACTTTGCCACCTGTTCAACAGGTTGGAAGTTTCTAGAATTCATGCCTCTGGGAGCAGCTTTTAAGAAATATCTGAAGAATGTTGGAGTATAAGTAATGTAGCTCCCTTACTCCTTGAGTAGGATAACTCTAAAGTGGAATAACTTATATGGGCTTCCAGAGCTTTCTTAGTATGATTATGCTTCAACTGCTCCCTGAACTAAAAGCCAGCTTGATAATATGAATTTCTACAGTAAACTTTCCTTCCTTATTTTACTTACCCATCCTCCTGCTTTTACCTTCTAACAAACTACTTGAGCTTATAAGCATATCTCAGTGTCTGATTCTCAGAGAACCCAAACTAAGTCAAATTTAGACAACCAAAGTTTTGGAACAGGGATGGTCTGGTGGGTAAAGTGGCATGAAAATAGGTTTAGAGGTGGAAAAATTAAAAAAAAAAAAACATTTGAAGAATAGTAAGTCATTTGGTTTGGATTAAGCTACATGCAAAAGAAAAGAATATGGGATATAGCTGGGAAAATAGATTGGCTAGATTATAAAGGATCTTGAATGATAAAGTATTTGGGCTTTTAAACATGTGGATTCCTAGCCTTTTATGATGTTAAGCCTTCCCTTCATTCTCTGCTATTTTCTCTCATAATTTTTTAAATCTCTTCCATACAGACCAAAAGGAAAAGATTTTACCCCTGGCAAATACAGCAACATGAAGAAAAGCAGTAAGCAATTTTCTCAATCATTCAATCACATGATAATACCAAACTATAAAAGATTTGGACAATAGCAACTCTGTATCCCTAATGTATAACCTATATCATTTCACCTTTCAGCTGGAAAAGCATAGATGACATTGTTCCTGAACATACTCAAAAACAATCTCACTTAAAACTTGAGAGACACATGTCTATTATCTATTCATTTGGATAAGCAAGCACAAGCACAAGAAGGAAAAATAACTATGGATTTCTTGGTTTGATATATCAAAGAGCCAAATTATCTCTCTCTGGAGATCACAAACCTTTAAAAGTCAGCATGTGGTAATAGTATGAATTTGGCTATAATGCAAGGGATACAGGATTCTGCCTTCTGTGTAATCTTAACCAACTCACTTCTCTTCTTTGGGACTCCAATTTTATATCTCTAAAATGATGGGGTATGGCTAGAAGAATATTTATAAAATTTCTCCCTCAGATATTCTAGGCTTCTAAATATTTTTAAGTTGCACATGCTTTATTAGTAAGCAGAACAAACACATCAGAACATTCCTTTACTTTTAGCTGGTTCTGCAATTCCAAATTTTTGTGACAGGTATATGTATATCATCTCTACTCTCTGAAATCACCTTCCCTCTCTATTTGCCTTCCTTTCCTTTACACTTCTAGAAAGTTAATATGCAAATATTTTTCTTAACCTCTGGAAGGAGTTTGGAGATTATGTTGTCCCTTCTCTCAAGAAAATGTAAGTCACTTTTTTGGTTGTAAATTGTTGGGTGTTAAGATTCAATAAGTCCTCAGAATCTATTGGGAAAGAACAGAGGGTTAAGCTTTGAGAAGAGAGAGAACACCTCTAAAGAATGAGGGCTGATTGATTTAGAGAATTATCAGGTGAAGCTCCAGAAATTTAGAAGTTCCCAGGAATGCTGAGTTATCCCTAGTCCCAAAAGAGCTGTATAACAAGATCTAGAAAACCTTCATTATGTGGGTGCCCAGGAGACCCATGAAAGTGGAGGGTGGGGTCACTTAAGCCCAATTGCCAGTATCCAGGGACCATACCACTGGTTCTTCTTATCAACAAAGACAAAATAACTAATTGGTGAACCTCTAGCTCTTCAGAACGTCTAGCTCTGTCTGGTAGAAAGGACTTAGCAGTACTTAGCCATAACACTTTGCTCAGTATCTGATTACAATTTTGGTAACCCCATTCTCACAGCAACCCACACCCCAAAGAAGATATAGAGTAGGGAACATGACATCAGCCATTAGCATTCAATGTGAATTAATACCTGGAAGGTTTCAAGTCTCCAAAGATAGAAATTATTTCAGAAAATGTGATGTCAGTTAATTATCCTATGCTGATCCACATTTAGCATTTATATTTAATCTTTTTTGTGTGTTAAATCTATTTGAATCTTATTTGAGATTCTCTTCTAACAAGGATCTCTCAATTTTAAACTGAATGGTTGAATTTTAATAAAAGGTACAGTTATATAACTTTAGAACGACTAGTATATAGGTGGCCAGAAAGTGGTGGATATAATTCAGAAATAATATTGTAATTCTTATGCTGCTATTAAATGAATTAAACTTTTTAACATAATTTTATTTGTGATAAGTTTCAAGCGAATAGTAATTTTTTTGAATGAAAGAGAATGTACTAGTATCCAAAGACTGAGTAGTTATTTACCTTCATTAATTCAAAGGTCATCTAATATCTTCCATGAGAAGGGAATTTCAGGAATGCAGAGGTCTGAGTTGTGAAACTGATACCTTCCACCATGAATTAATCAGCATCAGAGATGAACAGGTGTCAGATGAGAAAGTTCAGGTTTTACTGACCTAAAGCAGCAGGAAACCAACAAAGTTCCTATAATCTATTATCCGACTGCAAAACAAAAATCAAAATGCTATTTCAAATTATAGTTCTTAATGTTTTATCAAAAGCCAATATTGATCTGTATTAGAGAAAAGGAGTTTTGAGGAATTCAGGAAGAAAAATCCACTTTTGTAATTTACATGAGATTATGGCTGTGAGAGGAATTTTTCCACTACTGACGAAGACAAGAAACATTTTTTTTCTTTCTTTTTTTTTCCTTTTTCTTTTTTTTCCTCAGAATTTGCAAAAAACAATAACTTTAAATCAGCTCTCCCAATCTACCACAGGCTCCAGGTAATTATCCCCAATAGGTCTCTTTAGTGAGTCAGTTTCTATTTTTTTCTTCAAAAGTAGATTCTTTTTGACATTTTTATGCACTCTTTCTGCTTGCTAAAATAACAGAAGTCTCCTATTACAAAAATATCAACAACTGTCAGGGATTTTGTTTCTCCAGAGCTCAGCTCTCAAGCCTCCTGACACAGTGGCTAACATGGCAATTGGAGTTGTGAATTTCATGCAAATCACTCTTCTTCAGTAGCAGATTAATGAAACTGAAATTGAGACTGGCTCACTGCTCTGTTTAATTATCAAACACCTATGGTGCATACCTGTAGTCTTTTTGTGAGTTCCTGGAAGATTATTTTATTTTTTATTCCGATCTTAATGAATCCAGTATAAACCAGAAAATAAATCAAATAATGAGAACTGCTTTTGTAGAGAATGGGGAAAAACCACCAAGTTACTCTCCCACTTGAAACAAAAAGAAATTAGACAAAACTATACTAGGCAATGGTTTTTAAGATATTGGATCATCAAACAATGAAGGATACTGATTTCTGACAGATGAGAAATAAATGAAGGGAACCTGGTGTTGCTCCAATTTACTACCTTAAAAGAGTGTCCAGTACACATCCAGGGAGAGAGAGAACCCAGGTGGAGTATATCCAACTCCTTGACTGAGATAAAGTTGAGAGTCTGAGAGGACCAAGGCAGCTATAGTTCATTGTACAAGGTACCAGAGAGGAAAGACCTGCACAGAGGTCTACAGAGTGCTCTCTCCTGAGCTGAATACAGATCAATGTAGGCATGTAGGAGAACTGAGGCCAGAATGAGGGGAAAAAATCACCTAAAAGGATTAGACATACCAGTGCCCAGTGAAGACAGGGGTAAGAATGTTACCTATACCCATCAAGCACACTGGAAATGATTAACAGTACACTGAGTACAGGACTCAGAAAGGTCTTTTCTTCTCAATAGTGGGGAATAATTAACTCATGACTACACACTACAGTGGTTCTGCCTAACAATTGAAAACAAGATCAGATAGGACCAAACTCTTTCCAAGTAACTTTACTGTGTCCCAAAACAAAGCTCAATAGTATTTAAGAGCACAAAATTATTCAGAATTCCATAAGGTATAATTTATAATGTCTGGCATTCAATCAAAAAGTTTCAAACCCACCAAGAAACAGGAAAATATGATCCATAATGAGGAGATAAATCAATCAATTGAATCTGATTAAGAACTAACCACAGATGTTAGAGTTAGCAGAGAAGGACATTAAAATGGTTATTATAACTGTATTCCATATGTTCAAAAAGTGAAGCAAAAACATGAAAAAAGATTTGATTCAAACTTCTAGTGATAAAACCTACAATGTATGAGATGGAAAATAAACTTTCTAGGATTAATAACTTAGACATTACAGAAGAAAAGATTAGTGAACTTGAAGGCATAGCAATAGAAACAAAAATGAAACAGAAAACTTTAAAAAATTGGACACAGTATCAGAGAGATGTGGGATAGCTTCAAGCAATCTATTAATATGAGTAGTTGGAGTCATAATGGGGAGGTGAACAAAAAATATTTGAAGAAATTATAGGTAAAAATTCTCAAATTTGCTAAAAACTATAAACACATATATATGAGAACCTAAAGAAACATAAATATATCAAGTCATAGCATTATAGAATTGATCAAAACCAGTGATAAATTAAAATGTTAAAAGTAACATTAATAATAATCAGAGAAAAATATATGTTATATGCAAAGGAACAAAGAAAAGAATAACAGTAGATTTCTTGTTGCAAATAATACAAGGGAAAAAAACAGTGGACCAACATCTTTAAAGTATTCAAAAAGAAAATCTGTCATTCTAGAATTCTATATCTACTGAAAAGTTCTTTCAAACACAAAAGCAAAATACAGACTTTTTCAACATACAAAGCTAAAAAAAATCATCACCTTCTTCAATAAATCTCTAATCAATGAAAAAGAGCAAATACAAATTTTCAACTTTAAATCAAAAGTTAGAAATGAGAGAAGTAATAACTGTACACCATGCCAGCCTTCAGCAACTACCACCCTGATCAGTCAGCAGCCATCAAAACTAAGGGATGGCTGTTGCAATTTCTTAAAATAAGACAACAATGAAATTTGCTATGTCATTTGACTCTTCTCTTCACAAATGATTTCTCTGAAGCACGTGACGCTATTTGACAGCATTTTACCCACAGTAGAATTTCTTTCAAAATTGGAATCAATCCTCTCATACCTTGCCATTTCTTTTCAACTAAGTCCACGTAAAATTCTAAATCCATGTTGTCATTTCAGCAATTTTCACAGCATCTTCACTAGGAGTAAATTCCATCTCAAGAAACCACTTTCTTTGTTCATCAGAAGAAGCAATTCCTCATTCATTTGGGTTTTATCATGAGATTGTATCAATTCAGTTACATCTTCAGGCTTCACTTCTAATTCTAATTCTCTTGCTATTTCCACCACATCTGTAGTTACTTCCCCCACTGCAATCTTGAGCACCCCAAAGTCATCCATGAGGATTGGAATCAACTTCTTCCAATCTTCTGTTAATATTAATATTTTGACCTCTTTTTAAGCAACACAAATGTTCTTAATGGCATATAGCATGGCGAATCTTTTCCAGTAGGTTTTAATTTTACTTTGCCCAAATCCATCAGAAGAATCACTATGGCAGCTATAGCCTTACAATATGTATTTCTTAAATAGTAAGGCTTGAAAGTCAAAATTATTCCTTGATCCATGGGCTTCAGAAAAAAATGTTATGTTAGCAGGCATGAAAACAATATTAATCTTATTGTACATCTTTACCAGAGCTCTTGAATGACCAGGTGTATTGTCAATGAGCAGTAATATGTTGAAAGGAATCTTTTTTTTCTGAGCAGTATTCTCAACAGTGGACTTAAAATATTCAGTAAACCAGTTGTAAACAAGTGAGCTGTCTGCCAGGCTTTGTTGTTCCACTTATAGAGGACAGGCAGAGTTGATTTAGCATAATTCTTAAGGGTCGTAGGGTTTTGAGAATGGTAAATGAGCATTGGCTTCCCCTTAAAGTCACCAGCTGCATTAGCCCTAACAAGAGAGTCAGATTGTCCTTTGAAGCTTTGAGGTCAGGCATTGACTTCTCTTCTCTAGCTATGAAAGTGCTAGATGGCATCTTCTCAAATATAAGGCTGTTTGTCTATAATAAAAATCTGTTATTTAGTGTAGCCACCTTCATGAATTATCTTAGCTAGATCTTCTGCTTCACTGTGCATTTTTACGTTACTGAGTTTGCTTATTTCCTTAAATTTCATGAGCCAACCTCTGCTAGCTTTAAACTTTTCTACTCCAACTTCTTCACCTCTCTCAGCCTTTATAGAATTGAAGAGAGTTAGAGCCTTTCTCTATATTAAGCCGAATGTTGTGGCTGGTTTGATCTTCTATCGAGACCACTTTCTCCACATCAGTAATAAGGCTGTTTTACAATTTTTTATCATTGTGTGTTCACTGGAATTGCACAATTAATTTCCGTCAAGAATCTTTCCTTTGCATCCACAAGTTGGCTAACTGTTCGGCACAAGAGGCCTAGCTTTTGGCCTACCTTACCTTTTGACATGCCTTCCTCACTAAGCTTAGTTATTTCCAGCTTTTAATTTCAAGTGAGATACATTTGACTCTTCCTTTCACTTAAATACTTAAAGGCCATTGTAGGGTTATTAACTGACCTAATTTTAATATTGTTTTGTCTTAGGAAATAGGGAAGACACTAAGAAAAAGAAAAAGATGGTAGAATGGCCAGTCAGTGGAGCAGTCAAAGCATCCACAACTTGTACTGATGAAGTTTGCATTCGTATATGGGCATGGTTCATGACACTCCAAAAGAATTACAATAGTAATATCAACGATCATGAATCAAAAATCAACATAACAAATATAATCATAATGAAAAAGTTTGGTATACTGTAAGAATTATCAAAATGTAACACAGAGACATAAAGAGAGCAAATGCTGTTGGGAAAATGACAGTGATAGATTTCCTCTACACAAGGTTGTCACAAACCTTCAATTTGTAAAAGTGCAATAACTGTGGAGCACTAAAAACCATAGCACAATAAATGAGGTATCCCTGTATATAATTTTTATAGTATAAGATATAGAGATATATGTGTGTATATATGTACATATTTGTAATTCATACCTTGTATGATAAAATTAACTCAGTATGGATTATAGACCTAAATGTAAAGCTTAAACCTATATAACTTCTAGAAGAAAAATTTTGCGACTCTGGGTTATACAAAGTTTTCTCAGATATGATGCCAAAACACAATCTGTAAAAGAAAATATCGATGAAGTGAACATCATCAAAATCAAAAACTTCTGCTTTTTGAAGTACACTGTTAATAGAATGAAAAGGGAAGCTACAGACTTGGAAAACTATTTGCAAATTATATATCTGATTAAGGACTTGTGTCCAAAATATACATATTTTTAAAAAATCTTAAAACTCAGTAATATGAAAAGAAACCAGGAGCAAAAGATTTGAACAGACCCTTTACCAAAGAAGATACATAAACGGCAAATAAGCACTCAAACAGATCTTTAACAGTATTAAATTCAAACCACAATGAGATAGCATTGCAGACCTATTAGAATGGCTAAATTAAAAAAAAAAAAAAGTTTGACCATACCAAAGATTTCAAGTAACTAGAACTTCCATACACTGCTGGTGGGAGTATAAAATGGTTCAACTACTTTGAAAACCACTTGACAGTTTTCTTAAAAAGTGAAACTTGTCCCTATATGTAATTCAGGTAATTCTTTTCCAGTTATTTATCCAAGACAATTAAAGTGTATGTCAATGCAAAGACTTGTACACTAATGTTCGTAGTAAATTTATTTGTAGTAGCCAAAAACTAGAAAGAGCACAAATACTCAGCACAAGAAAATAGATAAGCAAACTGTAGTATAGCAATACAATGGAATACTACTCCGCAATAAAAGCAAGTGAACCACTGATGCAAGCAACAGCATGGGTGAATCTCAAAATAATTATGTTGAGCAAAAGAAGACAGACCCCTACCCCTAAAAAAGAGTACATACTGTTTGATTCTATTCATATAAATTTCTAAAAAATGCAAACTAAACTATCATGACAGAAAACAGATCAGTGGTTGATGGAATGGAAGGGTGCCATGAAGAAAGAAGTGGGAAGAAGAGATTACAAAGGAATATGAAGAAACCTTTGAGGGTGATGGACATTTTTATTATCTTGATTATGTTAACAGTTTCATGAGTGTCAAAACTTACCAAATTATACACTTTAAATATGCACTTCTTATTTTATGTCAATTATTCCTCAGTAAAGCAGATAAATTTTTTAATATGAAATAAATAGACTTGATTTTTCCTTTTGTACAAGAAACTAGAATCCCTTTTATAAAGACTTAAGATGATGCTTATGGTGATTTCACAAATTCTGTAATCTTGGAAAGTAACAGGATTCATCTAGATTCATTTAGAATGACCTAAAACTTGAAGAGGCCAACGAAGGTCAAATCCAGGTGTTTGAGGCCTAAAAAATATTAATTTAAGGATATTAATTTAAGTAAAGAAATACAAAATTTAAAATACTGAATTTGGAAGTAATTAATAATACAGAATGAGAAACCAGAAAATTTTTCTAATTTTAAAAAGCTGACAAATACCATAAATTGGACAAAATTTATGAAAATAAAATATATTATTTATTAATTCACCACTTAACATACTTCCTACTACTTTTTTGTGAAAAAATCTTTGTCTTTTTAAAGATGATTTTGCAATTGTGTCTGTAAGAAATAAAAGATAATTCAGTCTTTCCTCTATAGACATGCATATAGCATTAGCAATTGTATATATAAGTATATTAGTAATTGTATGTAATATAATTGTATTATACTCTTTATAGGAGCAAACTTTCTGTTTAACTTCATATTGATGGGAACTGAATCCTCCACTGGTAATTTTACATTTTTGATAATTGGAAGAATTTCTGTAGACTAGCTTCTAACCTGGGTGTCTCCTCACTACCTATATACTTCTGGTGCTGGACACCTTGGCACCCATTCATATCATGATAAAACCTCTGATCCTCCAGGTTATTGTCACAATGCTAAGTGAGTTGGCACAGTTGACAGAATGAGTATTTCTGGAAGGTAATTCTACACCGTGGTGGCTGGCAATACCTTAATTAAATATGGACATAAATATGCCCATTTTAAATTACATCCTCAGGATGTGGTTCCATAGTGTAGGGGTTAGCACATCTGCTTTACATGCAGAAGGTCCTGGTTCGCACCCCGGTGGGGCCATGGTCCATGGTCAATGGCCATGCCAGCTTGAACAAGCCTGATGTCTGATCTTAAACTAAGCAGGGTCAGGCCTAGTTAGTACTTAGATGGGAGACCACCTAGGAAAATCAGGTGCTATAGGTATAAATAATAAAAAAAAAAAAAATTGCATCTTCAATAAAACTGTCCTTTAACTAGATCCCTAAAAGTTGTGTAGTCTCTCCAATGCTACTCAACCCAAGTAGAATAGAATGAAGCAGAGAGGGTTAGATGGGAGAAAAGATAGTCTTAACCAATTGCATTTAAAATATCTAGCTTTTGAAAATTTTTGAGAAATTTCACAACTATATGAAAACATTGCTAGAGTTCCTCTCACAGTGTTAGAAGAAATGAGGGATCCTTATGCTTAATCTTCATTAGTTTCTCAGTAAAATGAGCCACGATTACTTCTTCCTACACCTTCCCATTTTCTCTGTACTATTTGCTTTTCCTTTCACAATCATTCCTCAGCTTCTCTCAGTTTCTTAATCTATGGTTAATGATAGGCATCTGGTTTTATATGTTATCCATATAATACCTTGAGAACTATAGCTATATATTCTTATCACATATCAGGAGACTAATAATTGAAAGATAATTTCTGCAAAATGAGAAATTATCAAGATAAAAGGAAATATACTTTATTTAAGATATATTAACATGTTGCCTCAGATGAGAAACCAACGTGTACATATATTTTTTTATTAAGTGTATGTAAATAATTTGAAATTTTTTCTCTTCAAACATAAACCCCATTCTTATTACTTATGGGATTAAAATTTAAATTAACTAGAATTTGATCAGATGATAGCATCATTTAATTTTTTCTGCATAACTTAAAATCATTAACAAACTATACTTTCTTTTCATTTTGTATTGTTCAGAATCTTTGTAAATTTTAAGTAGACAACTTTTCTCACTTAGTGAGGATAGCCTGAATGTAATTGAATTTAATTGTTTTGCTGAATTGTTTAAGGAATGTGACTCTGGAAGTTAATTCTCATCATTCCAAAGGTTTGGAAGATGAAAAGTTCTTAATGAAGGTACATTCTTTGGGGCGTGCCTTATAACTGTGTCGCTTATAACTCTTTGTGGTGAAAACCTATAACATCGCACAAATTACAAATAGCAGTTTGAGCAAATAAGTTTGCAGTTACGTCCAGAAGCAGCTCTTATTTGAAGTAGAATTTGATCCAAGAGTTCAATGGTTGTCAGTATATACCTGAATTTGAATGATTAGGCTTTAGAGTCACTAATTCCACCTGATTCCATCAGGTTCCATTATTTATTATTTTTAGCACATCAGGCACATTGACTCTTTTAAGTCAGTTTCCTCTTCTGAAAATGGTAACAATAATACCTACATCTCAAAATTATTATGAAGGCTATATAGGTAATATACATACAATAAATGACATAGTGTCTGATGCATAGTAGGTGTTCAATAATAACAATTGTGTGACTTCTTCAGTCTTATGAATGGCTGCTCTTGAAATGGAAGACAGGGGAATTGCCTTTAACAGAGAACAAATCATTGCTCTGGCTGGAGGAACAGCAGCCATGGACTTCAGGGAGCAATTGATTTTTCACTATTGGCTTCTCCCAGTGTGTAGTAAATCCCCTTGCAATCCTCTACTGAAAGGTGTATTAGGATAGAAATATTCCCAGGGTCCCAAATTCAAATTAAAATTTATTTTTCTGGAGAAATAATGATTTGAGTGCTGATTGAGTTCCTGTGCTAGCTCAGAATTATAAAGTTAGTCCACAGTGTAGCTGAAAAACCATACCTTCACAGGTACATTTGGTGTTATTGCAACAGTATTCTGCCACATCTCGTGTGTCCGTGTCAGAGTTTCTGTGGGGAAGGTACATTCATAAGCACTTTTATATAAATTTCTAGTACACTCCCCATTATAAAATAGTGAGATAGTTGAGTCTGGCTGCAGTACACACCATACAAATACATCGAATATGTATTTTTTTAATATTTAAGAAATCTAAATGGAGTCATCTTATACAGAAAACCTCTGGAGGCAGGAGCAGTGGATGAATAGAGAACAACAAAACAACAGGTTATTCAAAGATATGTAACACTTCTCAAGGTAAGCTGTCAAATTCCATTCCCTCTGCTATCCAGTCATTGGCTCTCTGCCACACTGTAGCATCAACGAATGTTATTTCTCTGTATTTCTCCATAAAATGTTCTTCTACATATATGTAGTAGCATCTGCAATCTCTCTTTGGGGGAGAAGGGACAAAAGTGAAAAGAGTTCTCATTAAGAAGCAAACTATGAGATCAGACTAGTACGAATCTCTTCATGGCACGAACAATATGATAGTTTCTGGAGGACCATCAGGTTTCCAAGCATCCTCACATCTTAAGCTCCAGTGAAATTTCCTGTTTTTTTTTTTTCTTTTCTTTTCTTTCTTTCTTTTTCTTTCTTCTTCCTTTTTTTTTTTTTTTTTTTTTTTTTTTTTTTAATTCACAGTTCCCCCTCTGTGGAAGGTTGCAGGTGTGAAGCAGCTGGATTCAAGGTAACATCTCATGCATTTGCACAGTGTGGCAGGTGGGGCTTGCATCTATTTTTTTTTCTTTTCTTTCTTTTTTTTTTTCCTTTTCTTCTTAATTTGAGTTTACAGGATTTCACCAATAGCCCTTAAAGCCAGGAGCACTTCCTTTAATTCAACCTAAAATCCTCCTGCTATAACAGCAAAAAGGTTTCTTTTCTATTCTACACTGTAGATATTTGAGCATAGCTGGTCTATCTATTTTATGTTATAACCTTTCAGGTACTCGAAGATCATTATTAGATTTCCTTCCTTCTTCTGGCCATGGAATTAGCCCCACTCATTTGCTGTAATATTTCTTGGTTACAAACTATTTTGTCATCTCTGTTTTTTCTATTTACTCTATCCCAAATATTCCCATCCCTTTCTAAACTGAACCCCTCACTTTGAAATATGACCAAAAGGAATATTGGAATATAACAAGAGAAAAAAGTGAGAAAAATAATAAGAGCAGAACAAGGAATATAATAAGTGACCGGGAAGGAATACAATAAGAGGAGAGAAAAATGACTATGGACATGGTCTTTAGATATACCAGGATTTGGGTAATGGCTCTGTCACTGACTTTTTAAACACTTAAAAATTACTTACTACTTCAGTTCCTCGGTGTTCAAAATAGCAATAACTCATAGGGGTATTGTGAGAACTAAATAATATACTACATGAAAAGAAAGCTTTCCTGGCACTAGCAAAGACTCAATAAATGTTTATAAGGATGTGGCAGGCACTGCGGTGCCCCACTCAAATCTCCTTGAATTCCTTTGACCACTTCTGTGCATTCCTTTCTGCTCCATGGTATCTGCTTCCAATGGCCCTCACATATGGCTCTCCTTTAGAGGATTACCCTAGGGCTGTTAGAGCAGGAAGTACCTGGGTGTTTACGCGACCCTGGGGTGGGCCTCAGCAGTGACTGATGACGTAAGAGTATAGAAGCCCAGCCTCCTCTCAGTTGCCTTGTGGTAAACAACTCAACTTCCACTCTAGGGCTTCCTCAAAGGATTGAGTTAAAGCTCCTTGAAATTGCACGTTTCTTGATTTCTTCCTTATTCTTATACTGATGCTCCCACTCTCTTTCTGGTTTCTCCTGGGAGTGTTTCTATAATAAATCATTTGTACACAAATGCTCATCTCAGGATCTGCCTCTGGGGTCCTGACCTAAGACAATTACCAATATAATTATCATCCTCACTTCCTCATAGTGCAAGTTTTTCAAATACCACAGTTTAAGAAAGATGATAACCGAATTTTGCTCAGGTAGACACATGTTCCAAAAAAATTTCCAAACAGAGCAACTTCCCTAACTCATCTAACTACAGACAAATTGTAGGGCATAGTGAATAATTTATGTAATTACAGAAGTATAAGAGGTTTGAAATAGGTGGCATGGGCATTTCCAAAATAATTTAATAGTTTTGCTTTGTCATTCCTCGCTTCATTTCTATACTACTGAGCCCACAAAGAATAAAACACTTCCCAGCCTGTGGACACAATTCTGCCCTTTCTCATCTCCTCTCTTCCCTTGTAAGAGAGCTAGGGCTAGAGACAGGGTCTTAAGAAATTGGAACAAGGCCTCTCGCCTGAGTCACCCTGGAAAAGGAAACATGAGAATCAAACACCTGAGAGACAAGTAAGTACAAACACACACTAGAACTGGAGAAGGGGGAGAAGAGTTTGAGGTCTTACTGAACAGATTCAGGGCTAGAACAATGAAGAACACTTCAAAAGTATCTTGGATAATTGTCAGCCAGTTCCTCGGGGCATTTCATAGGAGGCTCAGAAATATTTCAGACTGGCTTAAAAGTCCGGATGCAGGGATTTTAGAGCTGAAGATCACCAAGGATGGGAGTTTACTATATCTTACTCTGGAGTCACCACTCCTGAGGGGGGCATTTAACGGATTTAAATTAAGTAATTTGGGCCATGTCTTACCTTTGTTTCTACTCTCCTCATTGCACTAAACTCCTAGATTGGTCAGTAATTAGCTAGTAAATCTGTTGTTTCTAATTTAAGAGGAAATCAGATAACAAACAAGGGTCAATATGTTTAATGTTTGCCTCTGCCCTGTGGGACCATACTACACCTATATATACTATATTATGTGAGTTTTGTGACAGCTTTCTCTTAAGAGGTTATGTTTCAGTAAGTTGTGGCTGCCGAAAATGCAATCCCAAATATGTGAAGCAACATCATCATTATTTTTCATATGCATTTGCCTTTCATGAGGAAAGGTGTACATTTTTTCAATTTTAAAATTAATTTGATCACTCTCTTCTCTCTCTTCTCTTTTAGCAATTCTCACTCCAGTTAGATTGAGTTTGAGGCTTTCTAAAAATCAAAAGGATATGCTTATGTTTTAGGCAAGATAACCCTCTACTCTGTAGCATAATTAGACTTCCTATCAAATCCACCCACACAACTGCAACCCCATCCATTTTTTAATTGGATTTTTACATTTAAATCGATAACTATAGAGAGGATTTCTAACCACTCGCATTAGACCAGTTTTGCTTGTTTCCAAAAGATGAGGCTCTCTTGCTCTTGCCAAGGCCACAGCATGATAAATACATTGAGAAATCAGAGTGTGCACACACATACACAAATTCTCTACAAGGCCTCTTTTCTCCGTTGTCATGGTTTCTATCAAAGCCTGTTACCTATGGTAATCCTATTTGGACGATGTTCTATTTGTTTGTTTATTTGTTTGTTTATTTTAAAAATCACATCATTTCTGTACCTTAAAATATAGGATGGCACTGATAAGGATTTTAGAACTCCCTTCCTCAATATCTTGTTACCTCACTCCAGCCTGCTTTTGAGTAAGTTGTTTATATCTGAACCTATTTTCTAATTTAACCCACAGATGTCTTGTATTGTTAGACCTTGAGCTCAATAGAATGAGTTCTTCCCAAAGTCACTGATGAACTCTATATTGTTAAATGCAACGCTATTTCCCATCCGATGATTCTCATCTTATTAGACCTTTCAACAACATTCTACACAACCGATTGCTATTTCTGTCTTGAAACATGTTCTTCACTTGGCTTCCAGGACATCATACTATTTTGACCATTTCTTCTCAGCTTTATTGGCTTATTTCTCCTTATCTCTCTAACCCCTAAGATTTGATCCATACACCTCTTCTCTAAGAAATGACCTAAGTCATCTCATCTAGTATCATGGCTTTAAATACCATCTATATGCTGACGATCCTCAAGTTTCTTTCTTCAAGTTGGGCCTCTCTCTCTCTCAACTCCAGACTCATATCCAAGGACTTACCTGATAACTTCACTTAGTTGTCTTATAGACATATCACTCTTAACATTTCCCAAATCAGAATCTTTACACATGCACACATACACCTTTCTCCAATCTTCCCCAACTTTAATTAACTGAATCTCCATTTACGAGTTATTCAGATCAGTATTCTGGCAGCATCCATAATTCTATTGTCTCTACCTTCAGAATATATCCAGACCTTGACACCACTTCACTGTCAACACCCTGATCCAGTCCCATTTGCATAATTTCAGTAGCCACCTCCATACTGATCTCTATCTGCCCTGGCTCCTTTTCTATCTATTATCAGTCAACATAACATCCAGAGTGATTCTGTTAAAATGTAAATATGATCATCTCAGTCTTCATCACAAAAACCCTTCAATGGCTTCTAATGGGACTCAAGCAAAGCCAATGTACTTTCTATGATTTACAAGGATCTACATGGTCTGCCTTACTTCTGTGGTCTTATCTCCTATAACTCTCTTCCTCATTTACTCCACTCTAGTCATACCTGCATCTTTGCTTTATCCCACAAAAATGCCAGGTATGCCCACACCCCATGGACTTTATTCTTGTTGTTCCCTCTACCTGGATTCCTCATCCTCCAGATAGCTACATGGCTAGTTCTCCCACTTTCTTTAGGTCTTTACTTAAAACCACCTTCTCAATGAGCTTACCTTTACCTACTCTCTCTAAAAATTTTCCTTCTCCCCTCCTTTAATAATTATTAGCCCTTGTCACTATCAAATGTCATTTACATACATACATATATATATATATATATATATATATATATATATATATATTTTTTTTTTTTTTTTTTTACCTGTATTGCTCACTAAAATGTGAGATCCATGAAGGTAGAAGCTTTTTCTGTTTTGTTCACTACTGAAACCTTAGTTCCTAGTCTAGTACTGGAATCATAGTAGGTAGTCATTGGGTATTTGTTGAATGAACGTATAATGGTCAATAAATGCAGAGATTGTTTTATCCAGCCCGTCTCACTTATCCCAGATAAAAAGAAGGTAGGCAGAGTAAGATTTGCACTGGGAATCAGGATAAGAATGGCCACAGGAGGACCATGCCTGATTATTACCAAAACAGTATAAGATGTCAGATTAGAACTTGTGACCTTTCAACTTTAACTTTGCTCCCATATGTGTCAACCATTGGATGCACCTGATTGGGAAGAAATGCATTTCACCCAAATCATGAGGCATGTGGAGCTGCTAAAAACTTATTTTGTACTAGATTACCTTCTGAAGCCCTCAACTAACTTCCATACAGTGACCTTAGCAAATTCATTACTCAGTAATGCTGGTTGTATTAGGACCTACATTCTGGTCCCCTTCTTTGAGGTGTATGTAAACATGAAGATTACTGGCCCTGATATATCAAAGAGAATTATGTGAAGTTTTGTTTTAAAATGAAATTCTTATAAATAT
Source organism: Eidolon dupreanum (assembly GCA_028627145.1). Taxonomy (NCBI): domain Eukaryota; kingdom Metazoa; phylum Chordata; class Mammalia; order Chiroptera; family Pteropodidae; genus Eidolon; species Eidolon dupreanum. The sequence goes on along the minus strand of CM053507.1, from coordinate 130,126,978 downwards.
ATGACTAGTAGCCACCACAACTTAGAGATTCAAATCCCTCTGAGTGACCCTTCTGTCCTATGTTTTCCTGATTTTACAGCTTTCCTCTTTGCCAACTCTTTTATTGCCTTCTTTTTTGTTGTTAATATTATTTTTTTAGTTTAAAGATACATAGCAGGGATTCTACAACATTTACCTGAAAGCAACAGAAAAATTGGTCAAGGAGTCAAGAAGTACCTGCCATTTTATTACTCCATGGAGACCAATTGAGAAAACTTTTCAGAATTGTAGCAAGTTTTAAAATTTTATTTGTTTGTTTGTTTGTTTGATTAGTTTTCCGTGTCTCTGATTTCACCATATCTAAGACCAGGGGGACCTTCCCTTTCCATATTGTATCACCTGCGGGCTTGAAAATACCTATAGGCACTTATGTGCATTAGTTTTTCATTTCGGGATTTGGGATATTACTATTAGGGTGTGGAAGATTTGTTTCATACAGGGAGTTGTGTAGCATCTTCAGGGGATCTGAGACCTAGAAAACAGCAGTCCTATTCAAGGAAGACCATGCTACCAGGGAGCTGAGTTATCAATCAATGTACCACAAAAATTAAACCGCCTCTTTTAACAGCAGTTGAAGCACTGTGGGCAATGAATTCTTAGGGGGTAGCAAAACAGATGAAATCCAGTCATCACATTTTACAACAGATCTGCTGCTTGATAAAGTACAACTGGAGAGCAGACTGTTAGCAATAAGGCCATTTCTAAGAATAAAATGAAAGTTTGTAAAAGATCCGTTTGAATTATTAACCTCAAAAAGTAGCTGGAGAAGAAAATGGCTGCTGGTATCACTGGCTTTTCTCCTCACGTGTATTATTAGAACAAAGGGAGGCACAGAAGACCAGGGGAAAGAAGTGGAAGCAAATTTCCTTCCGACATAAGGAGGCACATTTTCACGCAGTGCCTCATAGATACATAGAGAGGCCACCTACCAGGTAAAGAAAAACACTGCGGCCATTGTGAAAGCAAGCAGATGCCAAAGCAGGGGAAAACGACATTCATTTTTACAAAGCACCAAAGCACTGTCTTTTTTTTTTTTTTTTTTTTTTTTTGCTTGCAAAAGCATTCCTTTAATACCAAGTGGACACATCTAGCCTTTACTTTACTTTGCCCCTCTGTGGATTTCCACTCCCTGCTCCCAGATGCCCCAATTCAGATTCAGTTTAAAATTCAAACCGCGATAGAGGTCATAAGGAAACAGCCAACGTGACCATTAACATCTCTTCCCTTGTTCTGACTCTACAAACGGAGGATAAGTCAATATGGAAAAACAATATTAATGTTTTTCAATTCAATATTTTTCACCACATTAATAATGAGATTTTAAATCTTTCATCCAAAACGAAGTGGAAAAACATGTTAAACAGGTCACAGTGGTCAATGTTTTTGTTTGAAATCATACTGTGTAGGCAAATACCTCCATGTTGTATGGAGACAAACAGATGCATTCTGACTCCAGGAAATAAAATGTTTTGTTGTGGAATGTAGTCCAGAGGAGGATCACAAACACTGAAGATCCTGGGATATCATTTGGCCTTTCATTCTACAGAAAGCTGCTCTCAGGACCTGTTTAAGTCTTCCTTTTCAAGCCCTTTTAGTAGAAAATCCCAGTTTTCTTTAAAGAACGTATATGACCTTTCAGAACATATAGGTCCCATCGACCATAAATACTGTTAATAAGCAAAGTCAATATTTTCTGTTTATTTTATTGTTAAAGATGCATTCTTTTGTTACATAAAACACTTGAATGTTATATAAATTTAATATTTAGGATCATTAAGGATTTAATTGTCCATTTAAGAGAGAGTGGGGTAGGGTTTACACCTCAAATATTATAGGTCCGATCAGAGCACTTCAAGAAAGACAGTAAGAAACCCAAGATAAGAAAAAAGAAAAGAAAAGATGCTAGGACATGCTTAGTCTAAAAACCTAAAGGGTGAAAGGTACATGTTCAATGGTTCCAAAAATCACCATGTGTAAAAAAACTTGTTCATCAAATTCTGGAATAAGAGGACTACCGTACTTGAAAGAAGTAGTTTAGAATTGAATTATTGCAATTGTTTGTTGTAATATTTTTCAGTAAATTTTGCATACTGCAAGGTGAGTATAGATTTAGAAAGCCAGTTTTATTGTTGTTATTGTTGTTGTTGTTTTATAAAGTTGTATATATGATCCAAAAGCTTTAGGTATATTTATTTGTGTTTATTTACTTTGTTCGAAACTTATTGAATGATCACTTAAGATTTGTATACTCCATTGCATCTAAATTTTATCCTGAAAGATAAGAAGAGTAAAAGGTACTGAATTTAGTTAAAGATATGCATGATACAGTATTTTAAAGTAAAACATCCACATGTCTGCTACTTAATTGAAATGTATCAAAAAATAAGGTGGACTGTAGATGGATAAATAGACATGTGATACAGCAAATATATTAAATATTAATTACAGAACTGAGCTGGTAGATCTTTGAGTGTTCACTGGAATTAATAGTCTTTCAACTTTCCTATATGGTTGAAATTTTTCATAACAAAATATTGAAAAAACACAACTTGTTCGAAGATTTGAATTTCCTACAAATTAAAAGTATTCTGCAGTGAGAAAAGCTTAGGTTTTTATCTCTCAAAATATCCTCTTTTCTTGAAATATAGAAGGAAATAATCAGAGAAGTAACACTACTACATAGCATGAATGAAGGACCTCAGTTTTATGACACAGACGTATGTCTTATGTGTTTTAGATAATTTGACTGTAGACTTCAGATAGACTTTTAATTAAAAAAGAAAACGGAAGTGGATAAACCAAGGATATTTGAATGTAAGTACAATCCCTGGAGCCCTGAGAATTTGTTAAAGACTTTTTTTGCTTGTTGTGCAAAAAAATTGGAAAAGCTCATAAGTGCACGGTGAAGAGGGAAGAAACTATATAATAATCCTACCACCAAAAGAAAATCACAGTTAATAGTTTGAGAAATTTATATCCATTTCTCTTTCCACATTTTTAATATAGTTAAAATGGTAAATATATTATTTCTATATAGTATAAACATGTTTCATGTGAATAAATATTTTTCCGTACATAAATTTAAGGAAAAATGATGTCATTTTAAATGGTTATGCCATATTTTGCTATGGAAATATGGGCATATAGTTTGTTTTAATTTTATTTTGCTGTAATAAACAATGTTGGAAAGAAACATCTGGGCAAAAAGCTCTTTACATGCTTATTACTTTAGGGCAAAGAGATATATGTTTAGCAGAGCATCTCGGCTGGCCTATAGGTTAAGAATAGTCCCCGTGTGCTCTTGACAGAATGCCATTATTGCTACAGACAGGTGAATGGATAAACCACTGTGCTGTGGAGGGCCTCTTTAAAAGCAGTGGACCTGAGACAATAAGGTATATACATTCCACATAAGAAAAAGTTGTGAGCCAAGGAGAGACCCTCAGAAATGGGAATTCATAGCAAAAGAACTTAAACTCAATGTATCCTGTAGGCAAGAGAACCTGATGCCAGGTGAGAAAAGATTTGTATCTCTTATTCTCTGCCTCAGCAAATGACTCATATCTAGTAGTGTACTAGAGCCAGCAGACATCAGCTGGTGAGAGCCAATTGGTAAATAATATTCAGGAATTTTGCAAACCGGTTTGTTAACTTGAAACAGACCATGATGGGAGTACTTACAGCATGGAAAACAGCAAATGCCACATATCAGAGCTTTTTTTTGTTTATTTTTTGTTTTTGTTTTTCCTGGAGATCTGGTTAACCAGCTCACCACAGCTCTAATCCAAAGCTCCTTTCCTAATTTCTCTCCAAAATTTCAGACGCATTATTGCCAACTATATCAGAACATCTCTCCTCAAAATCATTAGGTTTAAAAGAGAACTCATCATGTTGTCTTTCAGGTACTATCTCAGTAATGTGTTCTATACTTTCGTTAACAATTTGTCATCTTGCCAAACGCCAAAGCTCAAAACCTCACATTAATATTTGACACTTTGCTCCAAAATAACATGAAAGAAAAGGGGGGGAATAAAAGAGGAGTTATTCAAGTGGCGTTATTTTCTTAACATATTATGTCAACCCTGTGGTAAGCTCTTTCCAAACATCCTCACAACATCTCTTGAAAGAAGGTATTATTTCAGTTCTTCAAAGGGAAAATTGAAGTTCAGGGAAGTTATGTTAAATACTCCAACTTTCATAGCTATAAGTTTCATAACTAAAGTTTGAATTCAGGGCCTTCTGAGTAAAAATCCACCCTCAAATCCATATGCCATGTTTCTGGTCAATTAGTTGCTAAATTCTGCCTTTTAGAACTTTTTTTTTCATTGTGTTCATGGAGATATTATTTATATACAAAAAAAATGCACAAATCTTAAATATATATTTACTACGTTCGCAAATACATACTTGTGACAACTCATACTCCTGACAAAATACAGGACATTTCCATCACATCAGAAAGTTTCCTTCTTCCTTGTTCCCATCAATCCCCCCAGGGAGAGCAACCACTGTTTTGCTTTATTTGGTCACAAATGAGTTCAGTCTGTTCTAGAACTTCATGTAAATAAAATCATACAGCATATACTCTTTTGTGGAAGTCTTTATTAATGCAGCATTTTGAGAATAAGCTATATTGTTTGTGTACATCAGTATATTGTGTCTTTATTGCTGAATAATATCCTGTTGTATATATAAATCAATGTTTGTTTATCCACTCTTTAATTGATGAATGATATAAATAATTGACTATTATGATAAGGATGCTAAGAACATTATTGAGCAAGTATTTTTATTGACATATGTCTTCACTTCTTTGAGGTAAAAGATAAAAGTATAAGTGCTCACCCATGGCTTAGGTGTATGTTTACCTATATAAGAAAACCTCAGACTGATTTCCAAAGTGATTTTGTCATTTTATATTCCAACTTCTGGTATATGATAATTCCAGTTGCTTCGCATCCTTGACAACACTTAGTATTACCAGTCTTTTTAATTTTAGGCATTCTAGTGAGTATGTGGCTGTAACTCAATGGCTTTAATTTGCATTTCCCTAATGACATTTTCCTAATGCCTTACAAGGTAGACCTAGACATCAAAGAAAACAATAGAGTATCAGGAGTACATCTTTATGACCTTAGAGTAGCTGAAAATTCCTTTGGCAGGACCCAGGAAGCACTAACTTTAATATATATGTGTGTGTGTATGTATGTATGTATGTATACACACACACACACACACACACACACACACACATATACACACATATTAGTGTATTTCAACAAAATTAAAACCTTAAGAAAATGAAAACAAGCTCTATATTGGAATGAAAACATATATATAAAGGACTTATACCCAGACTATATAGACAACTCTTTCAACCCAAAAATTAAAAAAAAATACAGTGAGAAATTATGGGCAAAAGACTTGAAGAGGTACCTCACAAAGGAAGATAAACAATAACCAAAATGTACATGAGAAAATTCCTCCTACCACTTCATCTTTACCTTTTTTAGGAGTCAATCATTTCTTTATTTTGTCCTACAGTTTATGTATGTGTAACTCCCAACCCAAATTGTAAACCACTTGAAAGCAGAATGAACATTTGAGACATCTTTGTACCCTCAGGGTATACATAGATGTAGAGATAGGATAGGCTCAAAAATATTTGTAAATAGTTCACCAAATGAATTAACAATGTATATATTAAGACATTTCAGTTGGCCATTAATATTGTAAGCAAAATAAAGCAGTAATATTAGAACAGTGCTAAGAGAAAAAGAAAGAGAACAGATAACAAGAGGAATGAGCCTCAGAGGTAAAAAAAAAAAAAAAAAGTCCCACAGACAGATGAAATGACATTTTAAGTGTTACTGTAAAATATAAGAGGAAATAGGGTTAGTAGAATAAAACGACAAAGATAACGTGAAACCAAGCTCCCCCAAAATAAGACATCTACTCTTTTGCATGGGCAACCCATCTCTGTGTGGGTAACTTTGCATCTATGAAAGCCCAAGGGAAGCTATCAGACCAAAACAGGAAGCTGTGCATGTACTCTCAGGCGGAAGTCACCAAGACATGCCTCCTGTGTACTCTGATGTGCATCCTGCTTGCCAGAAAACTGAGATTCCTTGTCAAAAAATAGACCTAGAAATTGCAGATGGCATCATTACTGCATCATAATAGTGTTTTCAGATTCAGGTGACACCTTGGAATGGCCACCTTACCATAAGTTTAACTCCTATAGGGCATGTCCCCTCTGAACTAAAATTTGTTCACTGAGGCACTTGTGAATGACTTATGTGAAACTAGCTCATTTCTATGATTCATGAACTACTGTTCAATATTTACGGTATCCTTGGAAAGAATTTTCTAGAACTAGAGGTTTAATCAGATGATCTTCATAATTATTTTAAAATAATAATGCACTTTCTATTCCATATAATGACCTCAAGAACCAGATCTTTTCAGGAAAAAAAAATCACTGAATATATTCTAATGACCTTATTTCTATCTCAAATTTCAAACCAATTTGTATAAATCATCCAATTCCTAAGTTAAAAAAAAAGATTTTTTTTCTTTCCTAATCAGAGCTTTGGCACATGTAAAAAATTCTGGCCAATAGTTTTCATGGATTTTGTTTTTGAGATTTTCAAGAGGAAAAAAAACAATTTTACTGAATAAATTAAATTGCATTTCATGACTACAACAGTAAACAAGAGGATTAGAGGGACACTCTGGGTGGGACTCATATAGGTCCTGGGAAAATAAGGAAAAACGAAAGCTTAAAAAAGAGAAAGAAGAGTTAAAGGATTTGTAACACCCTAAAAAATGACATCCCAGAACTGGTAAAATGTGTGCGTGTGTGTGTGTGTGTGTGTGTGTGTGTGTGCATGTGTGTTTATGGAAGTGGAAGGGTAGGTATAAGAGAATTAGAGAAAACTTTAAATGAAAGTTATAGTTTTGCCAGGAAAATCTTGTAGGATAAACATATTTATCTCTATTCGAGCAAAATATACCCAGATAATTAGCAGAACTCCTTAATTAATAAGAACTCACCCAAGATGTCACCTCAGAAACATCATTCTCTGATTGAGTAGAACCATCTAAAATGTGTTCGCGCGCGCACACACACACATACAATTTTAACACCAGATCTGAAGTCATAGTAATAGACATAACAGAAGGAGAAGGTGAGAAAAGCAAAATGCAGAGTATTCTTAAACATGTTGGCTGGACATACTTAGAACCTTAAAATCACTCTCTTGAAGTCTTAAACGTCTTTCCGCAAGTTTTCTCAATGAAAGGCTGAAATTAAAAAATGCTTGTAAAAAAAAATGCCTGTGGCCAGGGTTAGAAGAAAACAAAAAACTGAATGGTTCAAAGTGCTAGAATGAAATCAAAGGGAAGACAAATTTGTTCCAGCTATTGCAGTATTTGTCTTTCCCACCTTGTAAGTAGACTGAGAATACCTGCTGGAGGCTCCTCTGCTTTCCTTGACTGCCAGCTCTCGGGCCAACGTTGACTTAGATTTTTCAACAAATTTGATGCGTTCCTATAAAAGATATATGTATATCGTTTTTTAGATCTGTCACATTTTTAAATGCTGAAAGAGAGCCTATTATTTAAAGCATCCCCCTAGTTTTTATATGTTTAAGTTCCAATTTGGCATTTTGGACTTTTATAAAATGCGGCACATGAGAATAGTATTCCATTTCAGAATCAGTGAATGGGTTTGCTACACCAGAATGTCAGCCTTCAGCATGTTATTTTTGTATTTTAATTCAGATCCTTTATGTGACTATCCATTTCTAATTTGAATTTTGCTGGGTGGTTTAAAGCTTTTAAGTTCTTTCATATCTATTCTTTAAGATGCTTAGTTTAGCATCTTACATTTTCCCGCCAGGGTTTTCTTCTTGCATAATTCTTTGGCACCCCAGGCAGCAGGCTCTGAAACAGTTGTTGGGCTTTCTGTGGCCCCCAAACTCTCCCAAGGAATATGGGCAACTTGGGAGCATCCTGAAGGATTTGGTGCCTGAGGCAACGTGTGCTGTTTGTTTAGCGAATTAGCACCTCAGAAAAAGATTGTAAAGAAGGTGTTCATTATGGCATGGAGCACAAAACTAGGAAGCGTAGTCAATCTGTTTCAGCACTGTTTGGTGCTCTGTCAGCACTATCCAAATTTTAGACTCTAGTTTAAAATTGATAACCTTGATGTTTTTATCCAAAGTTTACAATACTTGAGGATACAATTTAGAAGATGTCAGCTGGAATCCATGATCTTGAAGGCACTTTTCATGAGATAGTGGATATTTAGTCATAGATGATTCTAACTCCTGTCTTATTCTTTTGTGTCCTCTTACAGGAATGTGGGGCACATTTTCCAGAGATCTCCGTTCTGATGAGGATTTTTTTTTAAATTCTGTGCTTTAGCTATAAAACTATAATGACTATATGAAGATCTAAATATATGAAACATAAATGGCGAGGACACCTGCATCATGATAGTACCAATAATAGATACCAGTTATGTGGTGCTAAGTAGGGCGCAGCCACAGGACTGAGCTATTTACATACATCTAATCTATATAACGATGCTATGACTTAGGCACTATTATTTATATTTTACAGATAAGTTGAGCCTTTACATTGCTAAAAAAAATGTATTTCCCCTTGACTCCAAAGCCTAAGTTTTTGACCATTACACTGTACTGCTTCTCTCTGTAATACACTGAAGTATACTTTGAAAAGTATAGCATTCTATACATGTCAGGTGGTATTATTGTGGCTGCTGGAAAAGAGTCTTAATCTTTCACTATTCTTATTGCTACTATCTAAAGAAAGAAATACCTTAAAGTGGTTTGAATCATACAGCTCTCCTTGTGAGACATTTAAGCAAGTGTAGTTATATCTGAGAACTAGGTGTAGTAATACTTCAAAACTAGTGTTTTACAATTTCAGGAACTCAAGATATGGGCCATGGTCATCAGAAGCTGCTGCTATCTACTTCTGAGAGTGGAGAAGTAAAAGCCTTGACAAAAAAATAGCAAACAAAACAACTACTTCAAGGCTAATGAAAGCCTTCCTTGGATGCACATGTTTTTCTGCTGCAGTTGCAAAGAAAATGTTTGAATTCCAAAAGCACTTCAAAATGAGTCCACCTATCTCCTCCTTGGAAGACACATATATGTTAAAATCTCTAAGGAAAAGAGCTTATTTCTGTGATACCACAAGTTAAAGACATCCGTTTGCATTATTCATCACTATTGTTATGAAGTGAGATATTGATGGAAAGTCAAAGGTCAAGACTTGTGAAGCAGAAAACTCAGTGAGCTTAGTAGAGTCATACACTGCATAACAACATTTCAGTCATTGATGGGCCACATATACCCCAGTGGTTCCATAAAATTATAAAGGGGCTGAAAAATTCCTATCACCCAGTGACATTGTAGCCAGCCATCCTACTGTTGTTGCACAATGCATTACTCCCATGTTTGTGGTGATGCTGCTCTGCCAGTCATGTAAAAGTATAGCACATTCAATTGCAGTAGTGGACTATATCATCTAGGTTTGTGTAAGTACACTCTACGATATTTGCACAACTGCAAAATCACCTAACGATGCATTTTTCAGAATGTATTTCCATTGTTAAGCAGCACGTGACTATACTTTGGTAACACTCCTCTAGCTTATGTGGATATGACATCTTATAGTTTAAGGGTTATTATTTTCTGATATATCTCTATTAAAAAATCTTTATCAGACTTCCCTGAAAAAGAAGTACATATCACTATTGAGACATGAGGCTACTTTTGCTAACAAGTTGATAATTTGGGCAGCAAGAAGCAATTGCAAGTTATCAATAATTGCTTTGTTAAACAAACAGATTCCAGCAATTTCTTCCCAGTAAAATATTGCTTTCATAACATCAACCTTTTAGCTGAAAAAAGGAATTAATCTGTTGTTGAGGCAACTAAAGTGATCTTAATTATAGCTGTGCATTTGCTCTCATCCACAGATTAGGGGAACTATTTTGTTGATCTCAATGGATTCTTGAATTTGCAAGATTTTCTCTCTCTCTCTCTCTCTCTCTCTCTCTCTCTCTCTCTCTCTCTCTCTCTCTCAATTTTACAAGAATCTTCAGGCCTTAACTACTGTAATAAATGTCTATTAAGGCATTCAAATATCTTCTCCCTCTACTATCATCAGTAAGCACTGCTTTGGAGCGCGCACAACAGACAGCTCTGCCAACTGAGAGGGAATGTCAATACATTCTTCTCAATAAGTTCAGATACCTGTGATCACACACCTTCAGTAGGGAGCAGATGGGGTGTGTTTGGGTGAGAAAGGTGAATAAGCAAACTTGGTGACCATCCAAGCCAAGAGTAGCTCAAGAACTGGAATTGGAAAATAAAACAGAGATACAGTGCATAACTGATTTCTACTCGTTTTTGTTTTTTAAATTCTTATTTAAAAAATTAACAGAAAACTGTCCATGGTATCCCTTCTCAGCATTTCTAATTTGCTCTGCCCTAAAGAAGGCTAATTTATTGTTTTATACAATTGTAACTTGTTTTGTGTTATTACCAATTTATCTTATTGTATTTTAAATGGTGCTCTTCTTTGTCCTGGAGGAGAAACCTTGAAAATTTAAACCTCTCTGAGGACAACATGGCAGAGAATCTATGATAAGTTTTGTAACTTCTATCAACCAATATCTACAGATGCAGTTTGAAAAATCATTATCTTATATAAATTATTTCTGAGTCAATGAGAAAAAGGATTTGACCAATTAATAGACGTATCTTTGCCTTTAAAACACTGTGAGAAAGTCCTTAATGATTTTTAACAGAAATATCTAATGCATTGTGTGTGTGTGTGTGTGTGTGTGTGTACATACCCACACATGCATGCATACAAGCACATCGCTTAGGTTTCAGTTAAAAGCCACAATGAGAGCTGAAAATTAAAACTAATAGGCAAAGTCTCAAAAGTCTAAGTATTGTTTCCAGTTTGAATCTTAAAGAAGGGTTTGAGTGGTTCATATTCTATCTAAAATGGTTTGTTCATAAATAATGAATGTTAGAAAAGCAGAATGCCTAAAGTCCCTTTACATCTGAAAGGAAATTTATGATCCTTTCAAAATTTTAAAACATTTCAGGCTGTGTAAAAAAGAATACTTTTAGGTATCATTCTTGACCTAAGTTCTACTCTGGCAACTTGCAGAATTATATTCCATACAAGGTGGATTTAATCAACCTTGGCACTACTGATATTTTGAAGCAGATACTTCTTGTTATCAGGTGCTATTCCCTGAATTACAGTATATTTAACATTATTCTTGGCCTCTACCCACTAGATTCTAAGAGCAAGTCCATCAGCTATTTCAGTTATGAATCCGGGAAGTCTAAAGGGGGTATTTTTTACCATGTAGAAAACAGGATTAGCATAGTCTATAGAGGTAAAGATTTCTGAGGTAAAAACTGTATTGAGGAGCACTAATCAGGAGCATTTTTTATCAGAAGTAGAGAAAAAGTCATACTAGACATTTTGGCGAGAGAAGAAAATGTTTATGGCCTTTGAAGGGAGCTGTATCTCAGAAATAATTTAAATAGGTTTCAGTGCCCATCATAAATATCAAAATACCTAAAGTAAAATCTGTAGGCAAATGTAATGTTGAGTAGTATAAATTAGTTTTAAAAAATTTCTGTTAGACAAAATGTCACAGAGAAATGAATACTGCAAGAGCCATTCTTGAAAAAGTTGAGCTTCGGATTTCTAGAAATATTGTATGTGCAAAATAAGTTATGCTGTTCATGGTGTATGACAAAATGGTTAGAAGGAATTTTGAAATTATAAAAATGAGGCTGCAAGACTACAATTCTGAACTGTAGCTAATTTTTTAAGCTTGATGGATTAAGTCAAACATATGCTGCTAGGTTTCTTACTTTTGGCCCTAAATGGTTCACCCTGGGCCAAGGTATATGCAAGATCTACATCAGTGGTTCAAAAACTCTAGGGTGCATCAGAAATCCCATGGGGGCTTGCTGAAAATATGTCATGTGGACCCACACCCAGAGATCGTGATATTCTGAGTGGAATCAGGAAATTTCTATTTTTTAAAAATATTTCAGGTGACTCTGATGTAGATGGATAGTCAAAGATGATACTTTGGGAAACAGTATTGTGACCCCAAAAGAATGAATTCACAGGCTCTGCTCTGAGTATACCAAAAGAAAATATCTAAATGTTATTTTTAAAGTAAAAAAATGCCACATAATATCCAACATATCACTTTGCTGAAGAAAACATACAATTTGCTTTGTTTCCAAGGAAAATGCATAAAACTCATTACGTGTGTGTGCGTCAGCATTCTGTACCGATGTCCCTGATGCTGTTGGCAGCTCTGTCTCAGATGTAGAAATATGAGGGTCTCAAATTCACCAGCAGACCCAGGAAGATGGCTCCAGACCAAAGCTGCATTTTTCTCCCATCATGTATTGCTAATTCCAAATAAATGTACAAGATTACTTGTGAATTTTTTGATGCAAAGAAAATCTACATATTTTTTTCTAATAGAATATACTTTAAAAAATTAAGGAAAATTTTAGTTCACTGTGAAGAGTTCATTTTTGGTAAAAGGAGAAATGTTCAAACACCCAGCTTTCAAATATAGTAGAAGAGTACACATTTCATGTTTAAGGATTTTGCAATAATTCAGATGTAAAATAGTGTATCAATCTTCCAAACTTAGCATCTTGGTTTTGTTTATTTTTCTGTTAGTAGAAATGTTACTACATATAGTAAGGACAAGTGTTTCAAATGTTCTCCCTTGCATCTTTGCTTTGTTGACTTTATTTCTCTGTCTGAAATGCCTTCCTAACACCTCCTTCACTTAACTAAATTCTGCTTTTGACTGAGACTCAGCTCAGACTCCACCTCTCCAGAAGGCTTTCCCTGAAATGCTTCCTAACTCTATCACCTTACCATCCTGAGTTAGACATTTCTCCCTATGCAGCCTCATAGTAGCTGGTTCTTCCATCAGTCAGGATACCGTGTTTCTGATATCCGCTGCCCCTTTGCCTCCACCAATAACCTATGAGTTCAATGAGATCAAAAGTGTCATCTTGTATGCTTCTATTTCTGAGGCTGAATAAATACTAGGGCTTAAAATTTATCTGCATAAATTTTAGATTGTATTTTAGAAATTAAAAATTATTTACTATACTGTAAATTCTAGTGAAGTATATAACCTTGGTGCCTGAGTGTTAGCTGGGTGTATTAAAAAAAATAGATCATTAGTTGCAAGATGTGTAATGACATCAACAAAAGCAAACATATACTATATCACACACACACACACACACACACACGCGCGCGCGCGCGCGCGCGCGCAGCAGCAAACAGGTACTTCAACATATAACTAAAGAGTAGTAAGACATGTTATGTTTAAATGCTACAAAGTTACATGGTGATTAGAATTTACACTGCAATACACACACACACATACACACACACATTCAAAGGTAATGAAGTTTTCCCACCCTTTTGTTTACCTGGCACAGCACAGAGCACAGAGCCAAGCAAATATTCATCTTTTTATTCCCTTTGGTCTTACTAATAGGAGCAGTCTACTATTATTCTTTGAGGTAAGTGTACAAATTCTCCTAACCAAAAATAAGAACACAAATAACTACTTGATTTTTAAAGGAAAAAAAGCATAAAATTATTTCCTTTTGTTGATTGATTTATTGAAAATACAACTCCATCACTTAATTAGTATGCTTATTTGGGTACAATTTTACATTTGTTTTTACTGTTCAAAACTTTGGTTTTTAAAAAAAGTATAGATTGCTTATTTGTTTTGTATTCTTTTCTCTCACTGCAAGTTGAGCTGTACAACACCAAGCAAACTGTGATTAAGAAAATGAGTTTTGCTTTTAATCAATTAAATTAAAAAGTTGGCACATGAAGCTTGTAGCTCCTTAAAATAATGACTAAATAAAGAAGGGGAAGTTTAATATTTAACGCAGTGAGACAATAATCAGAAAGTAATAAAAACAGACATCTTTAAATAGATAAAAGTGACTAACCTATATAATACATAGGATTTATTCCAATAACCTCCAAAATTAATATCTCATGAAAGAGAGTGCAAATCACTGTACCTTATTCAGTGTTCAGACTGAACCTGCTATCTGAGTATAAAGTTGTCATTGCAGAGGCATTTATATCCTCAGCAAACAAAGGTTATTCAGGTATTAAAATGAACACACATGGAAAGAGAAAACGTGTCCATATTTCAAATGAAAAATTATTTATTGAATTAAAAAAAGTTCAAATATTTTGAGCCCTACAGTTTATCGTTCTTAGAAATCATGAAGCCGTATGATTTTAAATATAATCCATCTCAAGATGTGAGTGAAGATACATTTGATCTTTTCATAGGTACAATGCCCTGGTATAGGACTTTTTAAAAAAAAGAATATTTACATATTAGATTCTGAGATAAGCGCGAACTAACATGCTAATGTAAGTTATTCTAAAAGAAGTAGTTAGGTGTTGATGCAGAAGTATATTTTAAGGAACATGCTGGAGTGATGTGAATTTGGGATTTTGATGAATCAAAATAATCTGCCAATTTAAGTAGAAGATAAATCCTCATTTCCCTATGAAAACAAATTTCCCTTTGCAGAGTACTTAGGGCAATAGTTCATAAACCCTATCGACTGATTCACCTCTTTCATGTCTTTGCTCAAATGTTTCTTAATCAATGAGGCCCATTCTGAAAACCTATTTAAAATTGAAATATCCCATCACTCTCTTGACCCCCTTTACCTTGTTTTTTCCCACTCTTTTCATTGCACTTTTTTCATATAATTTATGTACTATGTTTATTCCTTGCTCTGTCTCCCAACACAAGACTGTAAACTCCCCCAGAGAGAAGTATTTTATCCGATTTGCTCAGCGATCTATCCAAGCTCCTAGAACAGTAGCTGGTATAAGGTGAGCACACACCAAATATCAGTTGACTTTCAGTGAATTTGTGTACAGTCTGAAAAAGTAAAGAACATGTTTAGTAAAACTCACTTCTCTAATGTATAAAAGCTGAACTTAAGTACTACTAGGCATCAGTTCACGCTATACATTTCAAGTAATTTTTAAATTGTACTGCAGTAGTCAGAATACTGTTTTCAAATGTATTTTTGCTAATATAAAAATGCCTGAGACTTCTGTACATCATAGTGTAAAAGTAGTTTTTTTTGTTGTTGTTTGTTTGTTTGTTTGTTTGTTTGTTTTGGAATTTAACACACAGAGATATGCATCTATGGAGAAACTCAGTTTTACAAGAATATCTTAACAAAACACAAAGTCTTACAAAATCATGTTCATTTACAGTCAAAATTAAGAGGGAAAGCTCTGCCTTAAGTTGGGCATTAGAAAACTTTTGAAAGAAAACAACTGAAAGGTATTTTCATGATACATTGTTACACACCCATTTCCTTGATGATCTCATCCATCTCCATTACTGTTCTACTGCTTCTGTACTACTTACTCATTTACTTAAATTTTAACACCTACTCCACATCTGCCTTGTCAGGATGACCTCAGTGCCTTGTCATACATAGGACTATGAGTAGAGCAAGCATTTTTATTACTTTTATTACTACACTTTTATTAAATTTCCCTAGTGCTTATCTTTCTAGTCAGAGAAGTCGGACCTTGTCTATAAATTCTGCTACTTTAGTAATTGGATTATCCTTGACCTAAGAATTCCCCTGCTCTTCCAGAGAACATTGTCTTCTTCAACAACCCAATGCATACTTAAGGAGGAACTTTAGAATCCACCATGGAGTTTAGAGAAGAATTGTTTCATCCACTCATTATCACATCTGGCTATTTGGGTTCACAATTTAGAATTGATCCTGATTCCTTTCCACTAATATTCAAATACCCAAACAATCCTAATATAGTTTCATCTTCTAGTAGCCCCATAATCTGTCCACTACACGCAAAATATGTGGTTCTTAAATCCATATAGCACATAACAGTGACCTTGTAGAAATTCACTGGTAGTACTCTCCCGGACTACAGTGTGACTAAGAAAAAAACAACAGAACAAAAGAAGATACAAAAAGGTGATCATTGTGGTTGTTGGTTAATGGTGTAGATCTTATATAGGCTCTCATTCCATTTTCAAATAAAAGTTCATATAAGGAAGGTATGTGGTCAGGTGTAGCATGCATGTTCCTTTTCCTGTCTCTGTTGCCATTGCAAAAGCTCAGGTGATAATGATTCTTCTGGACTACAGCAATCAACTTCTAAATAGCTTCCCCTTTCCAGTTTTGCCCTTTTCCTTTTCATTCTCCAAAGTATTGGCAAAACTACTTTCTGAAAAACTTAATATCTTGCTATCTTCCTATTGTATATGAAATAAAATCCAAATTCCTTCAGAAAGTCTATAGAAAAGAGCCTTAATGACATAGTCCCAACTTTTTGTTCAGACTACTCCTCTCTCCACTGTCTCCTACCTTTCCCTCTGTGTTGAGATGTTCACGATGTCTCATTTGTTTGGGCGCTCTATGTGTCTGCTTTGTCCATCCAGTGGCTAAAATAATAAATAACACATACTAAAACACACACACACACACACACACACACACACACACACACACACAGATTTTAGATATTTGATGAAAACTTTCAACACCCCTCCATTCCAAATAACGGGGATTTAGGGGTAGGGGTAAAGGTATATGTTCATCACAGCATTGGAAACACAGAAAGATTGCAACTAGCAATTGAGCTCGGTCAGAAATCCGAGGAAGATATACACATTGTTGTACGACATCTGTGAAAAGCTCCTATAAATTATTATGATTTTCAATTATTTAGGAAAATCGATTTTTTAGCATGGATAAAACTGATGAAGAAATTAGTGACCTGTAAGATAAGTGATTCTTTCACAGTATACTGAAAGGATAAAGCTGTGAACAGTTTGAGGAAACCATCAGGAAAAATAAAGATAGATTTAGAAGTTTTCTTTCTATTTAAATATGAATTCAGTAAGAAGGAATAAAGAAGATGCAAGTTTGAGTACTTAAAAAATAATAGAAGAAAATTCCCCTGAGCTAGAAAAAAAAAGATGCAAATTTTTTGTTTGAAGGGGATATCAACTGCCAAGCTGGAATGTTCTCGACTTAGTGAAAATTCAACTTCAAAGATAAAGAGAAAATCATGAAAACTGAAATCACAGAAATATGAAGAGTTTCCTTTAGCTTCAAAGGAATGGAGTTAGAATGAGAATACAGATGTTTCATCTGCAAATCTGAATGCTAAAATGGAGATTTTATTCTCAGATTCTAAGATTAAATTATTTTGAACATATCATTCTATATCCAGCAAAATAATCAATCAACTGTAAGAGAAAAAGAAAAAATTTAGGGGTATAGGAAGACTCGGACAGCTTAACATCCGAAAATTTTTTCTATAAGAATTCCTTAAAGCAATGCTAAAAGCAATAAATACTGTATATCATAAAAGAAAAAGCATAAGATAAAAGAAAAAGTAGCAAAAAAAGTAGTTAAATTTTTGAATTAACTTAAGTGATCATTATGGACTAAGACATTTAAGAAAAAGCTGTAATTTTCATTCCATAGAAATTCCTAAATTCCTAAGTAAAATAACAACAAAGCAAATTTTTAAAAATAACAAATAAAAAACATAAAATAAGAAAATATTATATTATATAATTCTTTATACTAATATTTTGGTAAATATAGAAATCTAAATTCTAGAAACCTAGATTCTAAATTCTCATGTATTTATAATCATAGATGGTAAAATAAATTATATCTTTTATCTTCACTAACCTCTAACTGAAATTTAGCATGATCTTCAATTATAATTCTTGGCAATAAACATAGTGGTATTAGCAATACCTGTGACTTTCACCAGCATAAATCACATAAATGTTTAAATCACTTTTTAATTGATGCGAATATGTAAAAATATCATTTATGATAGTCGTTAGATCAGCCTGTACATTGCACACAATCTCCAAGTTCCTGTCTACAGAGGCTCCTACAAATGAGCTGACCCCCAAGGCACTCTCACTGGTGACTCCTCTGCCCGTTTTACTTTCTAATATTCTTATCTACCTCTGTTCATCAATACTTGTTGAAAGGTAAGCTTTTCCCCTTACTTAAAGGTTTGTGAAACTGGACAGCTGAAATGAGAATTTTTAACTCTCCATAAGACAGTATGATGTTTTGCAATTCAGATAACTATGTGAGCTACAAGTATAAGCCTTGCAAGTTCAAACAAATCACATGATTGAGATAAATGTTCAAATATTATTTAAAGTAACTTATTAGTATTCAGAGATTGTGCAATGATAGAGGCCATGCATGTTACAAGTTCTGAGTTACAGAGGTTCTTTTCTTTATTTAATTTTCTCTACAACTCCTGTTTTGTACACCTTGCTTATAAGGTAAAGGCAAGCACATGAAGTATATTATATGAGCAGGTTTTGTGCATTTTTATTCCATGAGAATACTGAGCATATTGAAAATAACATTGTGAGAACACCGTAAACATAACATGGGGGGAGGGAACCTACACACATTATTTGTAGGAAGACACAGAAAGTAATGTGACTCTACTCATACCAAGAGTCAAATTCCAGGAAGGACATTTTTAAAAAAATGATTCTAAGAAGTGGTCCATAGACTTCATCAATTACCAAAGGGTCCATTCATTGAAAAAAAAAGTAAAGAATACCTGATCTAGATCAAGTAGATGTTTTCTAAGATAAAAATTATCAGAATTAACTAGAGAAGTAGGGAAAACTGGAATAGATCAATAATTATAAGAAAAACTAAAGGGCACTCTATGATACACACACATACACACACACACACACACCATCACCATCATCCTTACTACTATCAAAGACCTGTGTCAAAAATGCTGCTACCAAATTTTCAAGAAACACATCATTTCTTTTATTTAAATCCTTGAACATTTAGAAAAAGGAAAAAACAAAAGAAAGTGTCCCAATTTATTCTACAAATCAAGTAAAATAACCCTGATATCAAGACTAAGAAAAGTATATACACAAGAAAAACCATTAAAGCAATATTACTTATAAATATGCACAGATTTCCTAAATAAAATAATAACAAAGCAAATAAATTTTCTCCAGTATAGCAAGAAGGAAGAAGCAGAGAACAGATATACAATTGAGAATGTTTGTAAATTAGTATATGAAAACTGAAGCTTCGGTTTTCTCTAAATTATGAGAGGAAAACTGGAAGAGATTGGGAGAATCTGACGTGTGAAGGAATGGAGGCAGTTTAATATATTTGTGGCAGAAAAAGGGAGAGTTATTTAACTAGAAAAATTATTAAGCTTGCTAGGTAGTGTTGAGCATCTATTTGAGATGGGATATCACTGCCCTCTGGAAAAATTTTCTTCAGCAGAGTTTGTCTGCTTGGTTACAAGGCATTGAGAGTTGTGATTTTACAGATAGAGACAAAAAAGAGAAAGAGTCTAATGAAGTAACAACTATTTAAACTGAAAAAGATGACAAGAGCAGAAGAAATCAGTCAATAATCTAGAGATCTTGCTGATGAAACACAATAGTCAGGTTGAGAGTAATTGATAAGGAAGATTATTACATATTTTATCATAAAATATTATGGAGTAATTTAAAAGAATGAACTAGATCTACCTGCATTAAAATGTAAAACTCCTCAAGAAATACTGTTGAATATGTTGAATAAAACCAAAACATATAAAGGGTGTGCGTGTGTGTGTGTGTGCGCGTGTGTGCGCGCGCGCGCTCTACCAAATGACACAATTGCAGGGAATAAAGTTTACAATCGTTTGTTTATTTTTATTTTATTTTTCTGTGTTTGAGTTTTCTACACCTATTATACATTTAGTTTTTAAAATATTTTACAAATAAAGCTACTTCCATGTTGGAAAAAAAATAATCTGGGTAACTTTATTATATAGAGATACTGCTGTTAACACTTCTATTTTTTTCATCCAACTATCTCCTTTTTTTTTTTTTTTTTTTTTTTTACAGGAGGGAATCACATTGTACATACTGTTTTTAATCAGCTTTTTCCACCTTTTCTATGGCATTAAATATTTCTCTAGTATCACTTTTAGTGGCTAAATAAAGCCTCATTGTTAAATATTTATGTTTTATTCACTTCTTGTTTCTACCAAAAACATTCCATAAAAATCTTGTAGCTATAATTTTGCAAACATCTATGACTATTTTCTTAGCATGAATCCCCAAAGTAAAAATGCTGGTTTAAAAATTTTATGTAAAATTATGAGGCATTCAATAGAAATGGCCAAACTGCTTTCCAGAAAGATTTTTAAAATCTATACCCTCACCAACAGCATATGACAGTGCTTCTTTCCATGTCATTTTTTCAACACTGAGATTATAATGTTTTTAAATCTAGTTTTTAATATCGGGCCCCTAAAACTAGATTTATCATGAAATTAAAGATTTTTTCATTCTAACTCTATATTCAATTGTATTTCCAAACTCAAATAGCATAGTGATAATGATCTGAAAGCAGTTTGATTCTGTGGGATACAGAAATCAAGACAATATTTATTACCTCTTACAAATTTGTTTTTTCCGAAGCTTCCTTTCTTTACCAATCAGTTACATGAAAAGATAGAGGATTAGGTTCTGAGAGTCTGATATGAAGTGCCTTCAATGAGTAAAATTAAAATTTAAATATAACTTTAAAAACTGTGCCCTGGACCTTTGCGCATTGAAGAAGGTCAAGTTCAAGACCCTTATTTAAAAAGACCTCTCCCTGAGAGATCACAAAAGGAAGCCTATTAACATTACATCTTCCTCTTTTCTTTTCCTCTTTGTTCATTTTAAAACAAGGCTAATACTGACTGAAAGCTAAAATTGTGGATAGCAGTCATGACTTATGTTGATGTGGCATCAAAATTATGAGTATGCTCCCATGGAAATCACTGGATACAATTACTAGGGGAAATTCTTGGTGAATTATCCATCTAAACAAGGCCCAGCTATTTTGTTTTCTAAACAATACTGGAAAGGACCCATTACATATTGCTAACTTAGGCATTTTGTGTTTGTATTTTCAAACAAGAAATTCAGTTTGATATCGTTGGAGTTTGGTTACTAAACATTCTGTTATTCTTATAAAAGACAGTAATAAGTTTCAAACTGGAATGTTGTTTGAAATGCTTCAACACTGAATTTCAAGTATATAATGGTCTAAAATTTAAAAATGATTTCTTTTGGAAAGGAAAGAAGATATTCGCTTGCTACTGCTATAGTTGTTCTATACATGCAGATAAAATAATCTACTGAGAAAAAGAAGATGATGGTTGCAAATGATTTTATTGTGTAGACACAGCCATATTCTTCAAATTAATTAGAATGACAGTAACTTTTATTGTTCATTCTCATATAAAAATTGCAAAAATGCTACAATGCTGGAAAAAAAGAGTAGTTGAAGGAGATCAAAGAAGATCAAAAACAATTGAAACCTCTGGTGTCTTAACAGTTATCAAAGGAAATCATACAGCTCTCAAGACATCCAATACTTATTTATTTCATTAAAAAGCATACGGTTGAAGTCAAAAAAGAAAAAAAAAGACAAGATACCACAGTAAAGCACTGTTTTTCTCTGTAGTTTCACCCAGTATTTTTTCAAATATGTGAAGGCCTGCATATCTTACTTAAAAAAATAATTACAAACCTTAAATCTAATCTATTGATTTATCTACTACTTACCTAGCCACTGACCTATTTCTTCATTTCATTGCCAAACTCTAATTATAGAAGGTCTACATAAGCTATGATTCTTTCACTTATTCCCAGCATAACTTTTTGTATAGAGAGGTATCTGATCTATTCAAATATTAAATTGGTAGTTTCAGTTGAGTTACCACATTAGAGTAACGCTATGTGGGAAAAGAGGTGCTAGACCATATGAAAATTTACAAAAGAGGTATGCTGGAACCTGGTACACATTTCCTAGAACTCCTCATCCACTTCAAGTTTATAAAGGGGTCAGGTTTCGGAGATGAAAGAGAAATTTGCTAGGAATCAATTTAAAGAGAATGGCTCTTGGGTCCTTCTCACAAAGAAGAGGGGCAGATACCACCACTACCTTCTGCCCCAAACCACGTGAGAGGGACTTCAGTGAGACTCCCGAGGCTGCTGCTTGACAAATGTTACTTGCAGTTGAAAAACACAAAGGACTTTTGCTTAACTCCTGTATGAGAAAGCTAAAGAAGCCTGGGCAGCACAATGGGAAGGGGCGTTGCTGTTCTGGGAGGTAATTACATTTCCTTCTGACAACAGGTAAAAGGTGCCTAAATTCTAGAGTAGGTGAGTCAGACTGGAGTAAATTCTTCCCAAGAGGACCCTAGAGAGAGTCTGAGTGGAATGGACTATCAGAGAGCCAGGAGCTGAGGGGCAGAAGGGTGGAGATGGCTGCCAGAGGAGATATTACCACATCAAAGGAGTTTCAGTCGGCGGGGCCCAGCAGAGGAAACTCTAAAGAACCTCCCGAAGTGTCTGAGAGAAAGTGTCAGTGATAACTGACACAGAGAGGTATCACCATCTTAAGTGGGTTTTATGCTTCTCTTTGTCCTTCTGCCTCCCTGCTCCAACCCCTGCAGGTCCTAAACTGCAGTTAGCCAGCTAAAAGAAGATGAGTGGGGAAAGAAAAAGAATTATCTTTAAATCAAGTCAAATCCATATCAGAACTGGATACTCTTAATTTCTGAGAGCACATTGTGGCTAAAAGTAACATGGGGACATTTGGTTATGTGAGAATGAATAGAAGAGTCAATGAGTCTCTCCAGGATTTCAACCAGGAGCATGGAAAGGCTACCACCTGAGCAGGGTTAAAGGGAATGTGGGAACAAATATATAAAGTGTTTATTATAATTTTGTCCCATGAGTCCTAAATGCTCCATTGTTCTTTGAAACCATTTTCTCAAAAATTGGGAATAATCTTACAAATCTTAAATGTCATGTAGCGACAAAATAAATAGACTTGTAATTGTGAGATCTGAAATTGAATTCTGAATTCATAGCTAAACAGTTGAGTGGACTTGACTATGCCATTTAGCCTCTCCAGACCTCATTTCCTTTTTTAATCAATAAATTTAAGAGTTTAGAATAGTTAGTGTCTACAATTCTTTTCTGGTTTTAATGCTATTTGTCTTGATTTGGGTTCTCCAGAAACAGACCACGAGACAAAGATTCTAGTTCAACCTGGAGGTAATCCCAGGAAACTCAGTAGAGAAGCAGAAAAATGAAACAGGAAAGGAAGCCAATAAAGTATGTGTTACCAAGCCAGCTACCACTGTGGGCAACAGTTCAATCTTCCTACAGAACCCAGAAAGACTAGGTAGACCAGCACTGTCCAATGCAAACAGACACAATGCAAGCCAAACAAGTAGTTTTAAATTTTCTAGTAGCCACATTAAAAAAGGTAAAAAGAAACAGATGATATAAATTTTCATAATTTATTCAACCCATTAAGTGCAAAATATGACATTTCAATATGTAAAAGCTACTCATTAGATATTAAAAAATTTTTTGACTAAGTCTTCAAAATTAGGTGGGTATTTTATACTTACAGAACAACTTGATTTGGAGACTTGATGTGTATTTAGAGTTTGTAAAATTCACAGTTGGAAAAGTAGATTCACATACCTGAGTTTTGCCAAATATACTTAAAGGTTTTCCAATAACTGAAGTGTGTCATTTTTAAGTTAATTAAAATCAAATCAAATTGAAAATTCAGTTCCTCAGTCACACTAACCATGTTCTGTATGCTCAGTAGCCACACGTAGTTAGTGGCTATTGTATTAGGCAGCACAAATGTTGAACATGCCTCAGAGTTTTCCCACCTGAGGGGCAAAGAAGCTGGGGCCTTAATCCATCTCATGAACCATCCTCAGTTAATGGCTTTTTGGGGAGCCGTTGACAGCTGTGCTCAGGACTGAGCTTGCTAACCACCAGAACAAAGCTTCTTGCAGAGAGGTGCAGGTGTTCACAGTAAGAAGCCTTCTGCACACAGAGGTGAATGCCAAAGGGATGTGGGCAGAGCACTGAGAGTGTCTGCTGCACTATATAACCTCCATTATGTCGTATATTGTCATTTTTATCAAGTTCCTTTTTAATCTTTTAGAAGAATGTGACAAATCAATTATTTGCTTCAAATATCTCACAGTCAACTCTTTCCTTCCATTGTCATTGATGGTGTACTGTATATCACAGGCCCTGCCTTACCTAATGTCATTTGCCACATTTGCAGCAATTCCCTTATAGTTCATGGGCAGTAAATCATGCATGAAGGCGGATGCTGCCATATTTTGGGATCTATTGTATTTATTATGTGACTATCCCCATCCTAGTCTCCAGAACCGAATCTGGTTTTAGGTAGAAAGAACTTAAGATACAACTTAACACTCTAGAACTTGGCATTTAAATAGCTTTACACCTAGTTCAGCTAAAAACTTGATCCTGAGACCCTGGTACCCATGAGATCCATTCAAACTTGTTTGAACGTTTGATTCTCTGGTCTCTTCCCCAGAGCCCCAGCTGGCTAATGTCTCTATTTCCTAATCTCAGGCAGAATGCAGTCCAGCCAGCCTACTTCCCTGGTAACTGTATCCTATCTGCTTGCCCCATAGGCCTTTAGATGCTTTGTGGCATTGTCTCCTCCCTCTTTATTCCTCAGAGCTTCTTGGTCTCTGTTGCCCAATGCTTTCTAGGTTGTGTGAGGTTAAACCCTCTGGAAACCATGTTCTGTCTGCCAGACTGAATCTCCTTTCATTTTCTCCTTACTAGCCTATGTCACCTACCTAGCAGGATCTTATTCCAGGTCCCTGCCTCTACCACCCTATCCCATAACAATGCACTTAACCAGGTCATATAATATCACAGCCCCAAAATAAGATAACATCTGCCTTCAACCCTAAATATAAGCTATTATCATTCCTCTTTCTTTCTAATCTAGTCTGTACTATTAAGTCAAATTCATTTCTTAAAATTCTGTACTTGACATGCCAAAATTTTCTAAAGAAAATTTGTAACTGTCCTAGATAGAGTCAGGTGGTAAGGAGACAAAAGAAGTATATGACAATGTTTCTGACTTCAGGTAGTTTTCAAGTAAGTTTGAGAGGCAAGATTCATATATGACAGCAGAATTAGGAAATAGTGTAGAACATAGATTGGCAAATTTTATCTGTTTTAAAGGGCCAGAAAGTTAACATTTCAGTTCATTCATTGTGGGTCATATGTTCTTTGTTGCAACTACTCAATTTTGTCTTTAGCATGAAAGCAGCTGCAGATAATACATAAATGAGTGGGCATAACTGTATTTCAATATAAATTTATTAGGACGCTGAAGGAGACACTAACATTTGAATTGCATAAATTTCTCCATGTTATGAAATGAATTCATCTTTTGATTTTTTTCAATCATTCTTAACTTACAAAAACAGGCAGTGGGTAGGATGTGTTTAGCTGTGATAGTTTCCCAACCTGTGGTGTAGAGCATAATTAAGTACTTAGTTGGGTGGTTCAGATCCAATAATATAGAAGCTTAAGGAAGAGAGAGAATTGTTGAGATCCATTCATAGAAAAGTCAAAACTTAAACCCAACTGGAAGGTAGTGAAATAATCTGGACAATGAAGGAAAGAAAGAAGATATTTCCAGTCAGCAAGACATAATCCAAGAGAGCTGAATTAGTGTGGTACTAAATTACAAACTTCATTTTGATTTCATCAGTTTTCTTCTAATGTCCTTTTTCCGTTCCAAGATCTAATCCAGGAATCTGCACGGTATTTAGTTGTGTCTCCTTAGTCACCTTTAATCTGTGATAGTTGCCCAGTTTATCATTGTCTTTATAATGCTGACAATCCAGATGAGTACTGGTCAGGTATGTTGTAAAATGTCCCTCAATCTGCATTGGTTTGGTGGTTTCTTATGATCAGGTTATGCATTAAACAGGAACAATATTACAGAGGTGAGGTACCCTTCTCAGTGCATGATATCAGGGATACATGTCTTATTACTTTGATTGCTTGGTTGATTTGATATTTAGTCTGTTTTAAATTAGTCTTTTTCCTTTTGTAAGTAATAAATATTCTGGAAGCAATACTTAGAAGCTATGAAAATATTCATTTTATTCTTAAACTTTTGCCCACTGAATTTAGTGTTCATAAATAGCATTCATAGCGTTCATAGATAGCGTTCACAGCAATTTTTACTAATGCTCTATGATAATTTGCTATTTCCTTTTACATTTATTAATTGGAATGCTTCTGTAAAGAGTTGTCCATTCTTCGTCATTTATTTATTTATTTATTTATTTAATCATTTCTTTATATCAGCATGGCCTTCTGAGTATTTATTTCATTCTGTTTCACAATCTAATATTTTATTTTGTTGCTGAAACAGTTCCATCTTTGGCTATTGAGAGCTCTTTCAGATTGGCTCCTGTGTCCTTTCAACCTGCCCCATTCTTAGTACTTTTTTACTTCTCGGTACTACAAGACCCTCCCAGTTCATTTAAAATTATTCCTGCCCAGCCCTAGATTCAATCACTTCTCCAGAGACCCATCTGTATGTTTTAAACCATAGGGGTGGATAGTTTAGAACACCCTACTCTCATCCAGAGAGAAAGAACAAAGACAGAAAAACAGCTGAAAGGACCTTGAAGAAGCCCAACATTCAAAGGATGAGTAGAGAAGGGGCCTGGAGCCAATAAATGAGACAAAAAGGAACTGTCAGAGAATTGGAAGAAAACTAGAGCATCGTATCAGAGAAACCAAGAAAAGACACTCCTCAGCTTTCATTTTAGAGTCCCCCAAAAATCATCCTACCCATTCCCTGCCACCTTACCTTGATATTTTCTCTTCTGAAAGGTAGGACTCTTCCAGCCAGCTATGCTTGTTGCCCTGGGTTACCCAAATCCCTAACTCTGACCAAACTGCAGTAAACACAGCTACAACTAACAAATTCAGCCCTATGGATATTAGACCTTCGACCCCCTAACTGAAATGTTTTCCCCCTGCTTTCTCATGCCCAAATCCTACTCAACTCTCTAAAGTCAGAGCAAGTCACATCTTTTCCTTGAATCTTTTCCCAAACATGGCCTACATTTGCCATTTGCTTTTTTATAAATACCATGCATGGTTCTTATCCTTTCAAATAATTTAGTGTTTGGATTATATTCTTTAATGTGTTTTCTATTTGTTTCATACTATTTCCCAATAATACTGTAGCTCCTTTAGGTCACAGGCCATACCTCATACTCTGGTATGCTCAGTAGTAATAGCTAAATACCTAATAGGTATTTAATAAATGTATGTCAATTTAGCATTCATATCAACAAATCAGCCAATATAGTGAGTCATCAAAGAAATAGTTGAGCACTGGGAAGTTTCCAGGAGCTATCTTATCTACACAGGAATGTTAAAAACTACTCCTTAAGATACAAAGTTAGGATAGCTGTGAAAATTGCTTATGGCTTTGATGGTATTCCAAGAAAATGTAACTCTGAGCCAGGGCAATCCTTATTTCTTACCAGGAAATAATTCTTCAGGATATTTATGGCTCATCTATTAATAAAGTAAATCACTATAATATTTTACACTACCCTTTCAGCTTTGTTTTAGAAAAACTATCTGATCTATTTCCATTTTTCAAATCAACTACCTGTTACAGAATTATTGACATGTAATGCTATTCAATTTTAAAAGGACAAATGAAAGAGTATTAATATAATTTATTGATTTTTAAAAGATAAATATTATTGCTTTTCTTATTTAAAATACATAATTGTTGAAAAAATCAAGAAAATATAAGTAAATAAAAAAAAAAATAGTTCCATGATCTCAACACCCAGAAACAGATATCATTAACGTATTTTTCCAGCTTTATTGTGTTGTAATTGACTCATTAACATTTTATTGTATAACATACAATATGAATATATATGAGAGATATGTACAAATTGTTTTCTAACTTACTTTTTTCCCTTAATATTACATATTTCTCCTATCATAAAATATTTTCCACATTATTTCTTTGTGTCAGTAAATGGAATTTTATAGACTGGATATATTATAATTTATTAAACTAGTGTCTATGTTTGGATATTATGGTGTTTCCAATTTTTCCCCAATAAATGCCATGCCATAATGCACATTCTTATGCTTAATCATGAACTATAAACTATAAATTTCTAAAAGTGAATATCTTTGTATAAATAGCTGTACACAGTTTAAGGTTTTTATTTCTGCTTTTAAAAGGCTGTTGTCCAACTGTTGTACCAATTTACCATCTCAATCAACAACTTCCAATCATTTTATATTTTTATCGATCATTTAAAAAAATTATTTTTTAAATCATTTTATATTTTTAAAGGAATCATGCTCACCTTTAAAGATAATGAAATAAAGTTACATTTTCTTTTTTTTATTATTATTATGGGAGTGCCCTTTTTCCTGAAATTTTGATCAATTTTTAAAATATTTCCTTCCTGATATAAAAAATGCAAAATAACACGCATTATTTAGTATGAGGTGCAAAGAAAATTCAAGGTCATTTGAAATAGAAAAGTCCAAGGGAACATAGCTACAGCTAAGAAAACAACAATGAAATTTATTAATCAGGCTCCTATTTAAAAATCTCTTATCAAAAACAATTATTTTTTAAAGTACATTCTCTTGCTTTCTTTGGTATTATTAGTATATTTGCATGGAAAATAATATTTAACACTTTTATTTCAGATTCACCAGATTTTCTTGTAAAATAAAAAAAAGTCAGGCTCAGCCAAAACTTGTGTGTACGTAATCGAGAGATAGTTGTTACATGTAAAATAAAAAATTTCCTAGTAGAAATCGGATCATTAGTTATTTAAATGTTCTTATTTGTACACTCACCTCTGCACAACGAATTTGAGGCAAGTATATTTATATTTTTAAGTGACAAAAATAACAAATAAAATAATATAATTAAAATTAAAAGCAGACCAATAGGGCCAAGAAAAAGGAAAATACAAATACATGAACATAATAGCTCTGCGTGAACTTCGAATTTGGTTTCACGAATTGTTCTTTCCTGTCTATTTATGTAGACATAAGTCTTTACTGTTGACACACATATCAGATTTCTTTCATGTAAACATTAAAATGATAATTTAATAATTTCCAATTATTAATATTCATTTCAAGACAAAAATGAACACAAGTGCTTAAAGAAATAGCTGATGCATACACATTCCCAGTCAGAAGAGCAATGTAGGCTAAGATTACTTTCAAACCATTCAACAGTTTTAAAAACCAGTCCCCTCTCCCCTTCAAATATCTGAAAGGCAGAGGATAAAATCAACCTACACTTTTTTTCTACTCACCTAATATCAATCAGGGTGACTAAATCTCTACAAGGTTGCCTTAAATTGAATAGTCCTTTAAACTAATATTGTATTCTTGAAGTGTTCTTAAACTAATATTGTATTCTTAAAGTATAAAGGAGACGAAGTTGACATCTAGGAAAAAAGAAACACTCTATTGATCCCCAAAGAGATATTAAGAAAGCCAAAGATTGCACAAACAGCCTGTTTGGCAGTGGCATTAGTGTAAGAAAAAACTAATACTAAATAGGACTCTGCCCGCCAGGGTACAGGAATCACACAAGATTTCATTTTGCTATTTGTGACACTATTTATATTTTTTTTGCAAATTAGATAATATATATTAGTAAGACAAGCAACATTGCTTCTTAAACAAAGAAATAGTGGATAAAAGAACTGATAAATGATTAGCAAACTCATTTCTACTTCAGTTACGTATATTGCAATATTTATAAATCACACATAAGAATGTCAGAGTGCCTACAGGACTACTGAGCAAGTTTTCTAGAAAAATGTATTAATTTTAAATGCTAGGAGAGTGGCTTTATAAATGCATGTTACACCTCAAAAGCTCTTATTAATGTGGGGGTAAAAACATGCACATACGCGTGCATAACACTTTATTCTCTTTGTGATGTTCCAGATTCTAAAAATGTACGTTTTCTGACTGGCATGAGTTGTCTCTATGATACAAGATAATTACCTTTTTTCTAGCTTAAAATCTTGGCAGAGCTTTTTTGTAGGTTAAGAGTATACATTGAAAAAACAATATATTATTTTCCGGAAACCTATTAGAAACTTTTGAAGGAGGGACAAGATTCATGTAAATCAGCACTGTACGACTCAGTAATTCTGGGACCTTTAGTTCTTTATTAATAGAAAATGTTGAATTTTTCCTTTCTAGTGAAAGGGTATGACTAGATACAATGGTTCTTATTTGGGGCTTCAACTTAAATTTCAAAAATTGCTTCACTTATATCCAGTGCATGGATAGTCCATCTTTTACTCCACTTCATTGTGTGTGATAATATCATATTTTGATTAATATGTTATTTCTTTGTTGAACTCGTTTGTTTTATTTCCTTTCTTACAGAGGTATTGTGCATTTCCTATCTGTTTTTCAGCCTCTGGCCAGTAAAAACTTGTCTTATGCTCACTGTGCATAAGAGGAACTGCCTCAGAAAAGGCCCTCCATTCTTGCTACTCAGAAACCAGCAGCAAAACTTCATCTGGAAACTTGATGGAAAATCAGAGTACAGGTCCCCACCCCAAACCCACTGAACTGGAATCTGCATTTTAACAAGATCCCCCAGAGATGCAAAGACAAATTAAAGTTTGAAAAACATTGCCCTAGAGCACATTTACCCTTGGTTATTTAGGGATTCTACTCCCTGGCTATTCTTCTACTTAGAAAGGGAGCTATGAGAGCCGTGGCTCATTTTCAGACAGACATGAAATAAAGGTAATATTTTAAATTTATATTAATCTACTTTCTATATGACCCCCTTCATTATCTGAAGACATTCACTTTCAGGGTAGGGGAATTCATTTTGTTAACAAGCAAAGGTTGTAAAGAAAAAAAGAAAATAAAGAATTAATGTTCAGCCTACGACATGCAAAATAAAAGTTTTTATTCTGCAATAAAGACTCGAAAGCCAATCTTTGTTAAGAGAAAAAGATTTTCTACCATCCCTGTCTTTCCTCCCTTTTATCATATAATGAAGCAGGTGGATTCAGATCATACGTTTTTTCCATAGAATAGAAAAACATATCTATTTCACCTATTACCAAGGCCAGTAATGTTTTTCCTTCATTAGTTTTATTCTGAAATAATTGTATATTGACATAAGAGCTACGAATATAATTCAGAGAGCTTTTATATACCTTCACCTACATTTGCATAATGTTAACATTATACATAACTATGATACAATGATCAAAATTAAGAAATTAACATTGGTACAATACTCAGATTTATTTGGATTTCTTCAGGTTTTTTTTTTTTTTTACTATCTTCTTTCTTTTCCAGTGTCCAATCCATGATACTACACTGAATATAGTGCATTAGTGTCCTCCATGCTATAATATTTCTTGGTCTTTCCTTGTTTTTCATGATCTTGAGAGTTTTTAAGAGAATTAGGAAGATATTTTGTAGAATGTCCCTCAATTCTCAAGTTTCTCTCATGTTTTCTCATGATGAGACTAAATTTATAGGTTTGGGGGAAGAGTATCAGAGGACGATATTAGGCCATGAATATTTATTCTTACTGTATAAGGATAAACTGTGAAGGAAATAAAAATGCTGAAGATTGCTCCTTCTGGTCTCAAGAAATGGCAGGAGGAGAAGGGAGACAGAAATAGGGCAAGAAGATATTCGGGTTCTAGTTTTCAATATCTCTTCCATGCATCATTGGAGGGCTAATATTCAGAGGAAGGGAAGCTTTGTAACATCTAGATAAGAAAAAGGGTAAGAAGAGGCCATTGGGTTAGTGGCTCACTTTCTCATATTTAGGCTGTAAACAGTAGTGTGCTGGTGAACGTATAACAACTGGCCATGGGGAGGCAGAGGTGAGGGAGTGTGGGGACCCAACTTATAAGGTTTGCTCATTTACATGGTATAAAGACTCTTGACTTGGCTGACTTGACGCTATCAACATGAGCTCACTGTACTGAGATGTGAAGAGCTGTGCAGTGCTACACTATTCTATAGTACTTCCTCCACACGCATATAATAACATAATAGTAAAACATAGTAAAACAAATAAGAAATGATGATTTTGAGAATCAATTATTTTTGTTTTTAATATAATTCATTTAAATGTATATTATTTTATTTTTAATAATAACCGTGTTTATAACAACTGGTACGCAAAATTTCTGAAACATTAACAATTGGATAAGTTACGAGCTCCGTCCAGCACTCCACTGCTTCTAGGAGATGCTGATTGTTTGGCTCAACAACACCACATGGCTCAGAAGCAATAGCACAGAGGCGGCAGCAGCAGAAGTCTTTCCTAACAAGACTTAGAAAGCATTCCTGTCTCCTCATGACCTGTGTGTGGGAAGCAGGAGCCTTAGAGTTTCTCACTTCCCCAGTGGGACTGCTGATGGATTAGCTGAGGTCTAGAAGCAGGGAAAGAGGTCATAGGGGATGGAACTTTTTGATATTAGGGGAAGTATTCAGGGCTATGGCAGAAGTAGTGAGGGCCAGCAGACATCATCCCAAAAGATCAGATGGGACCTATTCACATTTCAGTAGTCCCAATTCCAGGGAGAAGATGAATCCATACCCTCTAAGGGGGAGATCATTGAGTGTCCAGAAGATGGTGTGTGACCCAAAGGTGCCACAAGGATACAATAACATCACCTCATATACCCCGATGCTATCTTGGGAAAGAGGAGAAAGAGGGAGGTAGAGATCTGAGAAAGATAAAGTCATCTAAAACAATGTTACTCAACCAAAATATAGCTCATAGGCTAGTGTCAGTCCACAAACTATTACTGGTCTGAGGTGAGATAAATACAGGTGAGATTTTGTGTTTAGAAAATTTTATCAAAAACTCCTATTACTATGACTTCTTAGCATGGACTCATCTTGTTGAACAGGATATAGACCAGTTTAGGTGTGTTGGTCTGGCATGGCGAAATACTTGGAGCACAAGTTGCACATTGGTCATATGCAGGAAGGCCTGTATTTGATCTACAACTGATTGGAAAAAATCAATCAATTAGAGAAACATTAATCTAAAAGACTTTTGAAACCATCACCTTTGGATGGGAATAAAATGCTGAGTAGTTTGAACAGAGGTTGTCAAAGTATGTTCCTTGGACCTGCAATATCATCACCTGAGAACTTAAAAATGCAAACTCTAAGTCCCTACCTGATATACTGAATCAGAAACCCTGGGGGTGGGCCCAGCAACCTGTGTTTTAACAAACTCCCTAGGTGATTCTGCTGCATGTTTGAGTTTAAGAACCACTGGTTAGAATGTTTAAAGTGACATAATTATGTTCAAGCTAGAAGAAAATGAAACACTATTAATTAAGTGCAAATTATCTCTGCTAGAATGCAGAGCTGGAGACTATGCAGATAGACCACGTAGAGAAAAAGGAAGGCAACTAAACTTTCTTTGCATATCTGAGTAGCTATGCAAGTGAATGAGGCCAACATGCTAAAGTCAAATATTTTTAGTGGGGTTTAAATCATTTTTTATTTTTCTCTATAAGTTTACACATAATGCTGTGGCTCCACATTTCCAAGCATAACTCATTTCCCAACCATCAGCCTTTTTTTTTCTTTTTTTTTTCTTTTTTTTTTTTTTTTTTTTTTACCAAAACAGGGTCACAGTAATAGGAACAGAAGAGGATTTCTCTAGCTTTACTTTTATTATATAATGTGGCTGTCCTCACATTTCCTGCAACTACTACAATGAATAGTTCAGGAGGCACTTACTTCTTAGCTACTTTGTGTCATTCGTTCTTATGTATAATTTTCCCAATGCTTCTGTTCCTTTCCAGGCATTGTTGATATGGTTTCGGCTTAGACTCTGGCTGATCTGAACATTAGCCATATCACAGCCAGGAAATTCTCTCTGCTCTCCATCAGTGCTGTATTTTTCTTACTGAGGGATGCCACCCATGGCTCACAGGCTTTTCTAAGGCAGGCTTTCTCAAAACAATGTGCAGACAAATCAGTTGGGGCTCTTGTTCTTCTGTAGATCTGATATTGCAGGTCTAGGGTGGCCCAAGAAGTTGCATTTCTAAAAAGTTCCCAGGTGATGCTCATTTCATTACTTCGCAGATAATATTTTGAACAACAAGTTTTAAAGTAGCGATTTTTCTGCTTTAACCATGTCTTCTCCCCAGGTTCCTGTGTGGTCAGGGAACATATTCTTAGAGAGGCTTGCTATCCCTGTTTGACAAGGATGGTCTTGAACATCCTGTGCCCTGAGAAACTGGCCAGTCCTGGGCAAACCCAGTGATTGGTCATCCCAGCTGTCCCAAACCCCTCTGAACAGCCCTTATCCAATTCTCCCCAACTCCACCTCCAACTGACCTTCTATCTTAGCTACTTAATTTTTCCTTCTCTTAACATAAATGTTTTCCCTTCAGGGTCTTAATTTCTCCTCTGCACAAAGTCCTCCCCTTTGGCGGACCTGTTTCCAGCAGCCCTTGGGAGAGCTGCACTTGCAGCCAGTGTAGTTAGTTCAGCCCAGTTTTAGAAAGCGCTGCCCATCTAACTTGCTTTGGGAGTTTCCATTTGATGTTTCCCCAAAGTTGGTCAGGAATAAGAAGCCTCTGTGAGATTGGTTGAGTGCATATTTGACAGTTCACTCATTGCTCTCACATAAATAAGCTCAGAACACCAGGTGTCTGCAGACCAAGCAGGTCTTCCCTAGGACCTAGGAACAATACCTGTTCTGCTTTGCTTCTTAGATGATGATGTGAATAATATCTGGAATTTAAAAAAAAATACAAAACCTTCAACTCTGGGGCATGACAAATACAATGTGTTTTTCAGTATTTTCCGTCATTCTTTCTATGTTGAAGCCATAAATTCTTTTAGGCACAATTTCATGCCTCATCATCCTAGAAATATACCTCTGATTATGTTCATCTGCAGCTAAAATCTTCATTAACATTAAATTTACAGCAGAATAATTTCCAAACTCCCCATGTTAGTACAAAGTCATGGTTCTCAAAACTTTACTATGCATCAGAATGACCTAGAGGAATTGCTAAAACAGACTGTTGGCCTCATCCCTGAGTTTCAGATTCAGTAGGCCTAGGCAGGGGCTCCAAAACTTGCATTACTAACAACTTCCCAGGTAATACTGATGCTGCTGGTTGGTCCATGAATCACTCTGAGAACCACGGGCCTAGTGGACCCATTTTATCTAGGCACAGATTATATTCCCAATGCCCAGCTATAGCACATGTTTTCAAAGATGATCCTTTATTTTTGGTTCCTATGTATGTTTTCTTTCCTCTGTGCCTTTGTTTTGTTTCATTTACTTATTCACTCACTCGTTGTCATGGTCTGCTCAGGCTGCTTTAACAAAATACCATAGACTAGGTGGCTTAAACAATACACATTTATTTCTCAAGTTCTGGAGGCTGGCAAGATCAAGATCAAGGTGCCAGTAGATTTGGTTCTTGGTAAGGGCCCTCTTCTTGGCTTTTAGATGGCCACTATCTCATTGTATCCTCACATGGTGGAGAAAGAATTGCTAATGTCTCTTCCTCTCCTTGTGAGGGCACTAATTCCTCACGAGTTCATCTCGGGGTGGGGGACACAGTCATTCAGTTGATAACATTCATGGATTCATTCATTTCATCAATGGCTCATTTTTTCATCAAACCTTTATTCTAGCTTTATTGAGGCATAACTGACAAATAAAAATTATTTTTAAGATTTATAATGTATGTATATATATTTACATATACATATATATAAAATTTCATCAAAACTTTTTTAAAGACCAACATGACTGGCTTTGTCAAGTGCCCTCATGAAATATATAGTATAAGGGAAGTGAGAAAAAAGTTACCCTTTTCAGTTACAGAGTGGATTCATGGTTTTCAAAGAGCTTCCATATTTAAGCTCCCATTTGATCTTCTCCAGAACCCTGAAAGACCAACAGGGCAGAGATTACACATTTCACAAATGAAGAAATTGAAGACCAGGGATAAGTGGTTCATCCAAGGTGAGGCCAACCCAGGTCTTTCCAGTTCCAAGTCAATGTTTCTCCTACCCAACCACATTATTTCAGTCTCAGCTCATTGTAACCTCCCTCTCCCTGCTGTCTAAATTGAATCCTTTCTTTAAAACCCAACCCAACACTACCTTTTCCATGAAGCCTTCCCTGGCAACCCTAGTTAAATTTCTCCTTTTTATAAACTAAGAGAGTATTTTATTTTATCTTTCTACTGGTATTTTTTAAAAAATATAACCTCCCTTTCTAGACCTCAAGCTCCTTGAGAATAGGATCAATACTTCACTCTCCTTTTTGTCTCAGTGCTTTGCTTATGGTAGATGAGTATGAAAGCACTGAGAAATAAATAAAGGAATGAAGGATGGAGAGATGAAAATTTCACCTATTCTGAGTCAAGGATTAATTCATAAGATAATCAATGAAAAATATATGTGAAGATGAAGGAGAGTTGTGTGCTATCTCTTTGCTTTCTATCTCTATAAATAGGGATAGGGAGGACTAACATTAATTGATTGCTGGGTACCAGGTGTTTTTTGTTATGACATTTTACCTTCATACCTAATAGACAAATTCCTCACATTTTCAAGTGGAGATATTGAAGCCCAGAATTGTTTAGAAACTTGCCCAAGTTCAGACATTGATGGCATGTTAGAGAGAAAACCAAACTCAATTTAATTTAACTTCATGTGGCAACATAAACACATGAAATCACCTCCAATTATACTATGATAATAAGGAATTGTACAGAATTTATCTACATAAGAAATTAGACTTGTCATTGATCCAGCATTTCCTGGTTGAACCTTTTGATCTATTTTTCCAAAGGAATTTCACTATTATTGTACTGTTTCCTTGTTCTTCGTGTGACCAGTCATCACTAATTGTGAAATGCTAGCCTCTGATTTAGACACTATGTCACGCCTTAACAAGTGGTATTGTGTTAGAATATGCCTATTAGAAAAAGTGGGTGAAAGTTTGGGGGTAAATACTGGAACAAAGTGGGGGGGGTAGATAAACCTAGAGATGTTTTCAAGAATAACCTCAAAAGGAATAACAACTTAAGCAAAGATGGAAAACTCAGACATTTACTACATTATAGAGCTGAGAATTATTGGGAAGTTCAACCAAAGGACATTGCCAGTGAACGTCACAGAACCTTGACAGAGGCACATAAGAGATAGACAGCATTAAGAAAATGGCCAACTTACCTAGGAGGGTTCATGTGTCGGTTCTACAGTTGATGTTTTACAAGAGCAGAGGCCTGCAACATCCTGAAAAAAAGAGACACATCAAAGGTCACTGTTCTCACAAGTGTATGAAATACCAATTTGTAGCCTTTCCTTTTAAAAGTATTGCAATATTCTACTTGATGAATACCTGTCAGCTTAACTGCTGTATCATTTCATTAGCCATTAAGACAGCTAACAAATTTTAGAATCTTAACAATTTTTTTTTTTTTTTACAATTTCAGTGAACCTGTTTCAAGTAATGAGGAACTGCTATCAAAGTCTTCCAAACTTCTTGGATTTGCCAGATGGAAAAAAGTTTTGAAGCTCATTTTCAGACCTCCTGGGGTATTTAATTCAGAAAATTCAAGTAACAACAAGTGTCCTATTTCTAAAACAGCTTTCTATTGTTACTTATTCTGTCAGATCAGGGAGCTGGTAAAAGTAATACATCTAAAGAAGAGTGAAAATTGGGAAAGTAGATAAATATTTTTTCTAATTTAGTGCTAATATAGTATTGGCTTCAATGGACATTTTCAATCAATCACGAACATGTGCTCAAAGACATGACACCAGTAGAGAGACGGAGCTGCTTAAAAATTAAAAACATATTAGCCATTTGATTTTTGTCACTTCTTGGAAAGAGTTCACAAGTGCCTGCTCAACCAATGGTAGGTAGGTTCCTTGACATTTCTGTATTGTGGAGGACAAAGTAAGATCTGTATATAGAAACCAAATGTGTTAATAATGGGTGTACCTATCTAAGGACCCGTTGGAGGGAATTGTCATTTTCTCTGGTCACTAAGAGGTTCTAAAACAATGAGGTTGGATTGTGAAATAAAGATAACAATAGTATATCATGCTTACATATTTTCTAAGTTACAGACACTGTTCTTAATATACTTTAAGCATATTTAATCCTCACAATCACCTTAATGAGATAGGTATTATAATTATCTTCATTTTACAGGAGAAACTTAGAAACTTAGAAAGTTCAACAACTTGCCCAGGGTCACACACCTAAGTAGTGACACAGGCAGTCTGGTTCCAGAGTCCATTATCTTATTCAATATACTCTACTGTTTTTTTTTATCTATAGATGAAAGTATATTTTTAAATATAATTTAATTTCTCAAAATTAAAAATTTGAGAAAATAAGAAATGGAAGGAAAGAAACTATAGTATTTCTAACCTCAAATAATATTTGTTAGCTTTTGGGGATATTTGCTTTCAATCATATTTATATGAATATTTTTGATTCATTGTAGCTCTATGATTTTGATTTTTTTTCTCTTCACATTTTATCAGAGGTATTTCCCATGTTGCTAAAGTATTCATGATACTCATTTTTAATAATTGCATAATATTAAATAGATTAGGTATACTGTACTTTCTTAACAAGTTTCCAGTTAGCTGTTTAGGTAGCTTCTAACAGCCTAGAGCAGGTTAAAGTGTAGGCACTAACATTCTGTTTCAAATCCTTGCCCCTCTACTCACTAGCTATAGTCTTAAGTTATTTGAGCTCTCAATATTTTCATTTTCTTTTATGTAAAATAAGGCTATTAATAGTAACTACCACCATCTCATTGTGTGTGTGTATTTTTTTTTGGTGAGAATTAACTGCATTAATTGAAGGAAAGCAGTTAAAACATTGTCTACCTATAGTTATTACTACTATAAGTTCATTCATAAAGTAACTCACCTTAAAAAAAAAATTTCTTTATGATACAATACCAGACATAAGATTATTGGGTCAAAAGATATAAAATGTTTTTGGTTTAATATTTTATTTATGTTACCAAATATTTCCAAAGATTGTTACATAGATTTATATGCCACCAGTTATGTAAGAAGAAACCACTTTTCAATGTACTCTTGCTGACTTTGGGTAGTAACATTAAATTTTTGTCTGCCAGTTCATCAATCTATTCTTCAAATTTTTCTAATCTATTCTTAAACCCATCTACTGAATTTTTATTCCTATTAGTTTATTTCTCAGTTCTGGAATTTCCATTCGATTTGCATTTATAGTTTCCAGTAATATTCTGAAATTTTCTATCTTCTCATCTAAAATCTATTACTCCTATATCTGGATCTATTTTTGGTCATTTCCTCTTGTCTGCTGGTATATCTGGTAATTTTACCAAATGCTAGATATTGTGTATAAAAGATTATAGAGATAATTTGAGCCTCTGGATGGTCATATCCCTGTCAAGTAATGTTTTACTTTAGCTTTTGACAGGCAGTTAGGTAAGTAAGATCTCTCTTGGATTCCCTTCTGTCTGGATTCTTGGCCTCTCAAGTTCTCTCTGCCTTGAAGCTCTCTGATGCCTTTGAACAAATATTTGTGAGATATCATATCCAGCTTTTCTACGTGCTCTCAGAGGATGACTTTCTCTAAATGAAAATAATCTGTAACAGCTGGGAATGTAAGTCATTGACACTAATTTAAAAATAATGGGTTAAACCTAAATATAACTTATTTTTGTTTTAATGCGTAATCACTTGATTATTAGTAAGGCTAAATGTTTTTATATTTGCAAATGTGTTATATTTAATTTTTTTGTAAAATGTGATTTTATTGGTTAAATGTGATTCTATTCTTATCTCATGTAGTAGTTCTCAGTTGCAGTGTTATTATAAGTTTGTATGAGCTTCCACGTAATAATTATATTAACCCTTTCTGTTATTATGTCCAAATGATTGTACTTAGTCTACTGCTTGCTTGTTTTATTATTATTTTAATATAATCAAATCTATTTTATCTTTCACTTTGTATTTAGTTACAGTAGTCTAGTCTATAAAGTAAATACTTGTAGACTTCCTATGGTTTGAGTTTTGCTAATTTATTATGTGCGTGTGATGAATATATAAATAAATTTTTTCCAAACTGTTAGTCCATGTATTGCAAAATATTTTCCCTCTCCATTGATTTATATCCTGCTATTATCAAATATTTTACTCTTATATAATTATTTTGATCATGTATTTTGTCTCATTAATCTAACTATTTTTGTGCCAGTATCACATGATTTTAATTATTATAACTTTATAATATATTTTAATATTTGATAAGACTAGTCTCTCCTCATTACTCTTCTTTCTCAAAACTGATTTTTGCTTGCTATGCTTGCTCATTTTCTTTTTCCAGATTTATGTCTAAATCAAGTTTTCCTCACCATTACCTCAAAATGTGAAAAATAAAAGAGAGACTATTACTAGATTTCCATTAAATCTATACTCTGGAAAGAATTAACAGTTAAAAAATATGTTATCTTTTAAAGTAGAAGTCAGTCTTTCAAGTATTTAATATTTTTATAGCTTCCCCCACAAGAAATTTTTTAGAACTTTAACTATATAGAAAATAATTAAAATAACCAAATAATAATAAAAGTCTTTTGATTATTTAATATTTTTGGCTCTCAAAAACTTATGTACAAAAAATCAATCATAGAGCTTTATATATTTTGTTACTCTTTACCTTCAATGCTTAGCACTAATCTTTTTTCCTGCAATTCTCTATTCTTGAGTTTTTATATTGTCTCACTTCTCGGTGATCTAGAAGATACCTCTTCGCAATTTTTGCAGAAAATAGTCTTCGTTGTTATATTCTCTGGCAACTTGCATATTTTACAATGTTCTTCTGTTGCTTTTATATATAATTTCATAATTGGGTAGGCATAAAACATACAAATCAAAGTTGTTTCTCATCAAAGTATGTAGAAATTTACCCATAGTCTTAAAAAAAATTGTACTATATAAAAATATAAGGGCTATCTACAAAAGTATATATTTTTTTTCTTAGATGTTTGTAAGATTTGTTTGTCCTAGAAATTTTTAAATTGACCAGTCTATGACTAGGCATTTATTTCTATTTCTTAATTTTGTTCAAAAGAAATTTTACAATGTGCACCTTTTTCTTCAGGAAGTTTTTTTCTATTATACTTTTAATTTTTACTTCTGAATCATAGGCTCTATTTTCAGGGGAACATCAATTCTTTTACTCATAAATCAAAAAAATATATATATATTTTTTTAAAAGTTAAACACTTTGTTAGGGGTAAGGTTACAATAATAGATGTTTATTGCTCTCTGGGAGCTTGTATTCTAAGTTAGAACTCCATAATTTGTCTTTCTAATTTCTTCTTATCCATTTAAATTTTATTCATTTTCTTTGGATGTTTAGATTGTTTATGAAGTGTTTCTTTTGTATCCCTGATTTCTGTTTCTGCAAAACAAAATTTCACCTACTGAATTTTTTATTTAGTCACAATCAAATCTTATTTTTACCTGTTCTTATTTAATTAAAAACAATATAGTCTGTCCTGCTATATTGTTATAATTGCATTTCTAAGAAACCTCATATTATCAAAAGGTTATAATAAAAACAATTATTTCAAGAAGAAAAGGAGCTATGGGTTAGAAAGTTACAATTCTAAGATCATTTTTACTACAGTAATTTCAATAATAAACTTGTTTTTATATGTCTAAGTGTTTTTTAACTCAAATGACAATTAATAAATTAGTCTATCAAAATAGTAAATACAATTCTCAACATTACTGATCATGTAATGTAAGACTTACAATGTAAAGTAAGACCAGATCTTAGACAAAGAGTTTCTAGGGCTATAAAATAAACTATATTACAGTTTGCAACTATCCAAGGTAATGAAAAGATTATAAAACCAATGGAGCAGCCAACCAGCCATTTAAACAAATCTATTCCAAATATTTTTATAAACTAACTTCATTTTTACAAGTATAATTTTAGTTCTAAATATGCCATTATGTTTAAACTAATAATGGCCAGTACAATGCAAATGATGTATCTTAATGTATCAATAATGTTATTTCCAATTTTATTTATAAAACCATGGGAAGTAGGAGAAATGGTTGAAGTCTTATATGGAAACAACCAGTTTATGGAACACTTCATCTATGGGACATGTTCACTGTACTACCTCCAAAAACTGCAAGGAGACCCAAGAAAATAGAAGCCCAAGAGGAAAAGCCCCCATGCCTTCAATGTGCTTCCACAAAATTCCCTTTTCCTACAAGCTTGCAAGAGTCTGCTTCTAACACTTACAATGAGAGCAATGGAAAAAAATATAAACAAATCAAAACAAAGGAGAACATTTTTGTGATGGTCATGTATTTCAAATCACTGGTACACAAGGCCCAAGAAGTCATCAAGGGTAATTCTTTTATAG
Source organism: Eidolon dupreanum (assembly GCA_028627145.1). Lineage (NCBI taxonomy): Eukaryota > Metazoa > Chordata > Mammalia > Chiroptera > Pteropodidae > Eidolon > Eidolon dupreanum. The sequence continues at coordinate 130,084,327 of CM053507.1, read as the reverse complement.
TTGACTATTAAGATTCAGAAATGGCCAAGATTACCTTTCACTCTGCTAACATAGGAAATGTCCACGGTATGTCAGGGACAGCAATATTCAAGGTCACATGTAAGCATGTTAGAGAGCAAATTGACATTGATGAAGCAGACCACTCATTCCTTTTAATATCTGTAATATGCTTATTCTTATATTTATTTGTTGCTGCATAAAATTCATTTTTAGGTGATTCTAAAGCTTTTAAAAAATTAATTCAGTGGAAGAGTGTTCATATACTACCACTCATTTGGTGTCTTCCCAGAAGTCGTCCAAATTGGAGTCTTAAAATATGCACATTGGGATGAAAACACAGCTTAAAAACAGTTTTGTTAAATGTCTGTTTTTTTAATTCAATGAATGATTTTAAAAATTAGCTTCATTGTTTTTTAATTTACCATCTGTTAACTCAATAAATACAAGTTCTTAAAGTTAACCTAATTGTCTTGGAATTTGCTGTTTTTGAAGCTGATTAAAGTTATTTAAATTAATTTTATTGTATATTCAGACTAGAACAAAGCATGTCTGCATTTGGAAAGATCTTGGCTAATAATTTACAAATAAATATGCCCATTTTTAAAATTTTGTCTACAGCCATGCCTCCCTGAACAAGCCCGATCCTGTCTGTCAGAAGCTAAGCACGGTCAGGCCTGGTTAGTATTTAGATGGGAATCCAGCTAAATAAGAGATTGTAAAGGTCCTTGCCCTCTGTAAGGTCAACCAAGGGTTTCGTCGCCTAAAAAAAATAAATAATAAAATAAAATAAAATAAAATAAAATAAAATAAAATAAAATAAAATAAATGGACTAATTTCATTTATAGTCCTTAATATATACTAGTCAACCTGTGAAGAGTCAGAGATGCTGATATTAGACAATCCAAGAGATAGTATATTAATACACCCAAACTTGTAGCCATTAAAACCTGTGACCATGTTCAAAATTTTTATCAACTTTTGTCTAATGAAGAGGTAATGCAGAGTGAATATTAACTGGAATGCAATTTCTTTTCATTCTGCATTCCCATTGATAAAAAGAGCTGCTATGTTACTTTATATATTGTTCTGCCTCAGGTCACAGTTTATTAGACTAGTAGAGGTCTCTGGACCCAAGTGGGCCAATGAGACTCATCTTTGAGAATTGTACAGGACAGCAAGATGGGTCTTTCTCTGGATGGCTTGACAAGAACATCCGTGGCTCAAGAACAATTGGCAACCATGATCTGCTATGTAACTGAGGAGAGGAGGGAGCTGGACTGCTGTGAAAAAGAAAGACAAAGAAGAAATATGAAGGGAGATGATTGTTTGGGTTCCCTATAGCCCTTAGATACTACCTCTATTCCTATGGCCCATTACACTGACTTTGGATTCCATGAAAAACCCCAATATGCTTTTCCCTTTTTGCTTAAGCTCACAAAATCAGCTTCTGTCACTCACAAGTCAAAATAACTTGAAGTATTGCATGAGAAGAAACCCCCCTGGTGGTAATGATTGTTTAATCAGGAATTTCAAGCTTTACTTCTCCCCCTGCTTTCCTTTAGATACATTTTTTTTATTGACATGTAATTTATTTATTTTTTGTTTTATGGTTATTCTTTTTATGGCTTATGTAAGAAGCCTTTTTCTGTCTCCAAGTTATATTGTCTTTTCCTCTAAAAGCTTTATAGTTTTAGTGTCTACATTTAGATATATAATCCATTGCAAATGAATTCTATATATGGTGTGAGATATGGATCAAGGCTTTTTATGTGTTCGTTTGTTTTATTTCTATATGATATCTAGTTATTCTAGCACCACTTATTGAAAATACTTTTCTACATCAGGTTACTTTGGTGGAGGTGAAAGGGGTGGGGGTGGAGAGGCCATCTGAAACTAAACTAATGAGTCAATATTAAAATAAAGAGGTAGATGTATTTTATTAAGTTTCTGAATTAGTTTAAGGCAATGATAGTAGCTTCTTCACTTAACAAAGGAATGTGTTAATAATTCATTCATCAGAATTGACTTCTTCCATAAACTCACATGTAATTCACCTAAAACATATCTAATAACCAATAATCAACTTAATTTTCTGTTCCATGTTGTTGTCAGCTTATCTCTTTCCATTATTTGTATAATATGCATCTATATATGCTCCAAACATTAAAAGGAACCATGCTAAGATCTAGGCTGGGGCTGTATCTATTAGATGGAACAGATTACATTTGCCCAAGAATATTAAATCATCCCAATTCTTTGTACCATAACTGGAGCTTCCAATTGTATAAATCAGCTTCCAATTTATCACATGAAAATCCCGGAGTAATAATATTATTGTATATTTGAGTCGACCTTAAAGCATGAATGATTCTCAAAATCTATTGATTCCCAATGTGTAAGTAACAGATAACCTTCATATAAATCATCTTTATGGCACACATAGAAATGCTTAATATTTGCCAAAAACTCTGGGATAAATAAATAAAGCAACTGTCTCATGGATTCTGACCATCTCAGGCCGTGCTCAGGCCCTGCTGGGTCAGCTTGAAGGCTGAAGGCCTCAATATCTTAGCACACTGGTTATCCTTTTGTAACATAGCATTTGACTCACTCATATCTAAGTATTTCTTTAAAAATGTACAGTAGTGGATGAAAATCTATAGTCTGGCTAATAAATGTCCATTTCCCCTCTTTCTGGAAAAATTACCCCTAAATTATCTTGGAGAACTATACCTCCTTCACTCCCAGTCTACCTGAGTAACATTTAGGGTAGCTGCACTCCCCAATCCAAGGCTGGTGAGTTAAAAAACCATAGCCCTTGGCCAGAGTGATCAGTGACGGTATTGGTTGGTACATGATACAATTTGATCTAATCAAAGTGACCTCTAGTTCTTTTGCTGGAAATTTTGAAAAAGAGGAGTGCTCTTTGTGCTGAGCTTTCTACATCAGAATAGAAGCCTGAAGGGACTAGCTTACTAGAGTAAAGGGAAAACCAGATTAAGAATGAAATTAAGACAGAAATTAACATAGAAGAAAGCAGAGCCAAGTGATAGTGACATTATTTGAACAGCTAGATCTCATTATACCTATAAGCAGTCCTTGCACTGTATTTTCCAGTTTATTTGTATGTTTGAGTAGGGGTGAGTGAATAAAAAAATAAAACAAAACCAAAAACTAAGTTGGATTTCTGCCCCTTGTAGCCCAAGTTCCCTCAATTCTTGTGCATTTCTTGATCCCACCTTGTTTCTAGCAAATCTGAATTTAGGAACATGGAGCCATTTTTAATAAGGATTCCATTTAATTCCTATACACATTAAAATTCGAGATCTACTGATTTAGCCCCCTTATTTTATGGCTGAGGAAACTGAGAGTAACAAAGAGTAGGTGTCTTTCCCAAGATCATTCAACAATACATATTTATTCTAGGTATGGTGAGAATTATGAGTGAAAATAATCAAGAACCCTGTCTTCATGGTCATCAACAAACTAGATGGTTAGTTATAGAATCAGAACTAGAATTCATTTCCGCTCTCTTCTTCTGGGTAACTTGATTTCCCCAAGGTCATGCTCTAATATTTTTTTTTCCCTACTCCAAGACATTTTTTTGGTCTAAAATGTAAACTATTACTAAAAGTAAAGATTCTATATTTGGGTAGCATTCAAAACATATAAAAATAGGAGGTGCTTTAATAATTTTAAGGTAAATGTTACTACTGTATGTGGTCTGGAATTTGCAAACATTTCCATCAAAGCACAATAGAGGAGAGAAAGCAATAGAAAGTAATATCTACTCTTCTCCTCAAAATCTCCAGTAGCCAAAAGGTCTTTGAGGACTTGTATTTTGTTTAAAAGTCATGCAAAATGTTAAATTCTATTGTATATGTAACTGTTTTAATAGAAAAATAATTTCTTCCAAAATTTTTAAGAATAAATATTGAGAAATAGGAGCCATGATTATTCTTTGGCTTTGTGTACTCCTGGCACACCAGCAAGCCACCAGGAGGCACTTATTTCTACCTCACTTATATTCCAGTCAATTTGTTTTCTATTCTTGCTTAGATCCCAGAATTTCTTTTCTATGAGAATACTAATGACAACAATAACATTAACAACAACAAACAAACAAAAAATAATTGTTAGTCTTTATTGAGTACTGTGTTGAAGCACTGCGCATCTGTTAACTCCAGGAGGCAGGTACAACTATTATTTCCATCATATGGATGAGTAAATTGAGGCTCAAGATCATGCAGGTAGTAACTAGTTGAACCAAAATTAGAATCCAGGCAGACTGATGCCTAAGGCTTCTTTGCCTATGTGTATTAATTGACTCTGAAGTTCACTTTAAATGTTATAATTTTCCCATGCTGTTCTTTTGTATTCGAAATTCCCAGAATACGTAAAATGGGTGAATTTTATTGTATATTAATTATACTTCAAAAAAGTTGAATTAAAAAATGACAATTTATAGACCTAAGTTAAGAATTTAAAGACTTGCTTATTCAGTGAATCAAGTGGCTTCCAGAATATGGATGTGTCCATGGGAACATAAACCATAAGAAACCAGTCAGCATACATTATGAAAGAATACCTAGTGTTTCTACCATTTTAGGGGAGTTTATGGAAGAGTGTAAGGTGTTCTTGCAGATCACAGACTGTGGAGTGGTTAAAAAGTATGGTTTCAAAGCAAGAGCGGGGCTGAGAAAATTAAAGTGTTTAGTGAACTCAATTTTTTTTTAAAATGAAAAACATCGTAAAGACAGTCTTAGGCACATGGCTATAAGACAGACTGTGCTATGATATAGTCTGATGGGTAGTAATAAGGCGTTTGGACTTTACTAAAAACATACATGAACTATGCAAAAGAGTCCAGTGTAGTGTTGTAGAACTGGAGAGTACAGGGTTTTAGGGTCTGGGACAGGACCCACCTGGTTAGCCTGCTTTCCTTTACAACATGGCAGGTCAGTGAGCTTAATCTTAGACAACAGACATTCTGATGCTGTGCAGATCTCTGTGTTCTGCATGGAATGATTTATGCATTTTTAAAAAATAGTAAAATTTTCACAGAGAGATACAGAAAAATTATATATGATCAATATAAGATCATTGTCCTCTTGAAAAAGAAACAATCTAGCAAAGGATGAGTATGGCATAAGGAGCACTCAAAAAATGTGCCCATCTTCTAAAACTTTAGCTTTATTTTCTTTCATTCATTAACTCTCCAAATATTTATCAATTACCTCCTATATACTATATGGAGAGTTGTGTACTATAAAATGGTTAGGGTTATAAAGGGCTTCGCATCATTCTTCAAATGATTATGGAATATCAGCTATAGCCTCTCAGGCTTCAGACTTCCTGCACACTTTGCCACCAGAGTAATTTTCTAAGATTTGATGGTGTAAACTCATCCTTACAACTTTTAATGACTCCCTATTTCATACATGAGACTCCTAATATGTCACATAGGAGACACTGACTGGTTGATCCTTCTCCTCCTTTTGACCTGTAGATATAATCCCCCCAGAACACACACATGTACTTTGAAAAATGAAAAAGTTCTCGACATTTAATAATTTTTCATAAAAACTGAATTAGCAGTTTCTCTTTAGAAATTGGAAGATCTAACATTTGGCATCATTGACATTGACTATTTCATTTAGACAGAGAATATATTTTCTAGTTCCCACCACAGCTTACAGTCTCAATTTGGACTACTTTGCTCATCTATATCCATGCTTGGCCCAAGGTACATGTAAGAGTTTGAAAACCCTAATGGATGGGATAATGTCTAAAATTTAGAGCATGTCTGCAAGGTCCTTCACACTTTGGAACTGTTTAGTTTCATCTTTCACAATGAGTTCATGTTCCAGCCACACTGAATTCCACGTAGTTCCCTAAACAGCAAGCTTTGTCCTAATCAGGGCCTTCACTGGTACTGGTCTCTTTGCTTGACATATCCTCCCTCCATCTTCCTTTTCTGCCTAAAGGAGTCTCATTTATCCTCAAGACTTTGTTCAATCCTCTATGGTAGTCACCTAAATCCTGCCAGAGTTATTTGCTTCTTCCTAAATGTTCCCATAGCACTGTGGGCTTCTATTAGCATTGCAATGAGTTTTTCTGTCTGCTCAGTTGGAAAATGTGTTTCTTGAAGAGGAGAACTCTTAATCATCTCCATTTCCCCAATCCTTAATAGAGTCCCTAGCATCTAGTAGGTATGCATGAATATTTATTGAATGAAACACAAAGGTGGATGGATGAGTGAATGGATGCTTCCAAAAGAACTTTTTGTTACAAGATTTTGAAGTTTAAAATAAGAGAAGTAATTACTCATGAACAAATTTCAAATTTTAACTATCACAACATCTTCAGATAACAATTCTTCAAAGTTCCTGTTCATTGTACCCTTTCCAGGAAAACAAGTCTTGAGAAAATAAAATGCATATAATATTAGTAAATATATAAAGAGTGACTTAAAATGATAGGATGCCACACTTTGGGTGGTGGGGGTGGAATTTGTTACTTCAGCATAACATAGGCTAAAATGTTTTGCTGAAAATGACAGAACAAAGACCAATGACTGGAAGTTTTAGGAAGACCAATTCTATATAATTTAAGAAAATGTAATAAAGTATCCAGAGATGAAATAAACTGCTTTGGATATTACTCATTCATCCACAAAATATACATTGAAGTCTACTTCGTGGTGTTCTGTAGATAAAATCCCTTCCTTTATGGTGGTACGTGGTGAGAATTCCCCTTCACCCAAGATGTTTGTGTTGATGATTCCTGAAGTTTTGACTGGACAAATAAACTTTAAAAATACCCTGCAACCTGGAGCCTCAGAATGTCTACTTACTCTGGTTTAAAAAAGAAAAAAAAAATCTATCTTCTCAAGCATTCTTTTGATTAGAACCACTTACTGATCTATTGAGTTGTCTTTTCACATTTTAATGTTATTTTCCCAACAAATAAGTTCCTTGAAGGCAAATACTGTTTTATCTCACCTTTGCATCTTTCTTATACTACTTAGTAGAAAATATTTTGTTATCTATTCTAGGAAAATAATCAGTTTTGACACTAGGTATTATTATTGGTCATTTGATATGTTTCAGATTTACTTGTCTTTCAACCATTTAAGTTAGACTAGAACTTGTTTAAAAAATCTAGGAGCACAAATGTATTACCCTAATAACTTTCAGATAAAATGTCTTTTTCTTCTGGGGAAAAAAAAAAAAAAGCCTTAGCCAGTACTATTGAATTTGTGGCAATTACAATATTTCATTAACATCTTAATTCAGTAAGTATTTAATGTATTCCTACTATGTGCCAGGGGCAAGGTTTACACAAGAGTTTATCAAGATATGTTACTTAATGCACCTTACCCTTCATTACATAATTCTGTATTATAATAAAGTCTATGATCTCTCTGCAAGACTACTTGGGGAGGAAAAAGCAAATTCAAAAGGTTGGGGCAAAATGTTCCCTCAGTTTAATGCAAGGGAGTGTATATAATATCACACCTTGAAGTCCAGGGTCTTAGCTGGTAACTTGGGGGAATAGATGTAAGAGTGTGTAAGGGAGAAAGAACAATCTTTTTTTTCTTTTTTTGTATTTCAATTTCTGTTAAGCTTCATTTCAGGCTTTCAGAATTGGAGAATCAGCTGCCTGCTACAAGAAATTGCTAATAAGCAGTAATCAAAGGCAGAGAATTTATTCTTTCTATTCCAAACCTGATGTCATTCCCAGATGGAGATATTGGTACCAGTTAGGAATTCAGTATTTTGGTAAATCAAGGCAGGAGGATTTGGTGTCCCCTGGGTCTTGTAGAGGTAGGAAAAAACTTGTGTTTTATTTTGTTTTGATCATTACAGTCATTTATATCTTTTTGCTTTGCTTTACAGAACCAGGAGTTGAGGTGGGCACTTGTGTCCCAAAAACGAGGGCTAGTTCTCTAAAAGAAACTTTTTGTATTCTTATGTTTTTGGAATTGTTGTTTCTGCCTAAAATGACAACTGAAAAAGACAGATATACATTCCAGTGAATTTAATACCCATTGATAGAAAAGAACTGGCAGATCAGAAAGCAGCATGAATACATGTACTACTCTCCTTTATTTAGAATAACCACACCAAAATACAGCACAGTTGATGTGTTTGTTGCCAGGGCTTGAAAGTAGAATCAACCACTGTGTAAAAGATAAAATAAGACTGCACGGGATATCAGAATTTTCCCAGCGTGCTTTATTCATAGACATTTGACAGAGAGGACCTAAAAGAGCTTTTAGGAAAAACTGAATTCTCAGCCCAGTCACTTTCCAGGAACTTCGCTGCAAACTGTGCTCTAGGCTGGCAGGCTGGAGATCTTAGCATTCTCCCTCCTGCTTCCATAGTTTCCTTCTCTCTAAATACAATTATTTATGGGGACTTAATGAGAGAGCAAGCCTTGTGTGAAAGGCACTCAAGAAAGTGCAGCTTCTAAAAATACACTGAGGCGGCTCTGCAATTCTTATTGTTACAAACTGACGTTTTGCAGTTCAAACCACGAACCTAACACACACACACACACACACACACACACACACGCACACACACGCACACACACGCACACACACACGAAGGAAAAAAGCAAAGACTGTTTTTTCTTTCTACAATCTCCTTAACTTTTGAGTAAACAGTAGTAATTTACTGTTGTCATACTCAATGCAGATTTCCCAAAGAGAATGCAACACAAAAACAAGACCTGTTAGCTTCCTTGAACTGGGGGAAGAAGGGTAGGAGGAGAGGGACAAAGTTGCTGTATTTCAGTTTAGCCTTAGCCTGGGGCCTTGAACCTCCAGTCACACTGATCTTGCAGAGGTTTTTGGAGTTTTAGTCCCCTTTTGGGAAGGTTCCCTCGCCCCGAGTCCCCGATCATTAAACCCTAATCATGTGCCCACTTTGCTTCCAGCTTTTTGGAGAAACTGGACCTCAGTTTAGGAGTCTTCTTCCACTGGGTAGTAAAGAAGTACAGCTTCTGATGGGAAGATAAATAGTAAACACATGATCAGGGGCGCGGCCTGAAGGTCTGCAAGGGGCCCCCACCTCTTCCTTCCGCCACGTGTTCCACAGTTGAGGTGCAGCGCTCCTGTACTGGGTGCTGAGAGGCGAGAGTGGGGTGAAGAGAGACGGACAGAGAAGGCTTGTAAGGGAAGGAGGCCCTCTAGGAAACATCGTCTCGACCGAACATTGACGAGAGAAAAAACTGGCCCACATGCCCCTAGCGGGGAGCGATACATCCCACGCAGGCTAGGGTGTGTGTGTGTGTGTGTGTGTGTGTGTGTGTGTGTGCGCGCGCGCGCTGTGTTGGGGGGGTGCGTTGCAGCCTCTCACCTGACTTCCTCCTCTGCTGGCACACACACTACAATTACCCCCCCTTGCCCCCTCCCCTCAAAAAAAAAAAAGAAAAGAAAAGAAAAAAAAGAGCCCAGCCAAACAACGAACAACAGGAGGAAGCCGCAGGCAGCAAGAGGAGGGGTGGGCGAGGTGGGGGCCCGGGAGAGGTGAGGGGTAGAGTTGGCAGGCGTCGAGAACTGCGCCGCGCACCCCCAAGCACACTCCCAGGCGCCCACACTTACCCCTCGTGGCTGAGGGTCCGGTCTTCGGCACCAATCCCAGTGCGCGCCCCTCGCCCGCCCTAGTCCCTCCGGCCTGCCGCCCCCCACACCCCGGCCGGCGCGCTGGGAAGGAGCCTGGGAGCGGCGCGCCGCGGCGGTGGCGGCGGCGGCGGCTCGGGCTCGGCTCGGCTCGGGCTTCAGCGCGCCTAGTGTTACTGGCGGCCACCGAGGCTCCACCGCCAGGGGGAGAAGCCGGGGCGGGCGCTGGGGAGGCGGGCCGGGCCCTTGCCGCCTCGCCGGCCAGCCCGCGCCACACAAGCTCCCAGGCAGCGGCGACGCGGGGTCCGCCGAGCCCCCGGGCGCAGCGCGCCAGGCCGGGAGAGCCGCGGCTGGATGCGCGCAGCGGGTGGCTGCGGGCTCCCGCGGGGGGCGCCCCGGCCGCTCCGGTGCGCCTCCAGACTGCGGGCGCGGCGACCGCCGAGCGGTGAGCAGCTCCCGCCGGCCCCTTCCCCCTCCCGCCCCCGCCCCCGCCCCCTCTCTTCGCTCCCCCCCCACTCTGTTAACATCTCCTCCCTCCCCCTTGTCTTCCTTCCCTCGGCCCCGCGCGCTCGCTAGCTCGCTCCTCGCCTTGCTCTCCCCTTTAAACGCCCACTTCGGATGGGGAAAGAAGACAACTTGAAGTCAAGTTGCAATTAACTTCCGCGGCAGCCGCAGCTTCTGCGGCGGCGGCGGCGGCGGCGGCACGGGAGGCAGAAGCTGCCGCCTCGGAAGTCCGACGCCGGCGCGCCCGCCCGCCCGGGGAGCCGTTCCCGGTCTCTGGCCCGCACTCGACAGCCACGGCCGCCCCCAACGCCCATGCCTGAGTGAGTTCTGCTCCTTTGCTCTCCTACACCTCACCCCCTGCTCTTGCTCTTTTATCTCCGTCTCTTTTTCTCGGAATCTATCCAAACTTCTTTGTAGCACCCGTCCGCCGTGCCCCGGGTTGGGGTGTCTCGGCTCCCCTCTCCGTGGGCGCCCGGCGGCGAGGGTCTGCCGAGCCCCTTCTCTCACGCGCGCAGCCGGATCCGGGAGGGGTGGGCCAGTGGAGTGAGAGAGAGCACGCGGGATGGGGGACTTGAAGATGCCATTCGTTCCCTCTAAGGGTGTGGACACGCTAACACACCTGCCTGACAGACCCTGGCTGAACAAACTCCTTCGGGTCATCAATATGACCCCTTTTGGAAGAGAACGGGGAGTCGAAAAGACCGAAGGAAGCATATGGGGAAAGGGAGAGTCTTTCTGTGCACCCCGGAGCCGGGCTGGCAGAAAGGTGCCCGGTGGAATAGGCGGGGGTAGTGGAAACGTTCCCCGGCCGGATCGCAAGTAAGCTCAGCATCCTTTCCCGGTCCATCTCCGCCTTCCTCCGCCACCCGCCCCCGCCCGTGCGGCTGGTTGGGAGCGGCAGCAGAGAGGGGCCTGGGAAGTTTGTGGCAACTTCTTTTTCCATCCCGGGAACCACTCGGGCGCCGGGGCGCTCAAGTTGGAGCCGGGAGTTTGAAAGCCGCGGCACTCCACGTTTCGAACCCTCGCTGGTTGTGTTGAGATCGGTCCTGAAGCAGGTCCTGGATTGAATGTGGGTTTGGAGTTGGGCTGGAGGCAGGAAGAGGTGCCGCCCTCTTTTCAGGGACGGAGAGTATCACAGAAGCGGTCTCGGGGTCTCGCTCCTACGGTCCTGACCCGAGCGTGGCGGCCTTCTTCAAGCGCTCCACCTCCGAGGCTCCCGGGGCGGTGGAGCCTGGGTTTGGGCAACGACAATGAGAGGAACGAAGCAGGCAGGTGGCGGGTCCGGGGAGTGACGCGCGCGTACCAGAAAAATTTACTGAGCAGGACTCTCGGGATGACCTCAGGACACCGAGAGGGGCATAGGGCTCTTGCTGGAGGTTTTGGCCCGGACCTTTGCAAATTTCACTTACTAGTGTCAGCCACAGGATCGCCTCTCAAATTGCCCTGGTTGGCAACTTTGACCTCTACGCCCTTCCTCGGTGAACTTTCTTAGCGGCATTCGGGATTTCCAGGCAAATGTTGTAAGACTTAGACTCCACATGGTAATAAAAGAGACAGGAAAAACAGAAGGACGTCCTATTCTCTGGAGAGAACCTTTCCGCTCCGGCTGCCTAGGGTTCCATGCTTGCATCCTTGGAGGCCAGGGGACCTGACTTTCTCAAGAGGACATAGGAGGGGGTGAGAATGAATAAAACGCGACTGCTGCGTGTCAGGTTTTGTCCTAAGCAGTCCCTGAAATTTACAGTGTTTGCGCCGCTGACAGAGGAACTCATCCCGTTGAAACTTTATTGAAATTTACACCCTGTCTAGAGTGGATTTTCCTGAGATAGCAGGAACGTGAAATGTATTCTATAGTCAAATGTAGCAGCAAAAAGAAAGAAGAAAAACCCATACTTTAAGACTGGAGAAAGCCAAGGTTGAGGTATTTGCTCTAGAAACCTTTAATCTGCTGTGTGGTACTAGGGCTATGATTTAGCAGCAGTTCTTTATTTCTATTGCATATTATTTTAGTAGAACAGTAGTACATTCATATACTGGCTGCTCCAGTCTGCTGGCAAACATTAGCATTCAAGCTTACATTTTTGACAAATGTGCAGACAGGAATAGCATGAATAGGCATCTTAAATATTAACAACCTAAGCATCTGTTGTGAAACAAATTTAATATATTTACTCTGTTTTTCTCACATTGTTAGAAAAGGTTATAATAAGTGCATAATTTCAACTTTAGTTAGCAGAAGTAACTGGCAGTATCTTTCACTACCTCTCCAAGTGTTTAACACAATCACCAGACATAAATACTTTAATTAACTTGGTTAGGCACATTATTAAACACACTTTAAACAATGTGTATACTGTGTAACAGGAACAAAATATGTATCCTATTTGTGCACATTTTAAATGACTGTGCATTTTATAAATATACCAAGCATGTTTATTCTTCATCTCCATATGACACTTATTACTTCATAGTTTTTCTAAAGGAAACAATATTTTAAATGTAGTGTTCAGTCATATGTAATACATAATATGTAAACAGTAGCTATAAAATACAAAAGATTGTTAAATTTAAGTATGGCTACATGTAACAAGATTATACAAGAGAAATAAAAATCACTGCTCCATTTTGCATTCCTTTCTGAATAATGAATACAAATGATGTATGAAAAACAACAAATAGGGATTTCCCTCCTAAAGTACTAGTGCCTTAAAATGTGTGTGTATGTGAAGGGTGGGGAAGCAAGGGGGAGAAGGGGGAAGAAAGAGAAAGAAGACCTAAAGAACTTCTAGAAGTCTGAATAGTTATTTCCAGAATCAATGCATTCCTCATTTTCCCACAAGCTGAAATATGTAATAAATAATAGTTCTTTGTATGTAAAAGTATTCAAAAGGAATGCCTTTTGTTGAGTTGTTGTAATAAATTAATATATTCTTTGGTTGATAATCTACAAAAGTAGTTCTTTTGTCTCCCAGCATCTTAAACAAGAACAACTAAATGAATATTGGCTTATTTCTGCAAAGAAGTCTGTTGCTAGCTATATGAATCTGTGACTGAATAAGATATGATATGCTGAGTGATGGTTAAGAAAAAGTACATTAAGTAAGCAAAGATAAATATCTGGAGGAAATTTTTAAATTATTTTTTTGTGTGACAGGTTGTGGGTTGTAAATTAGGCCTAAAAGGTCAGGTGACAGGCACCTGTTCCTCATTATTGTAAAATATCTTTTGGTTACAAACACTATTAAGCTAAACACAACATGGATATACAGTAGGGACTCTATAAAGCACTCTAGTGGTTTTTCTTCTGCTCTATAAATTTCCAAAAGGGCCATACATAGATATGCCCTTTACACAAACACATAGTTTCTTCCAAGATATGTTATCTTGGATGACTCTTATTATATTAGTACCTGGGGTTGATTAAGTATATAAAATAAATGCATAGGATTAAATCAATCTTCAGATCATATCTAGACATTTAGTTGAACGCAGAAATATTTCTAAACCCCTCTTTTCTTTACAATCCATTGATTATCAGAAGTTGTTCATGTTTTAAATAGAATCCTTGCCAAAATTGTCTTTTGTACTTTTTAGTTGTCTCATTTTAAATGATGCCATGAAATATTTTGCTTGGTACTTATGTATAAGAAAACCAGTTGCTATATACTGTCATAGCTTTGTGGTATATAGAAAATGGGAAGAAAACCACATTTTACATGAATGCTTTGAGGAAGGGTATCGTCATTTGTTCTTCAAACTTGCCACTTCTCTCAGGAGAGTTCAGTAATATTTCTGTTAGAATTGAGGAGTGTGGTTTGATTTATTATTTTTTTTTGGAATGATTAACCTCTAGATATTTTAGAGACCAGAATAAGCATACATACTGAGTAAACCTAAGTAGCACAAAGTTGCAAAAAATCGAAGGTGCCAGTTGCTTTAATTAGCCAAGAAGGAGAATTTTGAGTAAATTCTATAACTCAGATTATTAAATTCTATATTTAAATCTGTTCTTTTTATTTTTTTTGGTCTTGTATTGTTTATGCTTATTATATTAAGTATTCATTTTTAGCATTTGTGATCAGATTACAGAACAGTCATTATTCTTGCTTTTCAAATTGATTTGGTTTTCAAACTCCAAAACTCTGGGATGATTTTAACAAATTGGTTTACATTTTGACAGAACAGAGTTAAGTTAATTAATAGATCAGGCACGAAAAATCATCCACGGTGGGGTGTATTTTCTGGTAAAATGAAAGTTATGTTTCAGCATGATGAGCATCAGGCTTCAGTAATCTGTTCCTCGTGTGGAATGAACACTTCCTACTTCGAGCTAGCAGGCACCTACTGTTTATTTACGCTGCATTAAACTGACAGCTCAGCAATCAGAGGAAAAATATTACTTACCTTCCTGAAGTAAATACCAGTTTATAGGTTAGTGCACGTATTTATATTCCTGTCACCGCTAAATAACGGCTCTGTCTCCATTTTAATATCTACCTGTGTTATAATCCAGGGCTTCAAATTCTTCCTGGTTGGGGGTAGGGGTCAAAAGGAGTTTTTCTTATCATTTCCCAGTGGCAAAACCTTAAAGAAGAGTAATTTCATCTTTTTCATTTCTGTCATGTGAGAACCAGTTGGAAGAAATGTTACTTAACATACCTCGACTGTAACATCAAAACTCCCAAAGAATCTGCATGCCACTTAAAATAGTCATCTTAGAGCAACCTCAGGACAAATACGTTCAAACACATTCAAGTGTGTATTTGTTAAATCAACTTTCTAAAAAGTTCCAAATAAATTACTTAAACTCTGATTACTTAGATAATAAATTTGATAAAGTGTCTTCCCTTCCAAGTCTTAGATGGAATATTTCAGGTTTTAAATGGAGATCTACAAATATTAGTACAAAGTGGGGCTCATTGATTGCTTGGTACTCTTGGCTTTCCTCTGAAAATATTCTTACCTCCTTTTTTGTTAATCTGTCAACCTTAAGATAAGGGAAATTTCAACTTTTTTATAATAATAAATGCATTTTTTAAAAAATTAAAAGTACCTTCTCTTTCAAACTCTTGGAAACATCAAAATACTGTTAAAGTTGAATTCTAAAACTTACGATCAACTTGAGAAAATGCTAATTTTCACTTACATTCTATAGATATCTTTTACACTCATTGTCTACATACAGTTGTCAATCTCTAATCACATATTTATTCGATCAACATCAGAGCAGAATGTGGTCTTAATACAGCATATAAATCAAATCTGTTACACAAGGTTCTTCTGCTTCACTATATCAAAGAAAAAGTGTCTACTATGGTAATTTATATATCGTTCCTAAGTGCTATTCTCAATGGTAAGTCTATTTCAACTTGATGTCTTCATAGAGTGTGATCAACACATTAACACACATTATTTAGTACTTTTGAACTTATGCCAATGGTACCTTTTGCTGTTTATTTCTTTGAAGTCTTTTTTAAGATCAGATATTTCATTTCAGAGTAAATAGATACAGATTGTGTGTATATATATTCGGGGTGAGATTTAGTAGCGTAGCATTTCTCCAGCATATTGGCCTATTTTTATTCTTTCAAGTTATTCTGTATCACTTCCACAGTTGTTGCTGTCTGAGAGTTTCTAATAGAAATTCTAATCACCTCTTTCAATGGACTTTCAAGGATATAATTCAGTTTATGTGGTGATCTAGTTTAGTTATTAGAGATGAAAATTAGTTAACTGCTATCCCAGCATTTATATCTCTAGAATCTGCTGAAATGTATTTAGTTATTTGACATTTGGTAGTGAGGTGTCTTGTAATCAAAAATTAAGAATTGGTTCAGTTTCCAGTGGAGGAACAATCTTGCTGGATAAAACATTTAACTGTGCAATATTTTATTACACTCATCGCTCATTTTAGAAACCGCTTATTGTTACACAAATTTTTGAGTACCTTGGGGTGCAGGTCCCCTGAATGAAGCTGAAATGCTTGCAGAAGATGTCAGGCTGCACCTGGTTGTGCCATTACTAGAATGTCTGTGGACCTGCATTGGCCCCCCTCCTCTACACCCCTTCCCCCCAGGTGTGCAGGAAGTGGAGGGTGCCGTATAGGGTGAAGTGGGTGGACTCTACCCAGAGCTATGACCTGATTTGTGACGCACCCGCACCCTCAGAACTGCAGTAATGGTCCAGCTGCTTCACAGGCAACTGGTAACCACCTCATTTGGAGATGCTTCTGCTTTGCTAGCAGTGCCAGAGAGAACTTCGTCATTGTCACCTCATCAAAGACTACTTTTTGAGAGCTCTCCTGTAGGGCTAGATTCAGAGAGCAGCCTCTGATATTTGGAGGGTAAGTGCCAGAAAAGTTTCTATCAATTCCATATGGAGAATCAGGGCTTCAGCCACAGGGAGAGAGATAAACATGTAATGTCCGGGGGAGGTCTCTGTGTTGGGATCTTGCTTTTTCTCAGCTAGAGATGATTTGAGACCAGATACCAATAAAAATTCTTCAATGGTCATCCTTCTTTGGGTGGTAAAATATGTAAGAAGATCCCATGAGAAGTTATTAGACCATCTTTCCTCGAGATGGTAAAAGAAAAGGGAATTCTTTAGATGCAGTTTTCCAGGAAGCTAGGCATACAGTAAACTTGATTGCTAAGGTTCCTTTCTAGTATTACTCCATGGTTTCTGATGTGCCGTTAAGAGCATATAAATGAGAATTTTGCCATTTAATGTTTATCATGTTCAGGACTTTAAGGTAAAGGAGGTTTTATGTATGTTATAAATATTTTATTGTAATAATTATTATAAATAAAATAGAACCCAGTGTACACAGATATCTTTTGAAATGGAGATAGTCTTGAATATAGCACATCCATAATTAGCTGTTTGATGTTGAATGCAATTGAGTTTTCCTGTTCCAGTGAACCAGACGATGGAAATCATTGGAGATTAACAACAGGGTGATGTGATTCTTGATAGAGCTAACTTTTCTTTTCCCATTCAAACATTTTTTTCAGTGAATGAGGTACTAAACTAAAATGCTTATACCTTTAAACTTTAAAAGAATGTATAGAATTGATAAACTAATCCAAGTGTTTCCCATTGTATTTTCACTAATTAAAATGCCTAGATAACCCTGTTGAATGTTAGCTTTCTCCAGACTATGGAGGAAAGAATGATATTTTAATAACTGCTTATAAAAGAAATCTTAGAGGTGGGCTCTCTTTTAGGAGTTTTAAGAAGACTCAAAAACAATTTAGAACAGTACCTTAAAAGTTAAAAAATGACAGCCTTACTTTGTATGCAGTCATTGTATTTTGATAACACTGTATGCTTATTAGTGTTATTAGAGCAGTAGACAGTTAATTACAGCCTTTTCTGAGACATGTTAACTGTATATTAACAGTCAATGTTAAAAAAAAAAAAGAATGATGTATACCCTTACATACAAGCTGCTGCTTGCTCGACTCTTAAAAATATCCTTTTAGAATGTTTGTAGTCACATTTTGGTCCAGAATGATCAAAAATGTTTTCTATTAAAACAACTTAATTTTAAAATTTTTCACTGGGATGTAAAATTTTCTTCCTGTTTTTTTTTTCTTTCTTTATAGTTAGCATTGGCTTGATCACTTTTGCTAGTAGCATTAGAAATTGTTCCTCAGCAGTTTTAGCTTTCCCAGGTTGTATTTTGAGATGCCCACATTTTCTTGTTTTCCAATGACTTTGGCCAGCATATACCATCAAAAGCTTATTGAGTTGATTTAGCACCTCTTCATACCTCTCCCCCACCCCTCTTTTTTTTTTTTTCGTGGAATCCTTTTAGCCATTGTTCCTTCATCTAAATTATGTTTTCTTAAAATTCTCTATAACCTGATATTTAAGATACATTTGAGCAGTGGATTACAGTGGTACCTCTAAGACAATTTCATTTTCCAAGTTTCAGACCTGGGTCTTTGCTTTGGCTTTTGGCATGGCAGAACAATGGGTGACTGAAACCAGAGGAGTTTGAAGCTGGACTTAGCCTTAGACAATTCTATCAAATTAGTTAACTCTTTGAATTTCCTTGGTTAGTTTGGATATGTAGACCTTGTAACCTTGTAATATAAAACTTAAAAATGCACTAATATCTCACTTTATGAATTTTTATGTGCAGCTTATATTTATTTCTCTAAGGTATTAAACTATAAAAAAGAAATTCAGTGTAAGGTGCATATCTCTGTTATATAATATAGGAGAAAGTTCACGGTTAGCATTCTGTGCCTTGCATAATGAGTATTCATCAAAGATTTGCTAAATTAATAATAAAATAGCAAATTTAGCTTGTGCTAATGATGATTTAATGGAAAAAAAGGACTTTTCTCACTAATTTTCTTTTCACTGGGAGTATCTGAACACAATCTATATATGCCCAGTTTTCTGGATAATTGAAAGTTTTCCTTCTTTAACTAAGTGCTCTATCATTTTTTGACAGCAATGGGGTCTGTTTTACCCTCATTATCTGACCTCAAGGATGAGGTGAAGTATCTCTACTCAGGTTCATGGTCCTTTGGTGTTTGATAACAAATTGTATTAGTGTCAATACAGAGCACTCCCCTAGGTCCTTGCAGTTAGGGCACCATGTAATGGTCTTTCTGATATGCTGGGACCAAAAATACTGTGGACCAGTAGCCCAAGGCTGATTGATCTCCACCTATTCTTTTCTACAATAATGATTTTTTTTTTCAGGGTCCCATTGAATAAATATCAGCCATAATTACTGTATAAAAAGGTATTTTTTTTCTCGTAGCTATGCACATTTTTAAAAATGTTTTAAGATTTAGGGTATTTATATTAATGAAGATTCCACTCCATTTCTTAAAATTAATCCTAGAGTTCCAGTAGGGTTGTGTTAGCTGAATCTAACACATTCTGAAAAGTTCCGGGCATTCTATGAAAGTGATCTAAAAAACACACTTCCTCTTTAAATTTATTTTCTTTTAAAAACATGTATGGGGCTATTTGCAAGACAATCCTATTTAGTTACAGAAAGGAAAGTATTCTTAAGCGGTATACTGCTGTGTGACCTATTACATTATCATGCACATTCTGTCTCTTTAAAAACAGTCTCCTCTATTTGCCCTATTAATTGTTGATATGTTGCCATCCACGAGACAAAAATTAGAGCTGTAATTAAATAATCATGTGATGCTCCTTAGTGCCAGTGAGAGCAAACTCATTTTTCCAGGCCCTGATGGTCACTGATTATTGTATTACTACTGGCTTGCTTTATTTTTTTTAATGATTCTCTATCTGTAGATTACCTAACTATTGTCCTTCTTTTCAAAATTAAAGAAAGTAGAGAACATTCAGCCAGTTAATTGGCTAGAGGTCCTCAGGGATGTAAGGTAGACATACCTTTTTTTTTTGCTTTTGGTCACCTGGTAGGTTCTTTGGGGAGGCTACATCAGTGGTGTGGTTGCCTGCCATTTAATTTACACTGGTGTTTTGGCTGGGATGGAGGCATATGGGGAATGCCAGGAGAATTACAAAAGGAGCCGGGTATTAAAATTCAGAAATGATTAAAATTGAAATAAAAGGATGCTGTTTCTTTGCCAGTACTCTGGCAGTCATAATGACACATAGAGATTAGTTTCCACCTTCATCTTTTCCTTCTTTCTCATTTCCTCTTGTTTATTGTTGACACATTTTCCTTATGTCTGTCTCCTGTCTCTGTATCTTTTTGCACCATTATGTATTCCTACTTCTCCCTCTTTCCTTAAGCATGGAGAAGCCTACTTAACCTTTTTATAACAATAACAGAATAGGTTATTAATATTTAATATGCACATGATTAAAATTTCTTTCCTTTAAACATAGGTCAGCTGTATTATTATTAACCAGCATGTAATTTTTCATTTAAAATATTCTTATTCTGCCCTTGCTATTTCTGAAATGTGGTCTACTTTAGTAATGATTTAATACATAATGTTTAGAAAACTGTGGTCGGCTAGTGAGAAAAGAACTTACCAGTCATGGATAATCAATTATGCATGAATTCAGATGTAACAGATGGAATCTGGTGAGTTAAAGTTTCTCTTTGCCTTAGTGGTTTTTTTTTTTTTTTAATATTTGTTTGTTTGACACTTGTCTCATATATAGATAAACATCTAATGTAGCACGTGAGAAATTTCTGTATCTCTTTATATTCTCTTTGAGTGAACTTGATTTTTAAAATTAAATTTAAGGGCAGAGAATTTTTTATGTGATCTTAGAAATGATCAGATTCTTTTCCATCACTTTATAGATATGGAACTTAATCCTGCTTGACTTATGAAGGTTCACTAGCTAGTAGAGGCAGGAACAAGACCCAGACCTAAGTTTCCTACCTTTTCTCCGCTACTTTTCCCACTATGTCATTTATTTTCTTTTGTAGGAATTGCTTAATAATAGAGGTACTCTGCTAACTCTGGGTTTTAAAGAATTTCTAATGAAAACTATGGTAGACTAGTTTTAAAATGTGTAATATTCTCTTGTATGACATGAAAGTAGTATCTATGAACACGTATTATTCTATATGTATATTATATACACATTTATTCATGTTTGGATGTTGACCAACAATTGGATTTCCCAAATCTATAGAGAATGCCCCAAGATTTGGTTTATATCCTAAACGGCGGCATATGCTATCTCCAAAGATGCCTTTACACTTGTTTGGAGTGTTGCAAATTCTTAGTGACAAAACCCCTATGTGCAAAGCAAACTAAAAAGTTATTTTTGAGAGCCCTGTTATCTTCATGAAGATACAAGTTTAATTTTCATTAAATATAGTGTGAATATGTAGTGCTTTTTCAGTTGTAGCAATAATAGAAGAGAGGGTATTGTCCATCTTTAAAGAAATGCAGACTTAAAACAGTTACAAGCTAGTTTCCATCAAAACTTTTCATAAATATCCTGTTTGTTTCTCCCCCAAGTGTATTTATATATATTAAAAATACAATACAAATAAAAATAGTCTTTACAGAATAAATAAAAAATGATTTAAAAAATAGCCTCAAGGCTCACTAGTTCTGTTTTTAAAGTCATACAGTAGCAGTATTTATCAACTTTTTACTTCATATCAGCTGGAAATTTGCATGTATATTTATAGCTCATGTCAGTTATTTAATGAATTAAATTCCACAATAAACGTGTTAATAAAGAGTCACCTGCAAAACAGGTAACGATATGCTCTAGCTGCAGCTGTATTATAAAACTATTTTTTTTTTGGTATTTTATTTATGCTTTTGTATGTAACATATATGTAATTTTAATTTTGTTTCACTATGTATTCATATTCCTTAGTCATGCTTCAGAAAAAATATATATGTAGGTAGGAACCTCAATAAGATATAATCTATACATGAATATCCAATACATTAAAAACCCCATCATTAATATAAAAATCTCCAATAGAAAATAAATGTAAAATCAGTAAGAATAGATGATAAGACACAATATAGGTAATGTATTATAGAAAGATATAATATTATAAAGTATTGCATGCAGAAGTAAATATTTTAATCCTAATTACTATCACTAAAAAGTGACTGATAAAGTTAAATTTGAAAAAGTTTTACGTTTTGATAACAAAAATTATAATTCTACTTTAAAAATAAAAGCCTTTATGCAGATATAATTTATAAGTTATTACACTGACTACATTTATACAGTTGTTATACATATGTGGCTGTACTGCATGTAAATGTTCGACATTCTAAGTACTGTTTAATTGAAAGGGTCTACTGTTTCATGAGTATAGTTAATTTTTATTCATTCGAAATACAAGCAGAAAGAATTTTTGGACTTAAGGTACTCTTATTTGTTTTTGTTTATTCTGCTTTCTCTTCTTTTGCTGAGGTACAATAGAATAGAATAAAACCTGAAAAGAGAACCATTTTCTTGCATCAGAGGACCATCAGATTACCTACCCTGGGTGGGATCTTGGTCTCTAATTACCAATCCATGTTAATTATCCTTGGGTCAGGTATTCATCGTATGAATTAATTATCTAGCATAGACAGGACTGTGGCATTTGGCTGGTAAAGACAGAGCAATGGAACGTTGGCAGTGAGGATGGGATTGTTCCAGTGTGTTGTAGCTTATTGTTTTTCTACTTGTCATGATATTTTCATTATAATATCTATCTGCCAATATTAGGAATAGGTAGAAGATTGTTTTGCTTTTTTTTTTTTTTGGTTTAAAATATTTTTATTGTGATAAAAGATATATAACAAAATGTCATTCTGACAATTTTTAAGTGTACAATTCAGTGGCATTAATTACATTCACACTGTTTTGCAGCCATCACCACAATATACTTCCAAAATTTTTTGTCTTCCCACATAGAATGCACTTTACTTTTGAATTAAACTTCTCCCTCGCTTCAACAAATCTCAGGCATTTTAGTCATATTTAATCATCGTCCAGGCCTGATGTAGTTGTTTCTGGTGGTGGCTTTCCTTCCTGATGGACAATTTCTGTCCAGTGACTGTGGCAATGGGCATGGCAGTACAATATCAGATACTGCCTTTGGCTGATACTCCCTCAAAATGATCAGGACTAGGATTCAGGTTCATTGTAACTCCAAACTGTTTCTCCCTCCAATTAAGTCAGGAAAGATTAGTAAGAATATGCATATCCTATCACTAAGAAGATTTGGTTGATATGTCTTGGCTAAAGGTTGATTGCTGTTTGACTTTGTCGGAATTAAAAATTCCCCGAGCTTCTCGAGAGTACCGCACAGCAGCTAGGGCTGTGATGCCCTGTCATTGGCTCTTTGGTGTAGACAATGTGAATACTTCAGTTCTGCTTAAGTGCAGTGATTTAGTCTAGAAATAAGTTGAACAGTTTTCAACTGTTAAAGAAGAACTCCACTCAAGGTTGAAGTTTTCTGGGAAAAAAATCATGCTTAACTATGTTGACAAAAGAATTAGAGGAAACCAGGATGGTTTTGGCTCCACTAAATAATAGACTGGTCTTAGAACCTTACTTCCATGTGTAATTTTGTGGTTAGTTGCTTATGTCTGTGATGATAAATCATATACCTACACAGGATTTCTGGCACCCTAGTAAATCTCAAGCAAGTGCCCAAATGCTAATCTATCATAGTTCCTCAAACAATATACCTTTAATTAACAAATCAGTGATCTAATAGCTTGCCCCCCACCTTTTTTTTTGTTTGAAACAAGTAGCTTGCCTACACATACATTCCTTAAATTTAGGGTGAGTGCTGGTTCCTAGAACAGCCTTAACTTTTCCAAGTAACCTCATGATTTGGTTAAAAACCTCACTTGAGGATGTCCTAGCAGGTATATTTGATTGCTTATATCCAAAACACTGCCTAAACCAGTGAATGCCAAAATTGGCTTTACGTTGGAATCACCAAACGCCAGGCTCCCACCGTCAGTCATTCTGATTTAATTGCAGTGGGGTGCAGCCTGAATGTCTAAGTTGTTGAAGGAGCTCCTCAAGTAATGTTTATATGCAGCACATTTGGGGAGCCAGTGAGCTAGCTTCTGATCCCAGCACCTGGCTTTACTTCCTAAGATTTCTTACAAGCACTCACTCATAAAAACAGTTCTTGGGTTCCTGTGATGGCAGGCACTGTGAGAGACTCCAGGAATACAGACATAAATACACCCCCAAGATGGCATGGATTTGAAGTTCAGAGGGCAGGCTTGTAAATAGGGAATGCCACACTGAAGGACAGGTAGTGTGTTGGAGCATCAAGAAGGAAATAACTAATAGCTAGAGAAGGCTTTGGACAGAAGAGGTGCAACCAAGCTTCATGTTAAAAGTACGTGACAGAGAGAGGTCCCCAGGTAAAAAGGGGAGGAAGGGCACTCCAGAAGCCATTTGGAGGAAAAATGAGGCAACCTGAAACTCTAAGTATTTTGGTGATGATATCTACACTGGAGGACTCAACAGGCATCACAGGAATCCTTCTTCTCTACTCAATTTTTGGATCTAGGTCTAGATAGAGGTACCAGTTTTGATGGAATTATTACTATTGTGTCTTGTTAAAGTTATGGTCCATACTGACATCTATGGAAGAAAAGATAGATTTAAAAAAATTCGCCCAATAAATTCTTGCTAAAAAAAAAGAAAGTAAAATTTCTGGGTTAAAGGCCCAGATATCTTGTCAGGTTCTAGAAGCCAACTACAATGGCTGTTCATTTTTTTTAGCCAGCTTTCCCCAAATTAGCATCAACATTGGCCTTTCTTTGCTTGGCTTTCATAAAGACCTTTGTCGATTAAAACCATATCACAAATTATCAGTGAATATTTATGTCCACCACAATGTAACTAGGAAACAACTTTTGATCACTATCAGTTTGGCTTTAACTGAAACTCCACTTATTAGGAAAAAAACAAACAAAAAAAAAACACAAAAAACCTTAAGCCCCATATTTAGATTTTATTACCATTTCTCCTTTATCTCCCCTGAAACATATTCAAGCCTTTTGCTATTATTTTCTGCAGTACACCATTATTTGTTTGGTATCTGGATGCCCTCTGAATTTGAGTAGGTACCTACATTAAAGCTTCCAAAAGGACCTTTTCTAATGGCAACTATGATTGTTTAATGTGGGGCTGGGAGTGAGGATGAGGAATGACTTCGTGATTTTTTAACTTCACCTATGAGGTATTTAAATGCTCCTGGAAGCAGTGTTTGGGGTAAATGCATATTATTCCAGATGTATTGCAGGACCTTTTCAAATACAGACACGTCTAGAAAGTCTTCTTAAATATGTGTGCACACAAGCCTCATTGCATGCAATTTTACAGATCTATGGGCTAATTCTAAAATGCAAAATTATTTCAATTGGACATCATTAGAATGTTTGGAAGCCATTTAGACCCTCTAAGACTCTTGACCAGAACTGGATTTACTTAGTCACCTTTAAAAAGTTCTCTAGATAAGTGCTCTCCAATAGAACTTTTTGCATTGGTGGAAGTGTCCTATAATCTACACTGCCCAATACCCACATGGAACTATTAAACACTTGAAATGTGACTGAGGAACTCAGTTGTAAATTTTATTTTATTTCAGTTAATTCAAATTAAAATGATATAGCCACTTTCCCCACTGTTACCTCCTTTTCACTTCTGTAATCTCTAAAAAGAGTTGTCGTTGCATTTAGCAGTGGAAATTGGTTGCAAGTGACACCGAGCTTTTTGCTCTCGTTTATTTATTCATAATGTAAATATTGCAACGACAGCGTATGAATTCCTGGTAATGCAGCAGTGAGCAAGACAGTTTCTGCTCTCATAGAGCTTACAGTCCAGCATGGGAGACATTTATTTAGCCAATAATTATCCAATTTGTTAGTTGATTAAGACTGCGATGTGAATGTTGCAAAAGAGAAATTCAAGAGGCTATGAGAGTAGAAAATGGGGGCTATACTTTCTCGTAAGATTAGTCAGAAAGTTTAATCAGAGTTTCGTTTATTCACTAAAACAAGAAAAGCATGAGGCAGCTTCCCTTCCCCAAGGTCAAGGCTGGGTCAGGCGGGCTGCAGGACCCAAGGCTCTCCGAGTAGGGCAGCTAAGTGTGCTGTGCTATGACCTCCAAAGATGTGGGGTCTGTCTGATTAAGCTGCATGCATACACATACTGCAAACTTGAACTTGAGCAAATAGATTCTGTCCTAAACTATGCAGTTGTGATGATGTCAGTCACAGATAAGATGTGAGAAGAAGGGTGCAAATGTTTACAGGATATTGCATTTCCTCTCCAATGTATGTTTTGACAAAGTTGTTTGGGCTCCAGCCCCAGCTTTTTGCTCTCTGCTCTTATAAATTTGTATTTGATCTACTGAAGGAATGATGTGGAAATCAGTCCTGACATCCTAGACAGACAAAATGAGACACATGACAGCAAGACATGTGGCTCAAATAGACATCCTTATATGGCCAACACAGACCATATTCCCAGAAATTCATATATGGAAAACACCACCTGCAGCTAAAGCCAAAAAACAAAGAGTTGACACAACGAAAAGAGCAATATGCTACGTAAATTGTGCTGCTTTAAGAATGTAGAGAGATAGCCAACTATATTTGAATTTAAAAAGATGAAAAAAAAATGTCCTTAGAAAGTGCTATGGTGGTAAGCATTGCTTTGCTTACATAGTCATTGGCTGAGTTGCCGTATCTTAAAAGCGTTCAAATTCTAAATGCTTTCTCTGTTTATTACAAATGTATGTGCTATTCAGAACTCTGAATGTGTTTTAATGCTTTAGGATATCTGCCTGCATATTTATCTTAATATGATGCCATCTGAAACATGTAGTCCTTTCATTATTTTTTTTTAAATCTTGTATATCTGCTACACTGTTTTATCTTTGCTACCCTTTTTGTAGCCAGTATCAATGCCTTCTCATGTGATAAAAAATTGATGCACTCTATTTTAACTGTATATCCACATGTTAAATAGTTCGTGTATTTGACTTGCAATATTTCATGTTTCTGAGGTTTTCTATTTTAATATCTAGGTTTATAAAGTTCATTTTGTTTTAACTTTTTTTCAATACTTGCCTGCATCTTTACTGCCAAATAAGAGATGCCTGTGAAAAATGAAATGATGTTTTTTCCCCCTTCGCCATGATAGTTTAGTTTATCCTCACATATGCTCAGGAAGGTAGCATTTTCCTAATTATTTTTCTTCTTTATTTTAACCTGGGTTTACACTGACCAATGAATGCTCAGTGGCTATAATGAGTATTCTAAAGGGTAGATAATTTATAGTAATTAAATTTATCAGTGTACTATATGACTTGGAGGGCATAAACCTCCATGTGCCGCTTTACTTATGTCATTTCTTATAGTTCTGAAATAAAGGATGTGCTTGAGAGAAAATTAGTATGTATATGTGATTAACAGATTCATAATTGTACTATATCATTAGTCTTTATAATAAAGTCATTATTAGGTGTCTTTATCCTCATTTATTCTGTTTATTATTTTTCTGAGGCCATGTCCATCCTTATTACACACTTTAATGTCTTGTGTTTGTGAATTAGTTTGTAATTCCTGGATAAAAGGTACCATTCAAATTTAAAGATTACTATTTTAATTCCCACATTACATTAGCATTGGCTAGGTCATTAGGAGGCTAAGGCAATCAAGCAGCTTTTTGTCTAATTTATTTGTGTAAATAATGGAATAAACATATTTATAATATTTTATTCCGATGTGTCTTAATATTGATATTTTCAATAACTCTTTTTTAGCCTTCTTTTCTCCTTTCTCAAATTTTGTCTTTTTTTTTTTTTAAATTCAACTTACGTGAAGTTGCATGGTTAAATTTTTGTAGTCCATTATACTTTTTCTTAATTTTTTTATATTGTTATTTTTGTAAATTTATACCGTGTGACACTAGAATGCACTTGTCCCAAATGAAAACCAGGCAAGTTTCAGGGAAATATGTCCAGCATCACCAGTTTGAAGCAACTATTAAAATATACATCTTGGGAATCCCCAACTTAACATATCATGTTGCAGAAATCACTGTCATTTTAGAGACAATCGATTGCTATCTGTTTTTCTTTTAAATATTTCCTCATTGATTATATTTCTTATACTTTAATTAAAATATCCTTCTCCATTTTTTCCCCACATTTCGACTTTTAAAAAATGTGATATCATTTGGAGTTTTTAGTAAATGTTATGTTATATTTATTTTCTTGTTTGTGATGCTGTTTTGTGTTTTATTATCACACGTTCTTTCTTTTTCTCAAGGCTGGGTTTATATGTGCCAAGATTCATGGTTGCCTTCCTCGATTTTGACTAACCTTTCCGGTTTGTGGGTGAAACTTGGGTGCCATTAGAGTGATATATTTTCATTGTGTCGCTCCTAAACTTGTCCTCCCCAAGAGGCCTTCATTTCCTATACTTCTGTTTTACCTTCTGCTTTTCTTAGATTTCCAATGTCAACAGTGTCTCTAAGAGGGCATTGGTAGTTTTAAAGAGGTTAATTTGCATATTTCCCTCTTATCTCAGTACTTGTGCTAACTTGTTGCTTTTTTATGTGTAACAAAATGTGTATCTGACCGATTTTCCTCTTTTTCCCTACTAGTGTATTCTGAAAAATAATTCTTACATTTTGTTGTTGTTTAATGGTTAACTGTCTTCAGGACTGAGACATTACTACTAAAACCTAGACAATAAACACTGCATCTCTATTTGGGGCGAGATTATAACGTTCTTCATTTTTATAGGAATTACATTTAATAGATTATCTGAATTAAGGGATCATGCTTATGCGCTAATGACCATTTATTTAACTGGGTAACCTACCCTAGATGACAGAAACATTTATTGCTGACGACAGATATATTTACCCACTCAAACTTTCCTGTTTTTCGCTCGGTGTAAATTGGTTTAAAAATGGTTGCCTCTTTTCCTATTTAATAACAAGTCAGGTGTCTTTCAATTGACCCAAATTTTGTTTAACTCGGCCACTATGGGACACGTATTTCTTCTTCCAACGTAGCTCAGAAGTGAGGGAGTTTTGAACCTACCTTTGACTCGTATGGAAAGCTTTTTTTTTTTTTTTTTTTTTTTTTTTAACATTGGCTCTAAATAGTTTAGGATTCATTCTCCTTGGAGGATAAATATTCGCGAGAGCATTTTAAGGATCCTGGCCTTTACTTCTCTGCAAACATTTCTGCACCCTCTGAGCTTCTCGGGAGAGCTCTCCCTCCCGATTGTCCCCTTCATCCAGTTCCTAAAGTCCCCCTACCTCAGTACTCTACGCCTGTCACCTGCACGTCCGGGCCCCTCTCCCGCGGGGCCGGTGCGCCCTCCCCGCCT
Organism: Eidolon dupreanum; assembly: GCA_028627145.1. NCBI lineage: Eukaryota > Metazoa > Chordata > Mammalia > Chiroptera > Pteropodidae > Eidolon > Eidolon dupreanum. Next base: position 130,055,358 of record CM053507.1, on the reverse strand, counting down.
TGCCTGTCCCTTGGGTGCCCGCCTGCGACGCTCCCGACCTATTCCTTTTTGTGGCTTTTGTGGCGTGTGGGTGGTTGGTTAGCTTTTCCCCTGGCCCTCGCCCACTCCTCCCCATCACTTTCATCCCCCGCCGCCCCCTCTTCCAGTCCTGCCCCTCCTCCCGTCCGGCTCACTCTCGCACACCTGCCCCTGCCGCCCGCGCGCCGCGCGCTCCCCTCCCTGCCGGGCGGCCGCTGCCAGGGAAGCCCCCTCTCCTCCCCCCTGCGCCCTCCCCCGCGCGCCTGGCGGCGGCCGGAGCTAACCCTCGCGCAGCGCCCTGTTATTCTGGGTATTGTGTGTAATAAATGTCGGGCCGCCTCACTCTAATCAAGCTCATTACAAATTCTTGCGCGCCTGGGGCCGGAAATCGTGCGCTCTCCCCCCGCCCCCCCTTCCCCTCACTCATTCACTAGTTACTTGTCTTTCTGCTTTTTTAACTAGCCGCCCCCGCCCCCTCCCCCGTTCCCGGCCCTCCAGCCCGGGTTTTAATCTCCATCCCTTTTCCGCCTTCTCGGTGCACCCTGCCCCCCCGCCCCCCGCCCCCCTGCCGCCTTCCTCCTCCGCTCCGCACCCCCTCCTCCTCCTCTCGCTCCCCCCTCCTCCTTCGCCGCCGCCGCCACTTTCTCGCTCGCTCCCGCTCCCCGGACGCGGCGGATGAGCCGGCCCCGCTGGGGAAGGGCTCCGGGCGGCGGCGGGCGGCCGGGAGGAGGCTGCGTGCTCGGGGCTGGGGCTGCGAGCGGGGTGATTTTGTATTAAAATGAGGAGGAGGAAGAAGAGGCAGCCACAGCGGCGGCGGCGGCGGCAACAGCAGCAGCAGGAGCAGCGGCGTGGAGGGCTGCAGCCCGGGCGGACGCGCGGAGCCGAGCTGGGCACGGCGGCGGCGGCGACAGCGGCCGGGATGAGTCAACTAATAATTTAATGGGGGCAGAGACGGCAGCGAGGGGGAGAGCGAGCGAGAGCGAGCGAGGGAGAGAGAGAGAGACAGCCCCGTCCGGGGACTCGCGCTCACACGCACACACACACAAACGCGCACACACACACCTCTCCCTGTGCCACCCAGCAACAACCGGCCTCGTCACAACAACAACAGCAACAGCCGCCCTCTAGCCTGCCCGGGGACCGAGCAGAAAGCCAGGGCGACTCCAGAGGACGCTTCCCACCCCCTCTTTCATTTCGGGAAACTCCTCATCAGTTTTGTTGGGGTTTCTGGGTTCCTTCCCCCCCTTCAACCCCCAAGTCCTAGTGCCATTGTGGTGCTCGTTGTTTACCTCGGACTCTGGCTGAGTGAGAGCGTGGCGACTTTTTGGGGGGAGGGGGCGGGGAGTTTGTCGCTGCTGAGGCGGTGGAGGTGGCTGGGGGTGCCTTCTGATTCTCTCCCTCCTCCCCCTCCCCCCAAACCCTCTCTCCTTCACTCACTGGGCTCCCCAGACGCTCGCAGCCCCGCGTCAATGGGCAGGGAGAGGGTCCTCGGGGCTGTTGTCAGCGAGGGCCGAATCAAAAGTGGCATTTTAGTGCCTTTCCTGGGCTTTTTTCGCGACCTTCTGCCCCCTGCCCTCGCTGTTCCCCGGTAGATGCCCTCGTTGGGGGTGCGAGGCTGTGGGAAGAAAGTTTAAGGTTTGTTAATATTAGTCGCAATTGTTGGGGAGGGCGGTGGGGGCGATTGGAAGGGAGGCGAGGTGGCCTTCCCCTCTGCGTTCTCCGGGGTTGTTGGAGAATAATATTGCAAGTGACAACCAGAAGTAGACTTTCTGTCCTCACACCGAAGAACCCGAGCGAGCTGAGGGAGGGAGGGAAGCTAGGGGACCTTTTTTATTTCCTTACTGGAGACCTTGTCCGCAGTGATTTTTTTTTTTTTCTTTTTAAGAGAATCTTCAGTCACCACCTCGCCTCCCCAGCACCACCACAGTGTACGGCTCATAACGGGTTTTGCTTTGTTTTTACGATCCCCCCCCCCCCACCAACGAATCACTTGTCAGATCAATTTTATCTTCTCCCTCCTCCCTACTTCCCACTCTCCCCTCCTCCCCTATCGAAAACCCAGTTCTGACGTTAGACATTTTACAAACAATATATGTTGTTTTTCTAATTGTAATTTTTTAGAACACCCGCCCTCCCCCTCCCCCCATGGCTACTCTTCTAGACGTTTATTTCTGCCCTTCCCCCGCTTAGGGGGGCGGGGGTAGGGGGAAGAGAAAATAATACAATTTCAGGGGAAGTCGCCTTCAGGTCTGCTGCTTTTTTTTTTTTTTTTTAATTAAAAAAAAAGGGGGGGGGGACAGAAAACATCAGTCTTGAACTTCTCTTCAAGAACCCGGGCTGCAAAGGAAATCTCCTTTGTTTTTGTTATTTATATGCTGTCAAGTTTTGAAGTGGTGAGTTTCAGGTCGGTTTTGCTAATTTCACTCAGTAAAACTGCAGTGTTTCTGTTTCTAGATAGTACTTTGCTTCTTTGTCTCTTTAAAAGGTCACAGTGAAAGCTTGGCCTGGATCATACCGGCCATATGGAATGGATAAGGGCACAATCTCTTAAAATGTGATTATTGGGTAGTGTGGGGGCGAGGGAGGCGATCCAGTAAGGAACTCGTTGAAAAGGATCCCACATTGCAAAAAATAGGTTCATGAAACCGGAATTTCGTGCTTTTCTTTTTCTTTTTAAAGGAAATAACTGCTGTGTTTTCGTTCCCTGTTTTATTCAGTAATTGTCACTTATGGACTTAGATTATGGACAGGGAAATGGGATTTTGAGAAAGTAGCCTGCTTTATACGTGCCAACCAGACGTTACATTAAAATGGCTTTTAAAATGTGTAACTCAGAGAAACTCTGCAGCCTGGCATCTGTTGAGACCTTAGTTAGTTCCAGTGCTGTCAGTCCAGGCCCTGTGGCGACCGACTACTCTTTGCAATCCCAAACTGAGATTTGGTGAACTTTAGCCTTGGGCATAGAGTTTAAATGAGTAAATTGAGTGTTTTATGTGCATGTAATTTTGCCTTATAATGTAAAGCTTTTTACAAGATGACTAAGTGTTTAATAGATGCTTATAGGTGGGTATTCAAAGGAAGATTTTGTATGACCTGTATGATGTTTTGATTGTCAATATGCTAACTCAATTATGATTTATCATTTTTATTTGCTGTACAGTTTATAATACTGTTAAGCCTCATGACTACTTAATACATTTTGTAGCATTAATTTTGATTCTGTTGTTTACTTTTTCCTTTTTTTCCCCTTAAATTGCCCCACGGGTTAAGTATTTTCTTTTCAAATAATATGTTTTAAAATTTATTTTCTGCTCTAGGGTAAGGCAACCAATTTCAGAAAAAGCAGCTCTGTATTATAATCCACATGAAGCATTATAAAGAGTGCTTTGAATAAGTTAATAATCATAGCTCTCTAATTTTGGCTTTAGTTTAATATAATGGAGAAGAGTAATCTTGATAAAAAGTGGTTAAAAGAGACACATTTATTGTTAATGAACCTCATAACCAAAAACAGATGGGACCTCGATCAACGGTAAACCTTTAGTTCTCAGCGTGCCACCCTGGAGTACAAGGATAAATAGCCATTATTTCTCAAACTTTAGAGTTCTTCAATTGGCATTCTTAAGGTTCCTTTTAAGCCTACAGATTACCATTGCTCCCTCCTCCCCATTCACCTCTTTTCTGGATTATAATGGACAAAGTAATCTATGGTTAAACAGAAGAAACACATGCTTATAGAAAGGCCATGCTAATACAAGCTGGCTATCAATATATCAGATTTAAATAGCTTTTCTGGTATAATAATTTTTTTAGAGTACAAGAGATGTCAACTTAATAGGCAGCTGGATGAATGTAATAATTATCATATTTTATCAGACTTTCCTAAATATGGTTCCCTACCCCTTAGTTTGGTAAGCTCAATACTTCAGTACTATAAAAGTTCATAAAATAATTTTACTCATTTGTTTTTATCAGTTTTAGTTAAGCCTGTATTTTAGAACTGACTTTGATATTGTACTCATTGCTTTATCATAAACAGTGAAAATTAATGTCCATTGTATGACTGAAAATAATTATCAATTTTTTCTGAAGTAAATTAAGATGTTGACTTCATTGCATACTGAGCTTATTTTTGAACACTGACAATTGTGTTTTATCAAAATCATCCAGATTTTTTTTTGAAAGTCAGTCTAGCATTTGAATCTAATGTGAATATCACAAGGTATTTTCATGTTTTTTACTACTTAAATTAACAGCATTTTATTATTGACTGACTCCTAAGTTTTCACTCTAAAACATGTGAGTTGTACTGCTTTAGTACTTGGGATATTTGAAGAAATCCTCTACTTCTATCCATTTGCTTAGGAGTGAAATGATCCAATCACATGTTTGAGCCAGATCTTAACTAGATTTTTAGCAGGTCACATAACTCTTGAAACTTTGATAGTAGAAAACTTTTTCTACAAATTAATCTGTAAAGCCAATGGAGAGCTTAAAAAGCAGATGTTTGCTACCTTCTTTTGATGTGGAATATTTATATATATTATCCTCATAAAAATTAAGATATAAGTAAAAAGTATATCAGATTTAACTAATATTTTGAACTGGTAATTTTCCTATCCTTGATTAAAGTTTTGTTATTGTGTTCTGTAAAGAGTTCCTAATTTTTAAAGATTAGGACTACATACGATTATTTTCTAGGTATGCTTGTGGTAATTCTTCTTTTAAAAGTAAGCCCATTCTCCCTACTTAGTTTTGTTGATAGATGACAAATTACCTTTTATTCATGTGTGTTGGTGTAGTTTTCACAAATTACTTGGTTAACTTAAATGGAAATGTAATGCTGTTATCTAGAAATATAGTAACATCTGCATTATGTTATATATCTAGCTAAGCAATCTTACAAATACCTTAAATTTGTGCAGAGAGATATCTAGAGGTAAAGCATTACATGGTATATCTGTAGGTACATGTCTGTATATGTACATGTGTGTATGTGTGTATGTACATAAATGTATGAATATGTATGGGCTTGTGTGTGTATACATATATATTTGGAGAAAGAAGAGAAAACCCCACCACCCCCCACTCACCCAATTGTAACATGTCTTCTTTTTAAATTCTGGCAGGTGATCTTTAGAGGGTAACTGAGTATGGATCATTTGAACGAGGCAACTCAGGGGAAAGAACACTCAGAAATGTCTAACAATGTGAGCGATCCGAAGGGTCCACCAGCCAAGATTTCCCGCCTGGAGCAGAACGGAAGCCCGCTAGGAAGAGGAAGGCTTGGGAGTACAGGTGCAAAAATGCAGGGAGTGCCTTTAAAACACTCGGGCCATCTGATGAAAACCAATCTTAGGAAAGGTAAATACTTTCTAGCCAAATCCTGGAAAGCTGTGAGCCCTGTGTCTACCCAAGGCCTTTTTTTGGTGGGGGTGGGGGGGAGGGTAGAGAGGCAGAACATGTTTTTATATGTTATTTTTCTTGATTCTCTTATGATCTGAAATTGGTTACATTCCTGGCTGCAGTATCAGTCATGTTTTGAAAGTGTAGGCTCTGTGCTTGAATGGAGAATCTTGCTCTACTGTAGACTGATATCGCTGGACATTTAGTATGATAAGGACAAGACTTCCATTGATAAGGTGGTGTTATAGTAGAGGCTACATAGGTGGCTATTGCTTAAACTCACCCTGATTAAAAATAAGACACTTAGATTGTTTCAGTACCACCCTAGCCTTTTCATAAGATTACTAGTTTTAAGGCAGTTTCAGAAGTAATGGAAATAGTATGATATGATGTACAAGTTTTGCATTGTCGTTTTTTTGTGTATGTGTGGTTTTCTTAAAAGCAAATTTATTATTTAGCAGTGAAAAATCTGACGATTCCAGTTTTTGTTGTAATTGGGTATTTTTGATAAGGGTATGTTTATGTAAATTTATATGGAGAATATGTGTAACTGTGACTCTTCCACCAATTTTATATTAAATTGATGAAGTTTAACAACTTTGTGCTCAACGCTATTGTTTGTGTGAAACACTGCCTATTCTGGGTATGATGTGTATACCTCATAATGGTCTTTATTATGTCTCGGAATAACTGTATAGGATTCAGATTTTCCTTACATTTGCTAAGCAAGAAATAAAAATGCCATCTTTTTAGCAACCAAGAATATTAAGTAGATAAAGTTAGAAGGCAGAGGAATTTCATTGTGTTTGATGCATAACATTTATCATACAATCATTTATTTTTTCCTTGGTTTGGCGAAAACAAAGAATATATTGATCCTGAAATGAACAGACACAGCAGTCCGTATTGTTAGATCTTTATCTATTAAAAATGGAAAAACAGCACTTCAGCAAATTCTTTGGCCTCTACTCATGATTACCCTATTTATTGATTGTTTGCCAAGAATGTATGCGTCTTAAGAAAGCCAGGGTAAGAGCATTAAAAATATAATTTATTACGGCTTTTCGAACAGAGTGCATTAATATTGTACTGTGAAGCACTGGGGCTCTATAAAAAAGACTTTCTGACGCCTGCAAACATATAAGTTCCATAAATTCCTAAATAGGAGATTTCAGCTGTCTCTGGTATTATGTGATATTTGCACAGCAAACTTTAATGCCAGGACAGTTTTAGACAAGGATTCTACAGACTTCACTGCTCCTTATGGCAGACGTGCTGTTTACACAGGCTCATAAACCTTGAGCAAAAGCTTCTAAGACTGCCTCCAGGTTTAAATCATGTGGTATTTTTAGCATTCAGCAGTGACCAGTGCACTCCCCTTTTAATGCTGGAAGGTTATGAAGTTGCTGTAGTTGGAAGTCTCGCCAAACACTAGCACAAATAATCAGACAGTTCAGAGAAGGCTCCTGTTCAGCATTACTCCCAGTATCAGGAGGGCAACGGTGACAGTTTGCTGGAAGATTTAGCAGCTAGATTTGTAATTGAATGACACTATTGTCACTTTATCAATAGCCACCTTAATTATCTACAGGGTACCTCTAAATAAAGTCCAAAACAGATGAATCTATTTCCATAGTTTGAAAAACCTACGGTTATTTCATAGGTCTAAGGAGCAGCATATAGTAGAACAAGTCCGTATCATGCTATAAGGGGAAAAATCAATGCATATGTTTTTGTCGTACTAACCCAACTCTTTGAAGACATCAGGACAGGGGGAGGAGAAACCAAAGTACAATAATTTCACTTCCTGCACAAATGCTTTTTTTTTTTTCTTAAAGCATTGCATTGATAGTGACTTATTTTCGAAATGCAGTTTAATTGTAGAAGGTTCTCTGCTTACTTCAGACAACAAAATTACTAAAGCCTTTTAGTGGTGGTGGTGTTTTTCTTTTAATCTTATTTTTTTGTGCATGGTTTCTGTTTGACAGGTGCTAGATAAAAATTATGGCTGAGATGAGAAAGCACTACTGGAGGAAAAAGGGTTGAATGTTTTTATTTGTTTAGGAGATTTTGCCAAAGTATCTTCAAGCCAAGGAAGAAATCACCAGTTTGCATATTGCTGTTTTTGCTGTGGTCTCCCCAAGTCGTCTTCTGATCCCTGACAGGTTCTCTCTCTGGTATAAAACAGCAGAATGAATGACAAGAATATTGGCAAGCTCTGCGGCTTGTTTTTTTATGCCTAGCCTGTTAGGTACCTCTGAGTTTGTGAGCATTTCTAAGTAAACCTAAAGGTTTTTGTTTTTGTTTTTGTTTTTGTCAGAGCCAGAATCTCTTGTGAACAGTTCATTAAAGCTTCGGTGAAGATGCACATATAGAAAAATGTAGCTATTTTACTGCCAGTTTTTGTTTAGCAGAAACAAGCAAATAGAGCATTTTTAAAGGGCATCTCTGGTGGCATTAGGAAATTGTAGTTTTTTAGCTCTGGTTGGCATGCATTAGACATCTTCAGAAGTTGGTAGGATTTTGTGAGTCCAGAGGACAGTGCTTATAGAGGCATTAGTGTTATAGGACTAACTGGGGATCCTGGGTGCCCTGTTAAAGTAACCCTTGTCATCATTTATGCTAAAGATGATACCCTCCTGGCAGTTTGCCACAGTACAGTTCAGATGCATCTGCTTTTAACCCTTTTCCGTTTACCATTGGAAGTCTCACAGTACGCTGCATAAACACCTTGAGTATTACAGCATTTTGTGATTTCAGTATCTAGAAGCCTTTTTTTCTAACAATAGTATGACCTGTGCTTATTAGTCATCTGGCTACTGAGTTATTACATTGGATTAAAGTAAATAAAGAGAACACATCTTCAAGTCTATGCAGATTCTTTTATCCTAATATGTCCTGATGAGGCCAGTTTCCTTTTCTTTCTCTCGTTTTTATCCCATTTACTATAACAAAGATTGTTCATTTTAAAGACGTATAGTTACTGTGACATCTTTTTAGTCAGGTAGATTAAATGAGTAGCCATAAAAAGAAATCTTATTTATCTACATTATGCACATATTGAAATCATATATTTTGAGCATCAGTTTGATTAAGTTTTGTGTTTCTTTTATGGAATCGTTAAAGTAAGTATCTTTATACAGGAAGAAAAATGCTAATAATTTATAGTCAAAGATAATTTGTTTGGACACAAGAAAGGAAAAGTTTAAAATTAACAAAAGCCTATAGGAAGCATGAAGGTGGTTCTTCTAAAGACAACTGTAGTGAGTTACGTTTGCATACTGCATACCACTCACAACAGATCAGACAAGACACATTTCTCTCTCGTCAGCATTATTATTTGATCAGAAAGGTAATTCTGCAGTAAGTGGTTTTAATTAAGGTGGAGCCCAAGTTACTGTAGGACCAGATTCATGTTCTCGTTAAATATTTCTCTTACAGTTTAAAAATATTAAAGACTGTGTGTGTGTGTGTGTGTGTGTGTGTGTGTGTGTGTGTGTGCTTGTGTTTCTGTGCCCTGTCTGCCTTGGAAACAGTCTTCCCTTCCCTCACTGTTGTGAAGATTTATTTTCATGGCTTAGTTTTTCCTCCCCCCAGACTGTATTTCTGAAGGTGGTTGGTTTGCATCTCTTTTTTCTCTGTCTCTTTGATAGGAACCATGCTACCAGTTTTTTGCGTGGTGGAACATTATGAAAACGCCATTGAATATGATTGCAAGGAGGAGCATGCGGAATTTGTGTTGGTGAGAAAGGATATGCTTTTCAACCAGCTGATAGAAATGGCATTGCTGTCTCTGGGTTATTCACATAGCTCTGCTGCCCAGGCCAAAGGTAAATAATGCGTATGTGGGGCTGGAAAAATTGTTTGGCATTCTGTTTACCTTGCAGAGAAAGCACTGAATATTTTTATTCAGTGAACTGTAGTTCGTGTGTTATATTGGTTCCTTATATAGACTGTGGCTTTAAAAAATTGGCTTAATTCAGTTTGGTTTAGTTAACACACATTTTGCTTGTGTGGAATGTCGAGGTAGATTTTTTTTTTAAATTACTTCAGCTGAATCATTAGTATGCTTATTGACCTTAATAATCTGCTCCACTGAGGACCCACAAGGAAGTGAGGAGCGTATTTGAGCAGATGGACTGTTGAGAGTCAATTTGCATTTATGACTGAATATCTAGTTCTGTTTCTTTTATTCTGTTTCTGATGGTTTTATGGGTTGTAAAGTATTTTTCAATGCTGATTCCCTTTGCAATAGAGAATCTTATCTAAATCGTAAAGCCATTTAGAACTGGTTCAGCTATGTCTTATTAGAACTTCCTGTAAGTTAGGAAAATGTGGCCTATGCATAGGTTTTATTGATGGGGTTTGATTTCCAAAATGATAAACAATCCTATAGTCATTTACATAATTTCACAATTTGGAAAGCTAAGCTGTGAATATTTTCATTGACCTGCCTTTTAGAGGGAAGGGAATAATTCAAACAAAAATAACAGTATTGCTTATAGTGAGGTGCATAAAACAAAAGACAAAACAAAAAAAAACTCTACTAAAGGGTAGAGTTTTTACCTAAAGGGTAAAGTATTTAATGACATATTCTCTTTATCTGGAATAGGGCTAATCCAGGTTGGAAAGTGGAATCCAGTTCCACTGTCTTATGTGACAGATGCCCCTGATGCTACGGTAGCAGATATGCTTCAAGACGTGTATCATGTGGTCACATTGAAAATTCAGTTACACAGGTGAGTCGGGACAGTATTTTAGGGGAAGATGTTCTACTTACCTGATCTTTTGAATTAAAGCTATCTCTGGTCAACTTTTAATTTTTATTTCCTGTGTTTCGGAAAGGTTAATTCAAATTGATTTAGTTACTTTACCCCTTCTGCTTTATTATTCTAACTTCACTATAGAATTTAAAAGCAACATTACCCCCCCAACTTAATTTGTAGGTTTGTGCAGGTTATCGAAAGACAAGACTTTTCCTATTAGTCAATTAAATGATGCATTACAAGAAAGCATTTTACATAAAGTTTACTTAAGAGAAAAATATTTTTGCATATCATGAACAGTGCCATCTGTGTACATTTTGTGAAAGAATGCCTTATTCACTATTGCTGCAATCTTATTTATTTACACATTTTTTACCATTTTAATTCGTATGAACAGAGTCATGAAAGAAAAATGGTTAATATGTTAATGCTTTTGACGATGGCTCGTGAGAAAGCAGTACACCTTAAATTGTCTTCCCAAGCGCATCAGAGCAGGAAGGTAGAAGTAACATGAAAAAATCGCCACCACAGGCAGCTGATGTATAATTCATGCATCGATACAGCAGATGTGTTGTATAAAGTAATTAACTAATCGGAACAATCAGGAGACCGAGAGCAATCTCCAGATGCATCTGTTTGATGCGCAAAATGAAATCTGTCTGTCTTAAAGGAATGTTTTGCAGCGGGATGCAATCTTGTAATAATCCCCTTTCTAATCTATGTCTCAAATAGTTGCCCCAAACTAGAAGACTTGCCTCCTGAACAATGGTCGCACACCACAGTAAGGAATGCTCTGAAGGACTTACTGAAAGATATGAATCAGAGTTCGTTGGCCAAGGAGTGCCCCCTTTCACAGGTACTTAGCATAACATGTAATAAATAATAAGACATCATGGGCAGCTCTGAGTTGAGGTTTGATGGGGCTGTGTAGTCTAAAGCAACTGGTATTTGAAGCAGGAATCTGCCAAAAATGCAAAGTGACTTGACCACTAGTGACTTTTAAAAATGTGCCTGATTCGTTTTGGACAGAGCCTTTATACCTTTTCTCCCTTGGGGAAAAGAGTGAAGGAAAAACAGCTCAGCAAAAGACTGTTAGCGTGTTTTTCAGTTCCCCTTCTCAGTTCTCTGAGCATGGAAGCTGCGTTCTCCTGAGTGACCCCAGTGAAGGAAGAGAGAAAGTGGTATAACTTCCAGGAGCCTTTGGGGAGTGGCAGTGGCAGTGTGTTATGTGGAAAACTCCGCCATGCTGCCTGAGTGAAATAAGAGTACAATTTTTCACATATGTGGTTTATTAAAACAGAAGTAAAAGTAAAAGAGAGCATTTAGTAAAAACAATTATAAAAGAACAGAAATCTTTTTCCTGTAACAATTGAGTCGTTATTGTCCATTAGGATTTATTTTGTCGCCCATTTGGGGGCATTGGTTTATTTTTTTTTTTCCCCTTCTGAGATGTCTTTCATACCATCAGGGATTTTTGAAATGAGAGAAAGATTTATTATTATTGTGCTTGAATTATTGAATGAATTTTGATATAGGGCAACTAAAATTCTAGGTAGAGACTGTCCCCTGTTTCTCAGTGTAAAACCAAACATTATTTTTGATAATGCTAAACCGATTTCAGATACGAAAAAGAAAGGGTGCTCTGAACCTACTCTTAATGGGCAGCCTGCATAGCCACCGTGTAAATATGTTACAATGGGACCCTCAGTGCCTAAACCCAGTATAAGGACATTCTGTGATATAGTATGCTGATCTAGATTTTTAGTAAATCTTTAAAGTTTTTCTTTTCATTGAAGTTTAAAATGTAATTTTGCATATTATTCTGTCAGTCACTTGAACTTAAACTATATGATTCTGCTGTAAACACTTCTGCAATTGTGATATTCTCAGAATGCGTTTCTAATGTGATACTGGGTACCTTTGGAAAGAAGCTTGTGGGCTTTGTGTTATTGTTTCATGGAAACTCAATGCATTTCAGATTTGCTGCATTACAGTCCATCAGCTTTACTTTGATATTTGTTAGCAATTATAGGAATGAAGCAAATGCATTAAGTTTATAGTTAGTAATGGCTTTCTGTATTCTTTTAAGGTAAGCTATAGCCACAGGTAAACTATTCTCTGTGTTAAGTATCAATTTCTTGAAATTCAGAGCAAACTCTTTTTGTCATTTTAGCTTATCTCCTTTCATCCTCCTCTCACCCTTGGAGTAGAGAGGATGTGAATTTATAACCATCCAATAAAGTAATTTAAATTAATTAAACACAGTTAAATCAATAGGATGATATAATGAAGCAGGTGACTCTTACCTCTGGGACTTTGGGTTTTGCAGACAATTCCAGATAATGTGTCACTCAGTTACTAGCGTTTGAAAATTTGAAATGTCATAGAAATAAACTTTTCTTAATTCAGAGTTAAAATATGTATAAACACCCAAGATAGGAATCTCATGTATCTTGCATGTTACCAAGTGTCCCATTGATTGGGAAGTAAATTCAGGCAAAGATTTAATGCATTTACTGTGAGCTGGAGAAGAGGATGCTAGTATAAGCATTTATTGATATAGGCAGTGAGAACTAATTGTTAAATGACATCAACATTCAGCCAATAAACTCCACCTCACTGTAGCTTATAAATATAATTGTGAATTTACTTAATGTTATCATGGGAAATGAATTGAATACAGGCAATTATAACATTAAATAGAATGACAAAATGAAATTCGGGTCTTAGTTTTGGAGTCATACATTGGTGAATTTCTGTAGCGAGGCTTTTAGAAGAACATGTGGCCACATGTAGCTGATGACCCCGCTGTAATCATTCAGTGGTGAAACCACGCTGTGACTTCGACATCAGTTGTAATTATGGTCGTCTTTTCTTTAATAAAATCTTTTGAAAAAATCATGCATATTTTAGCCGTGGCAGCAAATATTAGAAAGTAATTTAATGTTATGAAAGAAGAGCAACCTGTCCTCTAAATGAGGGACTTATTTTATGTTATGCTATATTATCTTCTGTTTCTTTTTCTAGAATGAATCCATAAATCTGATACTCAATTCAAAATAGTTTAATGGTGAACTATTTTCTATTTCTTCTTTATTTTCTTGTCCATCATAAGTTATTAAAGACCAGAAATGCGGGCTCTCTAACGCCTAAGCCCAAAATAGATGCTGAGCTTGGCAAAACTACTCTTTCTTCTATGGTTGAGATTTGCTTGGTGATGAAGATGCTATGGTGAAAAATGCCTCACAAATAAATATTCTCAGTCTTGTACAAAATGGGACCTAACACCAAGAAATGTTATGAGTTAAAACTTTTTTTACCCTCTGTGGAGTTTTGACTCATTTACTTGAGAACTTTCAGCGCAGGGCACAAATTTTACTGTACATCAAGGGTTTTGTTTTGTTGAATAGAATAACACCCTAGGAGCAATAATGGCTACAGAGGCCCTTAAGATCATGCTTAGCAGAATGTCCACTCTTTGGGCAATAGACTGCCTTTGCAGAGAAGAGGCCAGGAAGGGAGTGGAAACGGGAAGCCAGCAGGAGTTTTACCTGTGATGTCTGATAAGCCCTGCCTCCAGTGAGGATTGTCCCATATTTGGCTAAGCAGCTGTCCAGTTCGGACTTGGAATCTTCGAACTAGAAGGTGTTATCTTTCCCTGATTCCTCTTTGAACAGATGAAGAAGCCAGTGTCCCTAGAGATTAAAGTCAAATGCTAGTTAATGACTTACCCAGAAGTCCTTTTTCAGTGATAAATTTTAAAGTAAGTGTTGATTTTAAAGTGAATACTTAAGTTGTACTGCAGAAATTCCGTAAGTGTGCATATGGTTGGATTTATAACTCATACCTTTATTTCTGGTACTCCTTTCCTATTATAAATAGGGCCAAATAGACTGACATCCATTTATTGTTTTCATACAACATGTTGTTACTTTTGTAAAACGTTCTAAGACATAAGAAACACTTAACTCATTATATAGATATGAGGTTGGGTGTTATGTTGTTAGTCTTGCTGTTATCAGTGGATATGGCTAGATAAGTTGGATGTAGTATTCTGAACTGCAGGTAATGAGGAAAGAATAGAGTCTGACTTGGGAACAAGAAATCCCATGGTTATGAGAACTTTGAGAGTATGGATTTCTTCAGGAAGTAAATTGGGAGTTAAAAAAATAAACATTTTGATTTACAAGAAAACATTTCATTTTGATATTAGTTTTCCCTGAAGTTTTAGATATTGAACTGAAACACTGGATTAAAGTATATACGTTCAATAAAAGGAAAGATTAATTTTGTTAAAAGTACCATAAGTAAAGGTCAGTTATTACTTCTACCAGCCTAATGTCTTCCATTCTAAAAATGTTTAGGTCAAATATTCCTGGAGATTTTAATCGGGTATGTGTATTTTTGCCACCCATCCCCACCACATGCATGTACACACACACACACACACACACACACACATGCACATACACATTCACACTCACATATCACAGCTTTCACATTTTTAAGGCACCGGATTGTTTTCTATTTCATTGTTTTCTATTTCTCACCTGGGAAAAAGTAGCTCCAAGCCCGAGTCCTACATAATGTAAGAACAAATTGTCATTTTCATTTTCATGTAGCAAAAGCTATATAAAGTGAATTTAAATTTGAGCAATCCATTAGAAGTAATATTGAGAAAGATGATTTTTTTGTTTTTTTCTTTTCCTGCCAGCATCTCAGTATCTAAAGTATGTCACGTTTTTTTTTTACTATGTATTGACAAAACAGGTTAAAAAAGGACACTGTCCTGCCCTCCCAAAGCGTAGCATTTAACCGGGCTGCTTCTCTGAAATTCGACAGTAATTTCCCTGGACATTTAATAAACTTCTGTGTTCAACTGGTTTTCAATCTATATTATATGTAACACTGAAGGAACAATTAAAAAAGTTCTAACCATTATCTGTATATAATGTTTTAACTGTACTTTCTTGCTAATATTTGGACTGAAATGACATTTTTAAAAGGTTTTCAGTAAACATTAATAATCACATTCTCAAAGGAATATGCAGTATCAATATTCATATATTGTATTTCACTCGAGAGTCTAACCTATGACATTTATTTATATATTCACATATTTATTCATTCCAAAATATATTTGACAGTCAGCTGTGTGACTGAATACTCTGATTTCTAGTGTATGATACATCTTAATAGCTGAGGTAATGATCATTAGCTTTCATTTAGAGTTTTTGGTGTATCAAGAGTATTTCTATCACCCTATTAGTTTTATATCCCTCTTTTCAGTTCAGGAACCTGAGGCATAGAATGTTTAAATAAAGTTACATAAAGTAGAGAGGCAAGAATACACACCTGAAGCTTGTGATCTTAACCAAAAATCCTACTTGGTTAATTTGATGTATTTTATAAAATACTTACATTTCTCTGAGGTAGTGGTACTTTTAGTTCTCCAATTGTATTTATTCTTACTACTGAAATTTTTCTTTAGCACATGTGTTTTGTTTTTGTATTTTTGATTCTATTGTTAGTACATTGGCTTGCTTTAAAAGTGCCATCATCTCACATTCCTAATTCAGAGCATGCAAGGGTGATTTAGACCATGAGAACTGACTTCTGGAGTAATCTGGTATTTTGGAAAGTTCCAAAAGGTTTGAATGTAACAATTCTGTCTCAGACACTTCAAACCCCCATCCCCACATCCATCTGTATCAGTAGGTATAATTGAGCTAATAGCGCATTGGTTTGAACTCCAAGACAATGTTGGGTATTTGCATTGGAAACTGGGCAGTTGAATTTCTTGAGTCTATTTGAAAGCATAGACCTTAGTCAACCACAAGTCTGATAAGATGGACAAGGCTATATTCCGGCAGCTCCATTTAAAAATAGAAAGTTTCCTGTTTGAGATGTGCTTGTATGATTTTGTATTTGCCCCCTCCTAATACAATATTATAAACCTTGTTAATTCTCATGTATTTGAGGACTATCATATATTCTTTCCTTTTTTTAATTACAAAACTTTCCACAGTTCTTACCCTACTGGCCATGAGAATCTCAGATTATGAATACCTGCTTTGCCAGGCACTGAAGTACTTGATACTAATTGGATTTTATTATCACTTTCAGCAATTGTATTAATGGTGAGCTACATAAAGGAAATGGAAAAAACAGTCTTAAATAAGTAGTTGTGTACATTGCTAAACTTATACCAAAGAATATTTTTCTGCCTCCTTTTTTGAACCATTTATTATTTCATTCTAGTTCCTCTTTCAACTTAGTGAGACATCTGCTCTGTGTTAATAGTGTAATATTAACCATAGAACTGCCCTCTAAATTGCAAGTTTTTCTTTTTGAATCTCATATATCAGGCTTATTTTTAGCTGGTTTAGATAACACAAAGATATTACTGTAGCTTGATGTTAGTTCTCTATAACCTTTCAGATCATTAATCAAAAAAACTGAACTTAATAAAGCATGTAACTTAAAATGGATTGATCTCAAATATTTTATGGCCACTATCTTTTCACAGTAGTACAACATAAAAGAGTTTAAGCCATGCCAATTTAGGGAGTGTTTAACAATGTGTAAGTACTTCATTTTCACTTAATAGATTTTTACCTATGCTTTGTTTTAGATCTGAACAGGTTTCCTTTGACCTCAGAATCACTAATGCAAGGAAAATTACCATATCATAAGAGCATTTTCCCTATTTTTTTTTTCTGATTTGCAAAATAATAAATACTGCCAATGCTTAGGTGTAGTGGCCTGGGCCAAAGCCTATGATGTGGCTATTTTCTAATTGTTTTCTTTCTTTTTAAGTTAACCAAATCATGCTAATCAATCTGATTTTCTTGCTAAAGCAGATCTAGTTTTAGAATGCCCTTTGAGCGTCTATTTTATGGTTACTAAAATTTCAAGTTGGGCTCTATCTAGATTTGCTTTTTAAACCTATTTTATTTCATGTCAGATTTGGGCCCTATACAAACTCATAAACAAACAAAAAAATCCTAAACTCAGAACAATCAAACCAAACAGATACTCGCACCCAGTTTTTTCTGTCTTTCATTGGAAACTGCTTTATTATAACGTGCTCTGAGCATAAAAAAACATAAGAGAGCCTTTAACATAACAGGAGAGAGCCTCAGCCGAGGCTCAGCAGCTCATTGCCAATTGAAGTAAGGAACGCTCTGGCTGTTGGGACTTTTAAATCTAGACTTAAAAGTTATTTGTTCTGTTTAGCATTTTTAAAATGATTCTATTAGGAATTGTATGTGCTTCAGTTTTAATTTTAACTCATAATGATTGTAAAGCACCCTGGGATGCTTGCATCAAGGGCGCTACAGAAATATAAAATTGTATTGTGTTCTAATATGCAGTATTATTATGGGGTGCTGGAGTTTCTTCATGGACAATTCATAAGGTTTCAGAATTCCTCATTGTAGAGAAGGTGGCTGACTTCTTTTAACCGTCTCTTTTTCTTTCTCTCGTTCTTACTCTTAAACTTTATTCTCTTCAGTCATCTTTTCCTTTGCTTTCTTCTTTTTAAAAAATATTATTTTGTATTGCAATGTTTTCCCATAAAAATGCTAATCTAATTTACTTTACTCAGAAGGGTTAAAGATGCAAATTAGATGATATGTTGAAAGTTAAGAAAGAGTAAAAGCTTTGATTGTTAGCATCATTTGAGATCACATTCTTATCTAGATAACAAGACAGGATACATAATTATTGGGTACCACTGATTATCCTAGTTTGTCGCATTTTGCTGTCAATCTAGCAAATGTGAAGCTAACCAAAATAGGTATTAACTATTTGACATTTCACAAAATAGGTGTATTCCAAAATGTATTGAAACCCCTGGGTTATGTTAACATAGAACATGTTAATATAACATAGGTTATATTAACATAGGACATTGATTTTGTTTTCTTTTTATTTTTTAATGGAACTATTTCTTGAAGTAACGTATTTTTTTCAGCAACTTTATTCTGTTACTTTTTATATGAGTGTGTGTCATTGCTCTTTGCCATCACTTTGATTAGTGAGCTAGTAGCATTCATTATAATAGGAGTCAAGAATATGAGTTGTCATTACCAGCTCTGTAAGCTTGGGCCAGTGACTGACTGTCCATGCCTCAATTTCCTCATCTGTAAAGTAGGAAGGTAATAGTACCAGTCCTTCAGGATTGTTATTAGAATTTTATGAGTTAAAACCTGTAAAACATTTAGAACAGTGTTCACTTCTAAGGTGTACAGTAACTTCAGTTATTTTTCTAAGACGTAGGGATGAAGAGTTTGAAATCACATTTGTGAGTGCTGTACGATCTAAGAAACTTGGCTGCTACATAAAAGATTTTGGTGTAAGGTTCATTTTTTATGAAAACAGCAAAGAACTTTTCATTTATGAAAAAATGAGAAGACCATGCTATAACTCATTTCTACCTGTAAGAGATACTTATAGCACTGTCCTTAGAATCATTAAAAAATTCTGATATATTCTAAAATGGAAGTCAGACTTCCTTGTGCCTTGTGCTTTCAATAAGCACATTTGCAAATTAAACAAATATGATAACTTAGACTGGACAATGTCAAAGAGGATAAAAATGCTTTGTGGAACTGTCATCTGGATGTGAGTTTTTCTGTGTCCTTTCCTTTAACTTCTCTCACCTCCACTTCTCACACTCAAGTCTCTGTTCTTCCTTTATGCAGCCATCATTGTACTTTCTGCATTGTTTTGAAATTATCTGTGAACTAACTAGCCTCTCCGTGTACACTATAATTGACTATAGCAAAGGGACTAAGTTTTAGTCGTCATCGCAGTCATAGATGCTGGCACACAATAGGATCTCAGGAATATTTGTAAAACTGAAATATCCTCATAGAATTTTCACCATGATAATTTCACAAATCAATAAACTATGTCAGTGGTTTTATTAGTAGCATTTTATAGATACTCTTTATAGTATTCTTCCTTACAAAATGTTTTTTATTAAACAATTCTGAATTTTTAATTTACCTAACCAAGAGAAAATTATTTCTGAATTTTTTTAAAGAAAACCTACTGATATTCCAAGCTGTTTCATATTTTTACTTATATTGTAATGTTCTTGCATAAATGTATAAAACATATTTGTAAGCAGAATGATAGTTATTGGAGTATAAGGGACCCAGCAATCTTAAAAAAATACTATAAAAAACTTAATTATATATCACTATTAAGTATAATCTTTAGCAACTTATTTCTATGCACATTTAAAATTTTTCTTCCATAATCGAACGTATATTTCAGTATGGCTAATACTTCATTTTGTCTCAGTTGTGTTATATTTGAAATCGACGCTTTTTTTTTTTTTTACTGAATCTCAAATCTCTTTTAGCTAGTAAAATATTTTTACTAACATTTTTACTTTTTTTTGTCCATTTCTCATATTTAAAAAATAAACGGGAATTTTCAGTAACGGGACCAAATTTATAGACAAGGGTTTTTATGCTGCCAACATGGAAATGCTAGGAGTCAGTACCACCTCAGGGAGCCCCCAGTGTCCATTCCTCAGTCGATATTCTGAAGTTCATGTTTGGTGTTAGAGACTCTGTTTAGGACTGTAAATGTGTATAAAAGTCAACTGTATACAAGTAAGCTATATAAAGGTCCAGAATCGCTTGAGTTTAGAGAGAGCTGTAAGTGTAGTACCTGTTCAGCCATTCCAGAAAGGGTCTTGTGGACTTGGTTGGTCCACCCTTCTGCATGAACACTAGCTCAGCATGGAACACACACCTCCAGTGATGGACAGGGCTCATTATCTCATGACGTATAACCTGTCCAACACATTTTTACCATTTCATCATAACTCCTCAAAAGATAGTAGCAGTATATAGCATTTTCCTAAACTGTGAAGTATTTTTATAATACTAATAGAGATGACTCAGGATAATTTGATTTTTCTCTATGACCTAATCCAGAGGTGACATGGATTTATATTTATCTAATAGACATAGGAAGTCTTGGCTAACAGCTAATAGTGAAACACAAAAATCAGGGACATGATTTAGCCTTTAGTTTCCTCTGAAATCTTGGATCAGATTTGTGTGGGGTCCACAAAACCTGCAGCCTCAATAGGTTCGTGTAGACCTTGAAGTTATAAGTCACTTTTGGAAGCATATGTGAGAAGAGTTTCCATAGATTTCGTGAGATTCTCAGAGTTCTGTGGTCCCATCAAAAGCCAGAAGCCAGACTGTCTTTTCTCCCTAATTTTTAGGCAGTGTGGCTTAAAATCTAAAGAAGGAATGCAAAGAAGGAATATAAAATTTGTGAAAAGTTCAGAGCCTAATTCTAGTATTTACTTTTGAAAAAGTAGATTGTTCAGACTACTTTCATTCTTTTTATCACTCTGTGGCTTAAAATTTTTCAATATCCTGTATTTAAGAGGCCTAGAACTTAACACAAATTTGGTATCTTTTTTCTGCTATTTCTAAGGAGATACTAGAAAATTTAATCTCCATAGAGGATAGATTTAACCACACAAGGGCCATCAGAGAAAGTGAGCAAGCATTCTCCAGATGTGCAAGTTGATACAGATTTAGCATTTTAGAAAACAATTTTTATTATAAAATCAAAATCATTGGATTTAGATTTATCTAATGAAAAACTAGTGAAAATCCTATTTGGAGTTGCATAATGTTTAACTTCATGATGAGTATATTTTTAATAATCATATTATAAGCAAGATACCAGGGACTTTAACCATCCTAAAAATAAACTGTACTTGGGGACATTTGCACAGTGAATGCCTGAGAATGGATGATGTATATTACAATTGAATTGTTTTTTTAGTCACTAAAGGAGACACTATAAAACCTTTGTTTGGGAAGACATATGGATTTCATAGAATGTTAAAAGCTCTTAGAAGGGACCTCAAAGATTATCTAGTTCAATTACCTTCGTATTGCAGATGAACAAATGTAAGCTTCTCTGTGCAGTTAATTTGAAATATTACATGCTGTTAGTAGTAATACACCTTTTATCAAATATTTTCTAATTTAAGCTGTTTGCTAACATGTTTGATTAGAGTAAAAGGTTTCAGTGTAGTAAGAAAGATTTAGGTACTTATACAAAAGGAGTGAAAAAAGAATCTGGTCAAAAGATATTATCTGGGTCTTATGTAAAATTACTTTATGAGAAAAAGCCATCTGAACTGTTAACCAACATTTAAAAAAATATGAATTGGATATTTAAATAATTAAATAAAATTCCTGTGTCTGAAATTATCGCATTTTCATCTTTAGAAGATGTACTAAGAAAATTGAAACAATTCATTGTGATCTCCTGTGCTTCCTTTTGTATTCCTTTAGAGCTTTGTACTGAGTTTCCATTTTTGGTGTATTTTAGTAACCCTTTTAGGGTTACTTTGTGTAAAAATGCCATTTTCAAGCACTGGGATCAACCAAGATGGCAAGAGGCATAACTATGACAATTGGAGTTAAAGTAAAAGTTAGAAGTGATTAGTCTCTTCTCAACAAATTGAGATTCTGAATATACCCCAGTGTATTTCCCAAGAGAATAGTGTAGAAAGCAGTAGAGGATCCAGAGGGAAAGATTTGGGGAACATAAGCGAGCATGCACAAACAGAATATTACACTTAGAAATCCTGTCATTTGCTTCTCATAAATTGAAGCCCATTTCCCTTCTTTCCCACCCCCAAATACCAGATAGGAACTACCTGTTAATTTTCAACAAATTTGTCACTAGCTCACATGATGCCTTTTAGAGCTTGTTTGTAGTATTTGATATCCTTTGGGAGTAAAAGAAA
This sequence comes from Eidolon dupreanum, assembly GCA_028627145.1. Taxonomy (NCBI): domain Eukaryota; kingdom Metazoa; phylum Chordata; class Mammalia; order Chiroptera; family Pteropodidae; genus Eidolon; species Eidolon dupreanum. Next base: position 130,033,362 of record CM053507.1, on the reverse strand, counting down.
ACCCCATTTCCTGAGAATCCCTATTAAAATTGTATTTGAATTTGGAGAGTTGATTCCATTTGACCTGAAATTAAAGTTTGACCTTTCAGTTTTCCATATGCATACAAAAAATAAAAATAAAAATAAAAACTGCTGTTAAAATTCATGCCATAGGCAAACAGGATATGGAGAAAGACACTGAAGTATATGAAGTTACACTTCTCAAAAAATAAAAAAATATAAAGTATGAAGAGCCAGCAGTTTGACAGATTGTTCAGTAAATGCTCATTTTATTGAAAATTATAAAAAGGTGCTTAATGCCTCAGTGCCATTAATACAATACATAAAAAGGTTACTGTCAAGATTAGTGTTCCAATTCTGAAAATTAACTGTAAGGCTTTATGCATCACTCTGCATTGACTGAGAAGTTAAAGGTTTCTGTATATATATTTTGCATGTGGGGACATTTATTTCAGAAAACAATTATTTTATACTTTATGACAAAGACATTAGCAGCGATGATCTATCATTTCAAACATGGACATAACATACACACACATATGTATATTACAGACAAGGTAGAACCATAAAAATTGCCTTATAGAATTAAACCTGTACAAGATTATTTCCCTTTTTCTCTTGCTGCCTCTCTAGAGTATTCCAATTCAAAATATACATTCCTTCCTACAGAAAAAGATATTCAGATTCCTTAGTTGAAATTAATTAGCATTCAGAAACCAGATAGCATGTTTTTGGGTATTCATGAGATCTCTGTTTGAAAAAAAATGTTTTTAACTTGTAGAAATGTGTTGCAACACACAGATGGGAAGAAAAAGAAAAAAAAATCTCTTTAGCAAGCACTGTGTGTAAAAGGAATATTACATTTTGCACGCTCCTGATTGCTCTGTGTAAACAGTTTTTGACATCTGTCTTTATAGTTTTCGAGGAGAGGAAGACTTTGTTAAAAGAATCATTTTTATACAGCAGTCACCATTTCAGTCTTGCTTTACCTGTATTATGAAAGCAGATGGTCTGCATGTCTTTTGAATATTTATAACTATCAAAAACAATCTCTTGCTATTCACCCTTAGGCTTATGAGATGTCAGGACTGTTCTGGTTGAAAAAAATCATCTTGGGTGTTTACAGAAAGAGGATTACATTAAGCTGAAATGACTATACATTTTCCAGTTTAATATTTGTCCATCAGCTGTTTAATCGTATTTAGATAATTGTGTAAATAAGATGTTATAGCCTTTGCCCTCTCTGCTGATGGAGCCTGAAAGCTTTAAACATGGGTGAACCACCATTTTGTACATTTTCTTGCTACCTTCTCCCACTTCAGTTAAACCATCGGCATATCTTTAGTAAGTTTTGATCATGATATCACAGTCCTGTTTAAAATAAAAAATAGTGCACGAAAGCCAGTATGAAGATCACGTGAAATGCTAAGATGCTGCTGGCTTCCGGTACAGGCTGTTTAGTTTATCAGAGTATATTGTGATATGCAAATACGGTACCGAACTCCAGTTGCCCTTTAAAGATGTCATGGCTTTCTCTTTATTCCTCATGAGCATGCAGAGCTTTGAGGGTATTTTGGAAAACTTTTGGTATAGTGGGGGTTAACTGTTTTTTGACTGGAAGCTGAGCAATCAGAGATAACAGATTTTGCTGTGGTTGGTTGATTTGGCAGAAAAGCATGAACAGTTTTGGTTTAAATGATTGAATAACCTGATTAGCATTGTTTTGGGGTGGGTTTTTTTTGTTGTTGTTAAAGGCACAACAAAGCAATTTTAAGGGTAATCAGATCACTGCATTTCCCCAATTGATGAACCTTTTTTTCAGAAGACCTCACCTCTCTTAAAACCTCTTCGTTAGCTAGTAAGATGACCAAGTAGAAAAATAAAACTATCTTCTTTTAGTTTCTGAATCTGTTATAAATATATACCTGCAGTATATATCTTGTTCTAGCAGGAATTTGAAAGAATATAACATTTTTAAAAATTATATAACCTCCACTGATTCCTTGTGGGGGTTTTTTGTTGTTTTTTTGTTTTTCAAATTTAGAGACCTGCAGTATTTTAGAGCAAAGGTTCAGAATGTTCTAACTATATCTAAGTCAGGCTTTAGAAAAATTCCACCCTTACCTTTTCACAATTAGAAAGGTTATAAATAATGTATTTGGCTGAAAAGGAAGCTCAGCCTGTGGCAGATGGTATCATTCTAGAGTGCCGGGGTTTCTGTGAAGATGGCATTCTCTCAGATCGGAACTTCACCAGACTCCCAGAAAGAACCGGAGCTTCTCATAGGGAGTAGACATGTGCTTTATGGATCTTAGAAAAGCTTACAACTTGGCTCCTAGGATGAGAGAATCGTGTCACACTGGGGTTATGAGACCCACAGCCAATTTCTGCCGACTTTCAACTTCTATTTTCCAGCACTGTGAGCTGTGGCCTATTCATTGCTTGGTATTGTATGTAGCACTTGAATTTGAGATTTAAACTGAGTTTCGTCAGCCTAATTACTTTATTCCCTGAACATTGATGTTTTACACAGACTGGCCACTGAATAGGAAAACTTGCGATACCAGTTGTGTCTTTCTCAACACGCTTTAAAAAGCTCATATAAATAGACACCCAGAGAGAACGGGAATGACATAACCACCAAGCACTGCAACTTCCGAGACATCTGTGTGGATGCATTTTGGAAAACCTGGGAAGGGATCTCTTGCAAATTAATGAACATAGTTTCTTTAAACTATGAGTATTAAAGTGACAACAAAAAGTGATGGGTTTAGAAGATTTATTTGACAAGCCGACATTATTTTTGACCTTTAAAGGAAAAAAAAAGGAGGGCTTTTTTGGTAGCGTATAGTAATGGCTTATTCCAGTGCTCTTTTATTGATCATTTAATATGTGCTCAGCCCTGGGATGAGTCCATGCTATTTGGAGATAAGACCCAAGGCTCCCAGTCTAGTCGAAAATCAACAGCATGATGAGTGCTATTGTGGTACTACAAGCATGATGTTTGGAAAGTCAGGAAGGGCAGAAGGAGAGATACCTGAAATACATCTTCAGGGATGAGCAGCTGTTAACTAGAGATGGGGAGGGCACTGGTTGATTATCCAGGTGAGGGAAGTGGCATGTATCCTCTTGATGTCAGCTACCACGTACACGCCATCTTTGGAAATGAAAATTCTCTTTTTCTTTGGTGTTTTCCCTTCTTGGCACTTGACCTGACTTGTAACTTAATAATTTAATTGATATACTCTTCATTTTTCATAAGAAAATATATTTGACTTAAAATATATCATTTAAAAATTTTATCTGATACCTTTCTGTAATTTACATCATAGTCTTTTGACTGATCTGAGATATGATTATATAATCAAAGCCCAATGAGGAGGTGGTGGCAGAGGGTTATCATAGTAATTAACATCTCTTAAGTCCATACTCTGTATGTTCCAGATACTGTAGTAATTATGTCGCATTCATTATTTTATTTACTGTCTGTCCAATGTCTCATCAAGTCATTATTTTTCTAGTGACTTGCCCAGTGCTTGGCACATAAAGAAGTTCAATAAATGTATGCTGAATGAATAAAAATGCCAGAATGAATAGATTCTCAGAACAATGCATGGGATGAGTGCTACCATCTTTGCCATTTAGGATGGGAAATTAGGATAGAGTAGTCTCTTTGACCAGGGTGTCACTCCTAGTGTGTGGCACATCTTGGGGACTTGAATGCAGATCAAGCTGATTCTGTTCATCAAACAAACATTTAGTGTGTATTTAATATATGCCAGTCATTTGGGCTGGAAAATAATATGCAGCCCAGACCTGCATGAACTCTCAGCTATGTGTAATCTTTTTAAACCAATGTCTCCTTTTGATTGACATAAGAATCCCAAGCTTCTCACCTTAAAAACATGGATCTTAGTCTACGCTCTGTATACCCCTACTGTCTAGGAAAATATTAATCTTGACTTTCTGTCATATGTATTATCAAAACAATAGTTTTTTTTATGCTTTTCCAAATTTAAGATCACAATACTGAATATTATCTTTCAAATGCTTTGGGCCTCATAATATTCTGAAATGTCTCTTCCCTGCTCTTGAAACACTAATCTAGTCAGATGTCCTGCCTAAGATTTCAATAAAGATTTTACCACAAGAAGAAAAAAGAAAAGTTACATGTGAAATTTAGTGCATATTGTTCGAATAAAAATCGAAGTGACCCCAAGTTACCTGAATTGTGGAATATTTACTAGCCCTTCCCCCTCCAAATCACAGAAAAGTCGAGAATCTAAAAAGTTGCTTTGGCAAGCATCATAACCTGTGGATTAGCCTTTTGATTTATGTCTTGTTTAGGCTAATATTTACATTAATCTGAGTTCCCTAAGCACACATCACTTGATAGACTAGAGAAAGCATCCAGAAAGTCACTTCAGGACAGAGTCTATCAACTTAGGGTTAAACAAGGGCTGGGGGAAGCTTCGATGAACATGCACATATGGATATTATTTTTCACATATGGATAATAATGAACTACCATAGCACTATTACCTATGGACTCTAGTTTTATAAAGATATGTCAGACTTTTTCCTACACTATGAATTCTTCCCCGCTCCATATATTTTTTCAATGTTGTTGTACTAAATCACATTAAATTGAAATCTGTTTACATATTTGTCTTCTTAATAGATGATAAATTTCCTGTAGGCAGAGGCTGGGTCTTATCTGCCTTTGTATCTCTGGTACCAGCCAGGCACATAGTAGGTTTGCAACAAAGAGCAAATTTGACATATAGAACTGTTGGCAAACTGAAGTAGACTGGATGTTTGTCAAAAACTTCAGCAAAATTTAAATACTCCAAACATTTCGGAAAATTAAGATATAAGCTATATCTCAAATTTATATGTAGCATTATATTAACATTTAAGAAACTGCCAGAATATCTAAGTATAAGAGTAATAATTTTTTAAAAATTGGACCAAAGTGGAAGAACATCAGCTGTCATCCATTATCAGAATCACCGTTATCCATCAGCAATCTCAATAGTTTTATTAGTGTCTGACTTTATTGATCCATTATTACAATGGAGTCAGGGTGATTGAAGCTGACGGATTGTTAACTGGATCAGGTAATCTTCTGGCTCTGGTTCTGGCACCCTTGCTAAGTATCTTTTTGTACTCTGGACTGAGGAAGGCTCTTAGTAAAATTGCAAGCTACTGGATTAATGGCAGGGCATCATGAGTCCATTAAAGATGTCTTTTTAGAGAAATAAAATGAGAAAAGGACTATCAAGTAGAAAGTGTCTCAAAAAAATGATGTCACTATGCCTCTGAGTAAAGATAGCCATGTTTTACATTATAATACAACTCTAGTTTATCCTTCACTGGAAGTTCTTTAAAGATCTCCAAGGTTTACATATTATAGGAGTGTGTTCATATTACAAAATGAACACTGATAGTGGATGTCAGGAGAATCAATAATAACCAAAAGAGCTTTAAATTAGAAGTAGCTTAAAGAAGATAATGATATAAAATACTTTTGTCCCCAAACTGACTTTTCTGGTTGTTCACTGCCTCCCAAACAATGCTGCCTTCTGTAAGCTATTTCACAATAGATCAGCTGAAGTCTGAAATGTGAATTCTCATGTTTCTACACGTAGAAGTGAGGGATAGATTGGTGCTGCAAAGTCTAATTATTCTAAAATTAAATTAATTTAGCTGCTACTAGAGAATATGGGTGTTATGGTTAAAAATAACTGAATTAAGTCACTGAAATTACCATAACCAGAATTTGCTGGGAAGAAAACACTTTTCTTTGTTGAAAATGAGTTGAAACAATTCCTAATAATAAAATCATTGTCATTTTTGCCTTTATTTTTATAAACTGTTGACTGTTTTCAGGGCTTTTGTTAAAAGCAGAATGAAGACAAGTGACAAAATAGGTCATTTTCTTTTTGTGATATCTGAGAAATTTAATATGCATGAAATGTCTATATTTAAAATTTTTATGGTTAGTTTGAAATTCAAAACTCAAGCTTTACTATAGATGAAGCTAGCAATTAGATTGTAGATTCTTTTTTTCTTCTGATAGAGGATCTCTGTGAATAGTATGTTATCTCTTTAAATGTGGTCAACCTTTGAACGGTGTAAGGCACTCGATGTACTTCCAATTGAAACCCAAATAATGAGTGGAAAGTGCAAGTGGTGTTTCCCAAACTTTAATGCTCATGAAAATACCCTGGAGATCTTGGTAAAATGCAGGTGCTGATTGACTAGGTCTGGGGTGGGGCTGAAGATTATGAATTTCTAATAAGCTTCCAGGTGATGCCAATATTGCTGGTCCCTGAGCCATACTCTGAGTAGAAGGATGGCAGAGTACAGTCATGAAACCTCCGAGTAACGTTTATTTATGAATTGCAATCATAAAGTTGTCTTCACGTAATTGGATTTATTGGGATCAGTGAAAGTTTGTCAGCCTAGGAATAAATGACATTGACAGAGGTTCCATAAATACTAGAGCAAAGCCTGTGGGTTTGATAGCTTTATACTGGTCTCAGTGGGCAGTTGCTTTCTATTTAAATAAGCATTTGATGATCTACTTAACGAATTTTAAAGTCAAGGCTTTAGGTTAAGTGTGAAACAAAAATGTATTGGTACTCAGTTGATTAAAAAATAAATTTTACAATTGAAATCATTTCTGTGCTCCATCTTGTGCCGCTATGTATTACAAATGTTTCCCCCCTCTTCATGCAGAGTATGATTTCTTCCATTGTGAACAGCACTTACTATGCAAATGTCTCAGCAGCAAAATGTCAAGAATTTGGAAGGTGGTACAAACATTTCAAGAAGACAAAAGATATGATGGGTAAGCAAAAACAGTTGCAGCGGTGGCTACATACCATTACGTGTCATTTGGGGGTTTATCAAAGTCACATCTAAAGCCAGGTCTTTTGATTGCCCAATTAGAGATCAATTTAGAATGTTTCTTTGAGGGTGGGAGTAGATATGAGTATAATGAGATAATTAAATTCAATAAATGTTTGTGTTTAAATCAGCCAAACTGACTTGGTTGTCAGACATGCAGGAAATCGAGGCGTGAGGAGGGGAGCTGTCATGTTTTAACATCTCAGTGAAGACCTAACCAGGCCTTGAATAACTAATATTAGCTGGGATTTCTCTCAGAGATAAATCATGCTTTTATGCTTTCTGTTTCTGTTCCAGAGAAAAATAAAATGTCTATTTTTACACCCAATTTTTAAGGAAATTAAATTGTCTTTATGGTTTCCACAATTGAGATCAAGTAATTTTTATATCCCTAATCCCCAGCCCCTCATATAGACACTTGGGTGAGCATACTGCATTATCATCCGTAACCAGAAAAATCATTGCATCATTTCTAAACTTTTAATTCCAGTATAACATCCTATCTTAACATATAACTTTAGGTCAAAATTTATTACTTAGGAAATATATTAAAATTATCTGTGGTGTAAGATGACAGATAAAAGTTGTGCATTACACCTAAACATTTAGATTATGACTTTCTCTCCGTGTTGAGTTTGTTAGTGTTAGTGAAAGCAAACACTGTGATTAAGGTTAATGTTTTAATTTCTATTAATGTTTCCTTTCACATACTTGTACCTTCCAAATAATATATTTTAAAATAATGTAGGAATAGGATGTTTAATATGTGTAGCATTATGCCCTGTTTTAAATCTATTTCTGTTTACTTCTATTACATTCATTTAATAACAACAACAATAACTTTTCCTAAAGACTTTAAGAGACAAGAGAACCTGAATTTTGAGCATGTTTTAGCTTTTAATATTTGAAGCAAACCATCCATCTACCACAACAGATTCTTTGCCTTTTATAGCTTAGAGCTGTAATGAAGACGATGCATCATTTTTGGAATAATTGCCTGAATTACTATTCCCTGTGAATGGCCCACTTGGGCTGATATCACTGGTAGAAATGGAGGGTTTCTTCCCCAATTCTTAGTTATATTCTGCATTTATCAGTGATTATAGCAATATGATAAATTCCTCTAAATGTAAAACATGAATATTTAGTGAAAAGAGAAATGATTCCTAAACAAGTGAAGTATGGTGTGCTATGTGGAAAAACCACCTATTTCCATTCAGCATCATGCCCAGCTTTTCCAGTCAAGAGCATCAAACCAGTCTCTTCCTTGCAGCAGCAAAGCATTTGACACACTTAGAGCTGACTCTCAGCCAGTGCACATGAGGGATCTAGCCAAGGAAGAAGCATTCCTCTCGAGTAGGTGGTAATAAATTGCAAAACTGTGACAGCATCACCATTGTACCAGAACAACTCTCCGCCCCTTCCTTGAAAGATTGTCTTTAGCATCTGGTGATAGCCATAGTTCCTTCAAGAAACATTTGGGTATTAGAAGTACTGGGTAGACTGGCTTGCAATACAATGAATCATTTGCTTCATTCTGAGAAATATTTGCAGATATACCTGCCGCCCATGATGGTTAGAATTAAATGAAGCAAGCCATATAAGATACTCAGCCCAGTGTTCAATATGCTCTCAGTTATTATTACTTATTATTATGACCACGTTCATTATTTATTATATTGATTGCTTCTTTATATTCGTGTCTCGGTACAAATTGAACATACATAACATTTATCATTTTTTTTCTTTCAAACCCTTTGCCTAGAGTAATAACAGTTAATATATATCCTGAGAAAATATTTGCATATTTCTTTTTTCTTCAGTTGCATATGATGTCTTTTCTTGGTTCAGTTCATTCTTTCTTGTTGTCATTAAGCAAATGGTACTCTTTTAGAAACTATCATAAAGTAAACATTGCTTATAAGCCTTCATGGGGTAATGAGAATGAATAATAGTTTGACCCCAAAACTAATTATATAGAATTTGAAAATAATTGATTTCATGCTTTAAATCTAAACCACATTATGAAATTAGATCAGAGGTACTGTCCCACTTTTAAAGTTTGTGGAATTGTGCAAGGGAAAGTAAAAACATAGTTAAGTTTTATCTTGAAATATTCTTAGTTTAATTGGACTTTTAGTGTGCCTTGTGCCTATTGTCTCTATTTAGGAAATGATCACAAATCCTATCAATACCCATCATTGTTGGCCTAACGTGATTTTACCTCTTGTCCATTTTAGTTGAAATGGATAGTCTTTCTGAACTATCCCAGCAGGGTGCCAACCATGTCAACTTTGGCCAGCAGCCGGTCCCAGGGAACACAGCCGAGCAGCCTCCGTCCCCCGCACAGCTCTCTCATGGCAGCCAGCCCTCTGTCCGGACCCCTCTTCCGAATCTGCACCCTGGGCTTGTGTCAACGCCCATCAGTCCTCAATTGGTCAACCAGCAACTGGTGATGGCTCAGCTGCTGAACCAGCAGTATGCAGTGAACAGACTTTTAGCCCAGCAGTCCTTAAACCAACAATACTTGAACCACCCACCCCCTGTTAGTAGATCTATGAATAAGCCTTTGGAGCAACAGGTTTCAACCAACACAGAGGTGTCTTCCGAAATCTACCAGTGGGTACGTGATGAACTGAAACGAGCAGGAATCTCCCAGGCAGTATTTGCACGTGTGGCTTTTAACAGAACTCAGGTCAGTTTTGTTTTATTTGTTCAGGTTCTTCTCTCTCTTTTGCTCTCTTTTACTCTCTTTAGTCCCATCTATACTAATGTTTATTCTTTTACTTTGTACTAACATTTTATCCTTCTCTTCATGCGATCATGTTGTCTGTTCCTGGTGGTGCCTAAATTTTATTATTCCTTTTCCAATCATAAAACTCCTTTACCATAAGCTATGTACAGATTGATCCTGTTTCAGGGGTCTTGAAAGAATACATTAAATATCAAAAATGTTTCAAACTGGTATTACTTGTACTTTTACATAATGAAATCATGGACTATTAGTGGTAGCAGGTTGAGAATTTTCATGACTTGGTCAAGGCTGTTGGTGGGACTCCAGGCTTCTAGCCTACTATCTTTCTCACTACCCATCTCAAACATGCGTATAGAACTGTGCCCCATTGAAGTTCCTCTGAAACTTAAAAAAAAAATTGAGGACTCAATAGCACTTTCTGTCATTTAATCCTGAGTAGCCATTTAGAAAAAAAATATATGACTTATCAGCATAAAATGTTTCTTAGCTTTGTCCTCTCCCCTCTTCACATTATTAAGTGTTTTTCCCAACCTCATTAGGAGGCCCTGGGGTACGGTTTGTCTACAGGCCTAGTCTGCAGACTTCTCTCTGAGATCTGCACATGCCTCTTGTGTCCTCACCTTTGTCCTCCTGCACAAATTCCTATGAAGATGGAATCATGATGGAAGAGGTATAGACAGACAGGGAAAAAGGGTGATATTATATGTGAGAGCCCTAATATAAAGATATTTGGAAAGTCCTAAACTAATTCATTCTATTAAACTGAATGAGAGGATTTTTTCATTTCTTTTTTTGGAAACTGATATGATACATGTGGCGTTTATTTTTGGCCCAGGCACACAAACACACACCAAAAAAACCTCCTAAGAACATATAGCCTTGATTAGAATGAGGACGTTATGTCTTTTTGACTTTTTTCTTTTACCACTGTCCTCTATTTCTTCAATTCTTTGGGGGCCCTGATTCATACTTTTCTCTCATATGTGTTATTACATGTTTGTTTATTACATGATTATAAAAATAAAATTCTGATACAAAGATAATCTAGTATTAATTCCTGTTGGCAAAGTTTCTATACCTAGGAGGATCCCAGCTGTGACTTATTTTTGGTTTGCATTAATTGGATTGAAAGTTAGGAGGCCTGACAAAGCCTTTAACTCGGTGTTTATTTTCAGTTTCTTTATCTTTTTGTTTGTTTGTTTGTTTGTTTTGTACATCATTTGCCTGTTTTTAAAAGAACAGTTGCAGAATGTTATGTCAGGTTAAAATTATATGGTTTTACCTAGTTCTATATTTTCACAACTTAAAAAAGTGTTTATTATTAGCTGCTATATTTAATATGACACCAAATTCAGCTGGAGGTAATTATTAAAGAAAATAAAATGAATGAATCAGTCAAAAGTTAACCTTCTAGATACTCCTGTTTCTGGCAGAATTCATTTTTGTAAATGGGAGTAACTTCTAGTAGTTCTTAGTACTGGGCGAAAAATAGGTCTTTACATAAAAAGTTCAATAAAATGCGTGTTGTATTGAATTAAAAGCCCACAAAGACAATATTGACATAGACACAAATGACATACAGATTTACTGATAAGCATTTTAAAAATTGAGCAAATTATTTCTTAAAGCATCAAGGAAAGTGTATTTACGTGGTGAAGAATGACAGGAGTCCAGCGGAGGGAGGTCAGGGAGAAGTAGTTTCTCTTCTCTTAGGTTATGATGTCATAGCCATTACTCTAAAGAGTTGACCATTTGTTCTGCCTTTGGTTCTCACATTGACAAGTTCTACAGGTACATATAGGATTTGTTACTGGAAAAATTCTCTCTTTTATGCCATATTAATCTCTTTGAAAAGGCTATTATCTCTGGGTTCACTTCAAAAATAGTGGCTATTTTGCTGAGGGTAAAGGAGAATCAAAACCTGGTACAGCTTGATATCAATCTCTGTTTATTAATGATAGCCAATTTAGAAGAAGTCATTACCAAAATATTATTTAGAGTCCTGGATGATAGAGGGGTTTGGTTTTAAATCTTTATATTGGTTGGTAATTGGTTGAGCCATATTTGAAACTGTTTGATTTAACTAAGAGTAATTTTCTATGTACATTGATGTGTTCACTTTTGGGGAACTAGCTTTTGAACACAAGTATGCTTGTATTTTTGGTGGTCATTCTTAAAAACCACACACATGCATGCATGTGAACACAGCTGCATTTATTATACGTTCATATGAATGCATGTAGTGTGTTTATTTCAAACTGTATGCATTTCAGTAAAAGCAGGTGCAGAGTGAGTGTATGGTGTGAGTGTGGGGTACGAAAATACACATGCTAATGCATATGTATAGACAAGGAGCTCTGCAGAGTTAAATCACACATCATACATTGTGTGCACTTATTACAATGTGCAATTCTAACTCCAAGTTTAAAAATTAATGTAAAATATGTACATTACCAATACAAAGTTATATGATCAGAAAAAAGGATCGGTACCCTATAAGCAGTATGTTAAAACATCAGTATAATAGAGAATGCTGTTATGACTTGAGAAAATTCAGTCATTGACATATCTATATAACTTTAAAATCCTGGATTTCATATTTTAATTCTTAATAGGGGAATTTTCTCATCATCATAATCGGGTCTTCTAAATTAAATCATACTCCTCTCTTAAGACTTTCACACATGACTATTTTTTTAAAAAAGTCTACCTTTTCTGAAAATTTATGGTGAAATTTATATAATTACTTGTTTTAAAGACTTTTTCCCCATTTGAATTGATGGGCATATGTTCTTTAATTGCTGCTGAAGACACCAGCTTTTAGCATATGCCATTCATTCAGTTATGCCTAGTTGATGTCTTTTTAATGGAAACCTATGGCTAAAGATAATTGCTGAAACTTCTAGATTTATACTTTTCTGTAGTTTTCAACTTACTTCTCTATATTATTACTATTAAAGGTTGTGATAAGAGAAAATACGTTCTTTAGTGCATTTTAAAAACTAAATCCCAAGTTTAACTCTGATTGCATTCTGTGTCCCCCCTCCCCCCACCTCTTGTCTTTGGCACACTTTATTTTCCAGTAAAATAAAGAATGAAGATGGATTATTCAAAACTGATAACAGTAATGGACCATCATGTAATGTTTTATTGAATTTGAGTTCTGTAAATTATGTGGTAGAGAGAAATTTTCCTGCTTAAGTATAACAGAAATTGCTACTGTGTTTCTATAATTCTTCACAGTGTAATTTAAGAAAAGTCCACTATCCATATCACTATTAAATAAAAGGTAAAAAGGTGCTATTACCCCAATGTGACAGCTCTCGCTTAGCCTCCCAAATGACAGAAATAAATGTGTCTGCTTATAACTTACTTGGCATGAGTCCAGCGTAGTAGGTAGAGTTTGAAAATAGTCTTTCACCTGGACTTGTGATTAAAAATTCACCAACAACAGAGGCAGGTAGCCTTGAAAAATATTTCACATATTTTCTTTTTAGGAGGGAGGTTTTATCAAGTCATATTTTTCTTTTGAGGGCTTTGAAGTTCCATGAAACTGATAAAATCTATTTGAATCAGTGATTATGTTCAAAGAGGAGACAAATGGGAGGCCAGACAGGCTTTTTGTTCAGATTGGCAGTCTCTTTTGCTTATCTGCTGTTTTAAAGAATTCATAATTAGCATTTGGAAGTACTGATAATATTTATTGAAGGTTTTTTTCTTTCTTTTACAATTACTAATGAATTTTACTTGTAATAACTTGTAAACTCTTTTTGGAACATAAAAAAGGTTTAGGAATTCATCAGTAAGTTCACTTTTTAATGGAAGAAATTAGAAATCTCACTTAACCACCATGTGATGACAGTGCAGAATCATTTTGTTTCCATATATAGAGCACATATCGAATTATTTGAAGATGTGAAGTCCCAATGAAAAGTGGCTTCTCATTTCCAATAAAATTAATATTCATGAGGAGCTGGTAACTTACTACATAACAAATTCTCAGGTCCTTTTCAGAAACAAGAATGACTAATGATCTTGTTTAATTTTGTTTAACAAATTTATTGAGTACCTATGGTACACACAATTGATATATTTTAGTCCTGGTGTTTTAGTATATTCTCTGAGGTAGTACATAAGGTACATGATAACCTTGACATTATTTTTTAGCATGAAGAAGAATTGTTGGTAGGATATCCCTCTTACTATCTTCCTTGGATTACTATAAATGACCTTGACCTAACTTGGCAAGACTGAACTGTATTTTCAACTATGGAAAATGGGAAACGGGCCACATACATCTTGAATCTGTAAATGCAGCTGTTCAAGTAACAACAACCTGAACAGGACCAAAACATTCATTCCCATATCTGGATTCTAATAGCAGTCATTTTGCATCCAGAATTATTCTCAAGTGACATGATTTTTTTTCTTTTGTAATTAACACATTCTAATCAAAACATTTTCTAACAATATTTTCAAGCATTTCCACCAGGGGGCACTCCCCTCATTGAAAGCCTGGGCCAAAAAAAAAAAAAAAAAAAAATCAAACCCAAAGGTTTCTAAAACATCTGAGATGTCTACACTGGTTGCTTAGAGCTCTTTGACTGTTCAGGGTTTGAAATACCACGTTAGACTTTCCACATAGTACAAGCAGAAAAACTACCCTTCTTCAATCAGATAATTAAGTAGAAATAACATTATTGCCCCTAAAACACTTTATATGCTAAAATAGGAAGTCACGCCGACATTAGAATATGGATGGAGAAGTTTCTAAAGTCTCTCTCAAATGACCTGCTATCTTCTCCGTCTCATGTTAGCAAGACTTGATGGAGAATATTATTATGTATATTTTTATGTGTTTGCTTTTCTCACTATAGTTCTCTGCTGTCTCTGGAAACATTTTTAATAGAAAGAGATGAAATATTTTGTTATTTGAAATTTATAAATGTCTAATTTCAGATCTCCCAAATATAATAACATCCTAAATATTTATAGGCTCTCTTTTGACCTAATATATTTTTTAAGTTACTAAACACTTAGTATAGGTAAACGTCTTACCAAGTGCCACATAGCTTTTCAATGAAGGCTTACCTTGAGTAAATTAATAATTACCATTAGAATTTATCCATGGGTAGCATATCTTATTCTTAAGTTTCTATCACCCATTTGTAATTTTTTTCCTTTTGTGGTCTGAATAATCAATCTACTTAGTAAATATTTATCAAACACCTGTAGGTAACGTACTGGGATGACAAAATGAATATTAGATTATTATACTCAAGGAATTTATAACATTCTATTTTATTGTATGTTTCTCTCTCTCTATTTCTGTATAGTTAACATAAATTACTTTGCCAAGCACGTGCTTTAAAACGTAACATTTGGTAGAGAACAGTGGAGAGCAAAGATTATTTTTTTACACCTCTTTGCAGATATTTTTTTTTGAGACCTGTATTTTTTGGTTCCAATGTGACACATCAGAAACACAGTCAATCTGATTACTTGGCCTTGTACAAACTAAATAGCTAAATGATTGACTGCCTGTTTGACTGAATTTTAGTTAAATTGACTGGATGTTTTGCTCTTGTATAAACACAGTTGCAACATTGCTTGTCAGTATTAAGAATGAAAGGACATATACCCTTCATTCTTCAGTCACATTTCTTATCATGAAACTGAAAGTTTGGGTCTTATTTCCAGGCTTCAGTTGCACTGATCAAGTGAGAGATTAAAATTTACTCCTAAGCCCCCTGAGCCTATTGCAGGTCCTTTTTTAATAACCTATAAGTCATTTTTAAAGTAGAGAGTGCTTTTATACTGTCTGCACCTGTTATATTTGGACAATATGGTACTTTATCTTTGACAAATTTGAAACAAAACTAGGTTTGTACTTCTAGGAAACCGTGAAAAAACCCAAATGCTATAATCTTGGGGCTTGATTGCTTTCACATGATACTTTACTGCCCCTTCCGCAAATATGCCTTTTCACGTTTTCTGTAGGGTTAATTGAAAAGTAAACTTTGCAAATATTGTGTAGAAATCTTGATAACATTTTGTTCTTAACTACATTGTGATAAACTGATTCTGGCTATATTCTGGCTACGTGTAGAAAGCAAATGTGCCTTGATATTCCAGGCATTATTTCATGTACAAGACTGAAGAAGATAGGACTCCTCAGCCCCTATCAAATAAAAAAATTTTCTAATCTTATTTCATATAATCCCTTAAACAAAATTGGGGAAAACCACCCATTTTTTGAAAGCATTCTTTCAAAAAAAATTTTAAGGGTCTATTATTTGGTAAGAAAGGCACCTTGAAGGAGTTTACTAATTGTTCGTAAATTTCTTCTATCACTAATATTTTTATTCCTCGAGAAATTTGATAATCATAGAATTTGATGGTAGTCTTTTCCTTGGCATACTATGATGGATATTTGCAATGTGAAAAAGGGGTTGTACATTTCAAATTTAGTTTATGGTTTCTGAAGTTCAAAATTTCAATCTATTACTCAGAGGTATAGTATAGCAAGATAGTATTTAAATCACTGGGGTAGTCAGCATATAGTTTTCTTAAATGGTAAATAGAATCATTTGTCATTGACTCTAGTAATTTGAAAAGTAAGTAATAACTTAAATTATCACCTGTGAAAACACAGTATAAATCTTAGATAATGCTTTCATTACAATTCTTTAATATGCTGCAGTTTATTTTCTAGTATTTTCTTGGAAAGTTTTATTTCTCTAGAAATAGCTTTGTATCTTTACATATTGGGCTGTTGGCATTCCACTGCCTTTGTCTAGGCAGCTTGAGAACTATACAGTTCAATGCTGTTGTATTATGAGCATTTCATTTATTCTTAACTTCTTCCATCGTCTCCCTGTGAAAGATTTCATGGCAAGTTAAGCTACTCAAAGGAAGGAGACCAATTAGGCAGTTTCAGTTTATGTTATATGTAAAGCAGATGCTTAATAAAATTAAGAATACAATTGAGGCTCTCTTCTCTACCACTTCAATTGTAACTAATATATTCCTATGTAGAATTAATGCTTCTGACTGTTCATTTTCTAAACTGAGTGGAGAAGAAAAGGGAAGATCATCGCTGGCTGGGCCGGGAACAGGAGCAAGCTCACTCATCCCGTGCCTTTCATTCCCTGCAGGGCTTGCTTTCAGAAATTCTCCGAAAGGAAGAGGACCCCAAGACTGCCTCCCAGTCTTTGCTGGTAAACCTTCGGGCTATGCAGAATTTCTTGCAGTTACCGGAAGCTGAAAGAGATCGAATTTACCAGGATGAAAGGGAAAGGAGCTTGAATGCTGCCTCGGCTATGGGTCCTGCCCCCCTGATAAGCACACCGCCCAGCCGCCCTCCCCAGGTGAAGTCTGCCTTTCCTTCTTGCTCTCCTTTTGCTTTTTAAAAAATGTCTAATGAAGAATTTCAACAAGAAATTAGAAAGATGGATGTAGATTTTTTTAAAAAAATAAAAATTTAGTTTCTGGAGGAGAATTGGGTCCCAAATCACTAATTATGATATTAAAAACAATAAGCTACTAATTAGGGGAAAGAAATTGCTTTGTGTTGCTTCATCTTTGAGGTTCTTTGAGGGTGAAAAATAGTCCTTAAATGGGATATTTGTGCTACTACTAAGTAGATTATTTTAAACTCAATGGGGAAAAAAGTTAGAAAGTCAGTTTTATTCCTATGTTTTAGAACCACCACTTGAATAGTAAATAAGTAAAAATAAATAGATAATTCCATTTGTATTTATTCTTTCCAGTACGAAATGCAGCTGGTACCAATTACACATCATCTCGTTTGTAATCTTTCATAATTAAGTTTAATATAATCCTTGAAGGCAGCTTTAAATGGGGCTGATAAGGAATTCCATCCATATTTCCAGAAATGGGCACATTTTCTATTTTCCAAATTTTTACACTTTTGGGGAAGGACCAATGTCACCTTCCAGGTAACTTTGCTTATATGTGTCTGTATTGGTATTTTTTTAAATATCAAGTTTAAAAGATAGCCTTATAACTATTATGAGAATTCAAGAAGTTAATTTTCAGTACAAACTGTTAGATAAACATTTGATAGTGGATTAGACTCATAATCCGTAAGCAAATATATTTCTTACACTTTTAATTTGTGGTATGTTCAACTCTTTAAGGTTAGCTAAAACTGGATAAAAATTGAATACAGAATATAAATTTAAAGTATGTAACATACTGTCATAATGAAATTGTATCTTGACGTTAATTTATTTTTATTAGTAAAAAATAATAATATATTTCCAAGTATAGAAAAATAGAAAAAGCTTATTTAACACTAAAAATGAAACTGGTACAGATGCTTGATAAATAGGGAACAGACAAAATATTCAGCCACTTGTCGAGGATTTTAAAATGCATATTGTTATGTTCTGAAATGATAATATTTTACAAATGTTATATAAATCCATTTTCTCCATTTTATTTAATGAAAATCAACTAGGAGCAGACTATAAGGAAGTCATTGCTGTAATTGTGAATAAGAAACACACGTTTCTCTAGCAGAAAAGAATGGTATCTGTATACATAACATACATATCCACTTGCCTATATACACACACACAATTATTGGATTTGACCTGTAAAGCCTTCTTTAAAATATTTCTTAAAAGAATGAAGAGCTCTTTATATAGATATGTAACTTTGGTAAGAGTGACTGAACAAAAAATATTGTACTTTAGACCTGGTTAATACTTAATGTTTGGTGTTTATAGTTAATATAATACCATCATTAGTTAACTTCCACCTGTTATCACTGAAAGGCCTCTGGTAAGAGAGTAATCTTACTTATCATTTAATCTGCAATACTATCAAAAGAATGGTTTACTTAAGACCAATATGAACTTTAGCATCTCTTTTTTTAAGAAAAAATTATTCAAATATTTGACCTAGTGATTCTTAATACAGCTTTTGTTTCTAATTTTTCTAGGATATTAATGCTTTCATTTTACAAATGTTATTCTTCTATCCTTATTCATCATCCAGATTTTTCTTTACCAGTTACATTAATTCTTAAGTGATATTTCTTTTCATATCCTATTAAGATACTCTTGAGTAGCTTTCATATATAAATATATATGTGTGTGTGTGTGTGTGTGTGTGTGCACACACACACACACACACACACTCAAATGTCTAAAGACTATAACTGCTGATAAGTTAGGATAGAAAATATAATTCGTTTTGGTTTGAATTATTGATTGACTGGTTGAGCCACCCTTAGCTGTATTTGTTCTCAAGAAAGGTTGAGGCAAGCCCTTAGCTAGGAGAGTCAACCAATGATGAACATACAAAGTGTGTAAAATTCTTTCAAAGAAAAATTTTTTTCTATTAATGCAGTATTATTGGACATCTAACCAAATTCTGAAATGATTTTCTGATGTATGTGTATAATTTTATTTCATTACTATAATATAAATCTTTACAGTATCTTATTTGCCTCAGTGAGAATCCCTTTGCAATGTTTAATATTATTACAATAGAGCTCACAACCAGTTTGTTCAACTTTTATCCTTTAACAGTAATTCAATGAATTAAAATTTAAGAATATTTTAATGGATTAAAAGCATTATCAATGTCAAACGAGTCCTTCAGATTTGGGAAAATGTGTTAAAGAGCAGTTGAATTCGTACTGTTTTGAAGCAATTGAAATCTAATGCTTAAACTGGAACCCATACACCACACCTAAAGTTTTAATATGCTTTTACAAATGATGAAAATAAAAGGGGAAAAGGGATGAAACCATGGATACAGAAACAGGCTGAAAAATTTTGTCTTGTTTTAATTTTCTGTTTCACCAGAGAAGAGTCTATGCGAAATCACTGTGCATTTCATTTCCCCCCAAGAGATTCAAAACGTGTATTGAAACAAGTTTTGGGCTTTGGTTAGACTCGAACCCTGATTTCTTTCTGAAGAACTGCGTGTTGCAGGCAGTTTCATCTCTCTTGACTCACAGAAGACCCCGCCCACCCTTAATCCTGAGAGGCTGGGTTCTTTTCCAGCCCTTCTGTAGAGTTTAGGTCATATGGAAGATGATTCGGATGTCCTTGGTTCATACTTGACCGGGGACCTAAACTCTTGAGAGACTCACATTGTAAATCATCTTTGAGAAAGGACTCGTTTTAGTCAGGCCCCAGGTTTTATTCTTGGAAATACCTCCCCTGGAAAAACCCACACTAGCTTTAGGAATCGCCAGAGCTCTTGGCTGGCCCTGCCTGGGTGAGAGGCCTCTTGTGCAGACCTGTGCCTTGTGTTTCATAGGGGCAGCCATGCTGTGGGCTTCTTTTTCTCACCAGGACAGTAGGCTCTGGGCCAGACCTATTTACTGACAGCGTATTTTCACAATTGTACATGCTCTAATTCAAGAAAGAACACCGTGCACTTGATAATGGTTCACGGTTTTCTCAGCACCTTCATGTACATTAATTCATTGAATCCTCAGACCAACCTTTTTGTAGGAGAGAAGATGAAGAAACCAAGTCTGAGGTTTAGCCAGAGTTTTCCAATCCCATTAAATCTGTTGCTTTTCCCCTTACCTCAGGCCGTCTCCTTAAAACACAAATGGACATTTTAGAAAAGGAAAAATGAAACTTGGGGACCTTTTCTGTTTGTCATTGAGGATGAGAAGTTTTTATTGTTAGATTAGGAGAGGAAGACACATGAGAACATTCTCCTGACAGAATACATTGACTGTTTGACAGGTGATCCATGGGCATTTCTGAAATCGTGGTGGAAGTTGCCCCTTGTCTTGGTTATATAAAAGCCCCTGGGACCACCTGGTCCCTCCAAAGCTCCCTGATCTCAAAGGTTTCTTTTCTGACTTTTCTTAGCAAATTTTCCAAATGAGCTTATTAGAGGAATCTTATTAGTAATAATTAATGTTTATTTTTCTGGGAATTGTCTGTTTTATGGAACAGATCAGTTTTAAGGTGAGGACTTCCATTTAGGTGTGTGCTCATTCTAGCTTTATTTGTGTGTTTTAATATGCGTGACTTTTGGAGTTACATTAGCAATTTCTGTTTTCATAGGGACTGTTTGAAAGCATATAATTATCAAGTTACAACTTTGTATTAGTTATATAATTCTTTTTCCCTTTATTTTTTTACATGTCCTTACGTAACTCTTTTATCCTAAAGGAAGATGTGATATTTTATAACAATGCTTTAGAAAATATATGAAGTTCATATAAGCAATATGTAATTAATTTGGTAGCTGTATCCCTCTGTCTCTTTACACCAAATCCTTCTGTAATATAATGAAACATGGGTCCAGTTATGGGCAGCAACTTATTATATGATTAATATTTTATTTGTTATGAATCCCTTGACCAGCATTATTTTAAGATTTTATGTGCTTGTAAAGTATGTCCCATTAATAGTCATTTTTTAAAAGCTAGAAGACTTTTAAAAGTCCAGGTTTGGAAAATAATATTATTTCTACAGAAGAAAGAAAAGTATAAAAAGAACCATAATACTAAACACCGTGAATATATAAAAATTTGAGAATGTGAACTATATTCCAGCACCAATAAAATGCCTTAAAATAGCACATTTCTTACATAACATTATTACTAAAAAAAAAAAGGATGGTTTACATACCTTGAAATATAAATTCAGATTGGCTTTGTAAAATTAATGATAAAGCCATTCACTACTAAAAGTTAGACATTAATGAGCTAGGCTTAGCAAAGGGCCACCGACAAGCAGGTCCAGCATGTCTTTAAAAAATAAGAAATTTTTCAAATAAAGAAGTCTGCTGTAACATCATGACCTCACTATAGTTGCAGTGGTTTCTAAGATAAGCGCTAACATCAGATGGACTTAGGTTTAGATCTCATCTTTCCTTGCCCATGGACAACTTTTTTAACTTCTTCGGTTTAAGAGCATTTTATCAATTTTTTAACAGGGAGGTAATGCTGCCTACTCAGGCTGTTGTGCAGCTTAGAGTTAATGTGCGTTAGCATGACACACAGCACATAATAAGCAACTAATAAATGTTAATGTTTATTATTCTCATAATTATCATTAAAACTACATCAAACTTTGTGTGTGTGTATGCTCACACGTATGTACTATGTGCTTGCAGGTAATTGCCCCGGCCTCAAGGAGCAACATATTCACAATCAAGACCACAGTAGCTTATTTAGTGTAGAATGCCCGTAGTGAATAGTACGTTTGTAATATGTGTAGTTCATTTTGTAATACGATTTGATGCATACAGCAGTACATGAAGAAACAAAGTAGAATTTTCATGGAAAATTTGTGTCCTACTTCACGATGGTAGCAAACTAAAAAGCAGCCCCCAGCGCTGCACCTTATCCCACGTGGGAAGGTTGATAGCAGAAGCTCCAAATCTTAACTACTTTCCCGGCGCCGTGGTAATGATGGAGTAGTACACCCCACCTTGATAAAAGCTATTCGGAAAGCAACTGCATTCATTTTACCTCCTGTGCTATTTGTGGAGAAAAGCTGAAGAGTAGTTTGTTTTGCCTGGAATGAACTACTTTATGAATTTTAATGTGTGATATAATATTAAAAGCTAAACCAGGATTAAAGAAGATTTTTTTTTTGTACTAAGCTAAAATAGTACTTAGTAGATTGAGGTATAAAAGATTTTTGTTTCCATTTTTACCTGGGGAAAAATTCAGCTTTCATATTTTTAAAAAGCTGTCCAAGTCAGTTCCCCTTAAGCAATGGCTTGTGTTTAGGAAAAAATGCTATTCCAGAATTCTAATAGCTTATCTGTGATAAGATGTGTATCTGAGCCAACGAGATGATAAATAAGAGCTTTGCTTTTCTAAATCTTTTTTAAAGGAGTGATAGTTTCTTACTTTGTTTTTAAAAGTTGTAGTGCTCACTTTCTTTTAAACTTTTTTTTTTTAATATTTCATGTATACTTCTTTTCCACTTTTGATTGTGTTGGCTACTAGAAAACTATTATTTGATTTCCCCCCCCCCCCCATAATTTAAAATTCTTGCTTTTTGGTTCAAGTTGTACTTGCATTAAAAAAAAAAAAAATTAAACCAAAGAAATTTTTAGAAACAAAATCACAGGGTTGCAACAAATGATTATAGCCCACCCAGAAGATAAATTCTTAAACATAATTTTTATAAAAGAATGCAAATTATTTTAAAAGCATGAAACACTAAGTTTCCAAAGCCTGCTCTCTTAACTATTACTAAGCAGATTGCTACCAAGGAACTATTTCTTTCCAATATACTGGACTTCATGCCTCCATTTCCATAACATTCAGTTTTCAAAGCAATTGAAATGGCTTTTCTTTTCTCTTTCATTTAAGCAGTGAGAAAAATAGGTATTAAAAGGGACCCCATGGGGTGATCAGATCTATCCTTCTGCCTCAAAGCAAGACCACCCCAGAGCAAAGTTGCGAATCTCACCAAAGCATCTTTGTAGGCAATTTATGGTAATGCATTAACTCTTCTGGTTCCTAGAGGGCTGTTTAGCAGATTACTGCTTCCAAGCCCTGTGTAGGTTCTTAGTGGCCTCTAGTCGTTAATGTATACCTCTGTGAGTGCCCTTGCTCACTGGAGTCACAGAGCCAGAAGGGGAACCCTGGAAATCCAGCCTAGTCTCTTGCCACTCCTGTCTCTATTCATAGAGAGGCACATGAGGCTCTTTCGACCTCACCTTCTGTGTTCTCGCTTCAGGCGTGTGGTCCCACCATTTGATAGCACTGTCCTTTCATTGCTTAGGGTGTCAGGGAGGAAGACTCTGGCTGCATCTTCAAGACAAGCGGAAGTGAGTTATTTTGCCAACTGGCTAGAAATTTGAAGGATTAGTAGGCATGTTCTAAAGGGTCTCGTATTTGCTAAGTGCAAAGAACTGAATAGGCTAGGATATCTATCCTCTGTCCCACTTTTGATGCCAAGTATTTTAGGACAGGGTGAAATAAACCTGGAAGACTTTCAATATGACTTAGGAGAGTATGCCATTTAGTGCCAAAAAATCATTCATTTATTCTAAAATGCATTTTATTCTTTAGTATTTATAATATATGTGAGAAATAGTCCAAGATAGTAAGTTTCTGGAGAACAATTTAGGTTCTGTAAAGGACCCTAAGAAATTAGGTTCTTAATGATTCACACTTTGCTGGGAAAAACATGGTCCTGTATCTGTGGTAACTTTTCATTTACATTTTCATCAGTTTCTCAGTAAAAAAGAAAGCAGCTACATAGTTCATAAGTAAATTTACCAGACTGGTTAATATAACTGCATAATAAAAATTAAATTTGGAGTTTTAAAGATTAATAATAGTATTAATAAATTTTGAGGATGTGATTTAATTTTCCCCCTAAAATTTCATGGTACTTTTCTGCTGATAGCTGCTTATCATTCTTACCAAAAGCATCAATACTAATTTTTCACTCAAGATTATACATTTTGAATATATTTTTAAAGTCCCTGATTTTATATTTTGTGTAACTTGCAGCAGTGTTCTATTAAATATTGTGAAACATTTTCTTATAGTTTGATTCCACAAGTCAAAAAGAAATAGTTATATACAGGGACACCAGGAAAAGATGAAATAATTATACAGAACAGCTTGGACATGCACGTGTAAAACGCAACCAGCCTTTATGATAATTAAGCAAGGCACTCTACCTGTTTCATGGATGGATAGAAGATTTAAATATGCAGCTCTGCAAATGGCTTTGTTATGGAAGATTTTAAAAATGAAACATAAGAGAAAAAGACATAAAAAAGAATCTAAAATTAAAAAGGCCATAGTATATAATAGCTATCAGTGATGCAATTGTCTGTTAGGCACCGGGCACCCAGTGAAGATACAGCACTGTGCATTATGATTTTAATTGTGAATTTCCTTTGTTAGAATTGCAGTGGAAGCTAATTGGGAAACAATTAGTTTAGGGTTTTCAAGTCTTTGAAACTATTGCATTTTCCAGAAAACTTACTTTATGGCATTATAATTCCTGGTTGTCAGCTGGCAGTTGCTGTCGTATTACAGATGCAATCACCTGTGACAAAGTGACTTCCTTAACTTAAGCAATCTGATCTCAGGGTAATAACTAATGTTGAATGACTGCACTGTTGATCACCTTGATCATAAAAGGAGCAACAATGTCCAGTTTGGATGTTGAGCCCGAGAAGCTTCAAAACAGTTTGACCAATGAAAAATGACAGTCATGTTCAAAATGTTTTGTAGGTGAAAACAGCTACTATTGCCACTGAGAGGAATGGGAAACCAGAGAACAATACCATGAACATTAATGCTTCCATTTATGATGAGATTCAGCAGGAAATGAAGCGCGCTAAAGTGTCCCAAGCACTATTTGCAAAGGTTGCAGCAACCAAAAGCCAGGTAAGAGCCTCTATTAGGTATTGAGAATGTTTATCTCCAATGCCTGTGAAAATTTCATTCAAAGGGATGTCTATTTTCAATGTGAATTTACATCACCGAGAGGTCGCAGTCTCCAGGATTATTTACAGAGCTCTGTGATAAAACAAAATGTTCAGATTCAGGTAATAGACACTTGGTTTCGTTTCCTCCAACAGCCAGTCTCAGGCCAAGTATTTCTCAGTAAATCCCTGAGTCAGTTTATAGTTGTTTTCAGAAGAAGGGTATTTTAATATATAGGAAGTTTTCAATCTGATCTGTTGTAGGTGGACAAATAACTTGAATTACTATTGCTTCATTATTACTTCAGATCACCTCGATTTCCACCCTAAAATACTACAAACATAGTTGCTTCTGTTCCGACTCAGGCACCTACAACTCTTAGGTGTAGTTATTAAAACAGACACACACATTTCTTTTTATATTAATGATTTTATTTTTTTCTATAGATGTGTATGATACAAATTGAATAATTTTAGAAAAATTGTCCGTGTCCGATGAATTATAAAGGAGTAGAATTGAATTGGAGAATTTACAAATCCCTACAAAACAAGATAAAAACGTAACAAAGGATCGATAATGCAGTTTTTTGTCAGTATAATTGTCATATATTGATAATTTATATTCATTGAAAGCAGAGTCATCTATATGAACAAACTTAAAGTTTTCTGTAAACACTTGTTCAAAGCCAAGACTACTTCTTAAAGAACGAAAAGAATACTAAACCTTCCTCCCCTTTGCAAAAAAATTTGATAACACTATCAAGGTGAGAATTTAGACACAGTCAGGGCTCAAGTGAGATTTTCGCAACTTGCAATTTCAAACAGACATATTCTTCTTATCATTAATGAACTCTCTTTTATAAAACAGCCTGATTGCTGTCAACTTCTGATAAAAACATACAATCCTGAGAGTATTTACAATATACTTTTTTTAGCTTTTCCTAAAACTTTATTCTGTCAACATTAATAGTGGTACTTGAGGAGAGTTTTGCTTTAGAAAAGGTTGTTCTTATTTAAGTTATAGGCTGGTTGAAATACTTAAGGGATATCTTGGAAATGTTATATAAAAATGATTAAACTCAAGCTGTGGACTGTAAAAATTATAGCTTTATAGGCCACATGCCTGCCTACCCTTCAATCACTGTCAAAGTGATAATTTCTACAATAATACGTTTCTTTTATTGTGAGATTCTAAACATCAAGTGCTGTTTAAACATTAAACTGAATTGTTTATGTTAGTGCTGTACTCAGCGTGTCATACATCAGGCCACCGTAATCTCTCATGGAATGTAAAATTCTGTCATGAATCATGGCTTGTATATCGGAAATTACTGTAATTTTGATTGGAAATTACAGGGCTCTTGAAATGTTTCTAATTATGATAGAATGTTAGAGCCGCTTCAAACCTGTGTGCTTCTTCAGATGTCTTCATTTACATGCCAAGACTATGCATTAAGGAGAAATGTCCCGTTCTCACTTTACCCCTCACCCACCTATCCTGCACATTCTTGTTTAGGCTATTTAGTCTAATTATGATGAGGATCTCATATTTAAACACATATTATCTTGCCTTTCTTTCTGATCTTACTTTTTTTCTGACCTATCCAATTAAATTATCAAGAATAACAGACTATATTCATACAAGGCCAAACACTTTCCCCAAATCTCCAAAATAGATAAACAGAGAAATGAGACATATATTATTGTAATAAGGGTCAAACTTAAACAAACACAAATAAATATTAAAGCTTTTTGATAACTGTCATTTAGTTGCTTGTCATCCGTCATTTAATCTAGTCCCCTACCCCGTCCAATTTTCTTTCTGACTATAGCACAGCTCCTTATGGTTAGCAGCCTTCATTCTTTCTCGTTTTTAAATGATATCACAAATTCTCCCCACCTGGATTGAGTTCCTGATTTTGGACCTATTGACAGCATCAGCAATTGGTTGCTAATGTCACGTGGCTGATATTCTGGGAGGTTTTAAATATCCTTGTTCTTTGTACCCCTGTACTACAAAGCTCCCCATGAGTCTCTTTCACTAGGGTCACTTGGCATCTTCTATGTGTCTGCCATGATGGTGTTTCCTAGAAACCCCAATGCTGTTGTCTAATTTCGTTACTGTTTGAGAGAGAATCCATGGGCCAGTTGTTAGCATGGGGTCAAGCAAACTGTTAACCTTAGTCCCTCAGATAGTTATTCATTACTACTAATTTACTGTTAACTCCCTAGCAGAGCATTTTCATATTTTTCTCTTAGTTCAGGTTAGATGTGAGCACTATCCTATTTATGAAAATTGATAAAAAGATTTATGGTTACTTCAAAATAAGATAGTCCAAAACCTGTATGTACTACTAAGAGAGGAAATCTGACATCAAGGGAGGGTAGTCACTTATTTAAGTTCTGATCTCTTGCCATGATTTTTGTAAAGGAAACAAAAACTAGCAAACAAAAATATCAAAAAATCTTCAAACTAACCTTTATCATGATCAAAATTCCTAACTTCTAAAAGAGTTATCTGTGTCTTAAAGATATATGCCAAAGTGTGTCAGAATGAGGCAGATGTCCCAGAAAATGGAGCATGTATAAAGAGGAAAGTACCAGAGTTACTTCTGTTTCAGCCTGTCCAGCTCCATCTGCTTCTTTGTCTCACTCTGATTCTCTAGGTTGACTTAACATTCATCACCTTTTTTGTGCTAGACCCCATCAAGTGTTATGTATCATCTACATTTAACCCTCACAGTAACCCCGTGGGCTAACGTCTTTTTCCGTATTGTATACGGGAGGGTCACTTGACTAATAAATAGGAGAGCCAACCCTCCACTTCTCTGCATCTGACCTATTTTAGTGTCTGTCTCCTTAGGGTTTCAGGTAGCATCGGTACTGAAGTTAAACCCTGTTCCAGGAAAGAGGAATTAGGGATATTGCACTAATTGATAGTGGAGACAGTGGTGGCTTTCCTTTCTTCATTGACATGTTTGTGGGATATGGGTCCTTATCAACAAAGCAAGAACCTTGGAGTCCATGCTTTTTCATGCCCACTGGGGAGTAGGAATGGGGGGAGACATGGCAGAGGACTCAGAAAAGGCTAGGGTTCAGGCTGTGTCACTGGTATTATAAGATTGTGAAATTATTTAACCTTTCCAAGCCCAAGGTTTTTTTAACATGGGAAGAGGTCATGTGCTATAATATATACAGAAGAGCTTTTAAATCATACAGTACCATACACAAATGTGCCTGCCCAGCAAGAGGCTCAGCCCTCCACACGGAGACTTTTAAATTGTATCGTCATGTATCTAAAATACTTTTTATTTTAAAAGATAAAGTTTTAGGTCGATACCTTGAACAACAGGCAGCTTAATTATTTTAAAGTTACTGCATTCCCAGAATGTTATGGAACCAGACACATGATAGTTGTGCTATGCAGTTACTAATGCACAAAGTATTTTCTGTAAAAGAAACCAACTCTGTAGATTCTACCATTTCATGTGTATTATATTATCTCTTCCCTTCGATGAATAATAGAAATGAGATTTTTTTTAACTCTAATAGAAATGTCTGAATAAAATATGCAGGTACACACTGAAGGTAGGCTACTTTTTGTGCTTGGATAGGAAAGCAGGCTAATGCAAACTTTAAAAAGATGATATGCTTTAAACATAATGTGAATAGCTACAAATGAATACACTTTATATTCTGGGTATTCAAATAAGCAGCAGTTTTTTCAAGTGAATCATATTGGAATTTTATCAGACATTTAGTCTGATAACATTCAAATAATTATGAGAGCAGAATTTGCTAATTTTACTGTTTAAAAAAAATAGTTGATTTGGGTAATAACCATTACGGTATCAAGGTTCAGTTACTGTTCATTGGTTATAGTGTTTTCATATGGGAGATGGAAATGGAATTTTTTCCTTAATGGTGGCAGATGTTGGAATCTAATTTTATTCCACAGCAAACCCCCTGAGAGCTCTGAGACTTAAGGTGTATGTCCAGCAAGGGGACATTAACGGCACCGTAGGCCTTGCCTTGTACATCGAATTATTACATTGATTTTCGTGTTTGCAGGGGTGGAGCTCGCAAATACAGGGATGCAGTAGGAGTGAAGGGCTTCTGCAGAGCAGCACTGCATCGCCACTTGTGTTTAGAAAATGATTTCTCTCTAGTGCTTTATTGAACAGGGTATTTCTTTCAGGTAAAGCAAGTAGATGATGAAAATTCCATTTGACTGAACATGCTTTCCGTATAATCTTTTGCAATCTACCCACTAGTGCTGGAGAGTTGGAGGACTCTCTGGCTGCTACGACTTCGGCTGGGTGATAAGTATGATTTTTAACACTAAAAAAAAAAAAAAAAAGAAGAAGAAGAAGAATTTCTGCCTCTGTGAAGATAGCACAACCAGTAGAAGAGACAAAATAAAGACTTGTGCTTTCTTCCATCTCTTTTTCAGACACTTTTATCATTGAGACTGAAGGCCTTTAGCATGAGAGAGAAGGGAGGGCAAAGAAAAAAGAAGAAGGCTTTAGTGTTCCTTGGGTTCATGGGTGAAAAAAATAATAATTTTTTTAACCTTTGGGTTTGGAAATTTTTAGATGGTGATTGGAATTCTTAAATAGACATAAGACTTGATATATCATAAAATAAGCTAGAAATGGGGCTAAAAATATCATTTTCATTGATGGAAATAGTAATCTTTAGTGGTAAAATCCAGGAAAAATCCAGGGAAACGTGACTGCATGCTATATTCTAGCATAAGAGCGAAGGCATCTTTTATTTTGTGAGAATTGATTTACACTTCAAGGAAACTACAGTTTGAAGCTCTGTGCTGATTCATTCTTTTGGAATGTTCATGTGACAGACTTTGCTGCAACATGATTTCACCTGCGTAGCCTCCTCTAAGACACACAGGAGGCCCCTGCAGATGAGAGAGTCACAGTTTCTGTTATTTCTGGTGCCACACCCCTTTCTGGCACTCTATGGGAAGACATTTACATCGTGTCTTCATAGCTCCTTCCCTTGGTCAAATACTGTTTTCTTCAGCCAGGGCCAAGGGAGAACTTGCTCTTTACACATTTCTCCATCTAATGCTTTATTTTATTTTATTTTATTTTATTTTATTTATTTTTACTGGGTAGAGGAAACCCTGGGGAATGCAGCTTAGGTTTCCCTGGATTGGCTTCCTTGGAGAAGAAAGGGGCAATAGGAGTATTTTTGGGGAGATTCAGGAAAAAGTAAGACAACCCAGAGTGCAGCCATCTCAGCAATCTACTTGTTTCACACATTTTTGGGGGCCTCTGTGCTCTATTCTTGAGTAAAAAGCATGTGAAGTTCTATCAGTCTCCTATTTAAGATGTTCTGTGCTGGTAGCTGATCTCTAAAGATCTCTTCTGTATGAATATTGGGAATCCATATTGGATTTAGTTCTTATAAATGTAGACCTATCTTTATATCTTTCGTTGATTGTTATACAGGACTATTGAAATTAATGGCTTGAAATACATGAATATTGACATACTCTAACGGTTTAAAGGTACATTATTGTATGTTAAATGCTGTTTAAAGAGCTAGTTAAATTTGTGGATCTTTTCACATTTCTACAGTATAAAAAACAATCATATATTTTAGTAAATCCAGGCTTTGATCGAGGAGGTCCAAAATTATCAGACAGAGCACTCACTTGCTCATTGTATTTTTGGCTAAAAAGTAATGTAAATGAGTGTTTTTCCCCCCAGACACTTGATGTTACCTATTTAAACAAGTTGGTTATCTTATTGCCACTTTAAAATGATTTAAAAGTTTGTCTTTTCTACTAAATTAAAAATTAACTAGAATCACGTAAATACATTTTCTTTATTGACCCACTTTATAAGTTAACTGTTACAAATACAGTCATAACTCATTAAGCCCAGCTTCTCCACCTTCAGAAAATGTCATATAATGATTTTAGACAAGATTTGAAATGAATCAATCTATTAATATTGGGCCAGATTTTTAAAGAGGATCATGATGTGAGGAAGTCCAAGGATAGTCACCACATAGTGGCCACCTTAAAGTAGGTTCGTGTGTATATACAAAAGCACGAGTATACCAATTATGTATTTGTAGACTCTGCTGTACTCTGAGGCCACATTAGTGTAAGTCGAAAAGTTGGGACTAGGAATATTTTATGAAAGTTCAATTTTTGGAAGCTCCTCTATAAACAGTTTTGACAGTTGAAGTGTTAGTGCTTTAGGATAGGATAAGGTATCTGCCAAATGAGAGTGAGGAAGAGACCGAACCAATGGAGTTTAACTCGTAATAGGAATTAATCTTCAAACTGAAAGTCATTCAGTTAAACTTAGTGCATAACTATGACACCGATATAATCCTTTAACAAACAAGTTAAAAGACAAAGTGTTTTCTCAGAAGTCTCAACAGTTGTCTTTCATATTTTTGATAGTAAAGGTAGGTTTTATGTTAGCTTTATCTTTTCCCCTCATTTGAGAAATGAAAATACAGGCCCTGTGAAATGAATGAGCTATGAAAATGCATTTATGCAAAATGACAATAGAAAAATAGCTCTGGAAGAAACTGCACCATTGAAATTTCACATCAACGAAAAGTGCTAAGAGAGGGAGAGAAGAACTGATGTTGATAATATAAATCTAATGTAGATTTTTCTTCTTCCCTACTGAAAGGATACCTTTAGTATCTTAAAAGTAACCTTTGAGATGACTCATTTCTTAAGTATAGTTACGTTTTTCACATGCAGTTCTTTTACATTACAAAATGACACAGCTAAATCATAGACCACCCATTTAACAATACATTCAGTATATATGTTAGAGATAAGTAGAAATATAGCCATTTCATAATTTATCATTAAATACCTTGTAAAAATGTAAGCTTCAAACTGCTTGTGGAGTTGCCATACAATTGTTAATTTAATGAAGTTGTCTTTTTTCTAAGTCTTAATCTACTTGTGTTATATGTTAATAGAGAATCTATTCTCCTTTGATTT